>CP053157.1:13616839-14216839 GCA_014607495.2 Carposina sasakii | reverse complement strand
CTTTGAAGGTCGAATCTAATTCTAAGCCATCGAAGAAATACTCACAGAAAGCATAAAAGAGTTCTATCATTGTTATATAATTTTAAGATTCTTTATGATAAGTCTTGAAGTATTATTGTTCTCAATTCACCTATAGATGTATGTATGAGCTTGTCAGTTTTGCAACTACTACAGCATCCATGGTGGTCCACGCTATCTCATCAGTGATGTATAGGTCTTGTAGTCTTGTGTAACTTTTAAGTAACCTTCTTTTAAGTAACTTGTGGATAGTGTAGTGGACTGTGTACTTATTTATACTTTAAAAACAATACCTAACTATGTATTTTTGTATACAGTTGTTAACTGTCCCAAATAAAAAAAATAGATAGATATAGAATAGATATCAGTTATTTACCTTTTCCTTGTTGTTTACAATATATTATATCTATATTCCAGTTAATAATCGGTGACTATGCAGCGTTCGAGTCCATCCGAGACAAATACAGCTCCTGGTTCGACATCCTGGGCGGTTGGGTGTTGTACACGGCGCCGTGGACACGCAAGCGTGAGCTCGGTCCGGCGGCAGCGGCAGTGGCCGGCATGGGCGCTCCGGCCGGCACGCATCTAGATGTGGTGGTCAGGGCGCTGTTTGAAGGGGAATTGCATCAGGTAATAACAGTATTAATGTTAGCTGCCAGTAATTTTTAATATGATGATTTTAATATTTATATATTACTAGTGGACGCCCGCGACTCCGTCCGCGTGGACTACAGAAAAAACTAAATGTCGAAATTATCCGGGATAAAAACATTTTCCCGGGATAAAAAGTAGCCTATATGTTAAGTGGGACCTGTCACAATATATTCCTGAAAACTGCATCGAAATCGGTTCAGCCGTTTCTGAGATTAGCGTGCACAAACGCACAGACAAACAGACAAAAATTCAAAAAATCATTCTTTTGGGTACTATTGCGTTGATAAAGGTTTCCTATACTATTTTTTCTCATATATCTTCTATGTACAGACAGCGATCCGTTACATTTTTATTATATGTATAGATTATTATTAGAACGGCTGCTGAAATAGCCACTTACTCTAATACACAATCACATTATTAATTTGTACTACATACCTAATAGAAAAAAAGGAGAAAGAAGAAAGGTGGTGATTCTTTCTGAAAAAGATTGATTTAAGAATCCATTCAAATCATAAGTTCCAAAATAAGATCACAAGTAAAATTCTGTCAATTACTGACTTATAAGATCAACACTAATGTTTATAACAGTAAAACTTTCACTATGGGTGCGGCCACCTCGGGCCCTACACTCTCCACTGACCCTCGGATCTGATAACTCTAATTGCGAAAACAGGCACTTGCACTAACTACAATTAGCATGCAAGACTATACATTGCACCATCCGAAATCAAAAACTAGATAAATAATCTACATATGTTTCGCCAACAACCGTGGCATCCTCAACCACTAATTATTATGAACCTCTCATGTGTGTGTTATTATACAAGATTAATCTAGTTTTTGATTTCGGAATGGTGCAATGTATCGTCTTGCATTACGATTGTAGTTAGTGCAAGTGCCTGTTGTCGCAATTATGAGTTATCAGATCCGAGGGTCAGTGGAGGGTGTAGGGCCCGGTGGTTAGTGAATGTTTGAACTTCCGAATTGTAACGCCTAATACAATTTCATTTATAAAACAGTAAAACTCTCCAAAATGCACCTTTTTTTACTAGTAGGTATTATTAACATGGGAGTTTATGTTACTGTATTGGATTTTACTGGAGTTTATAACTTTAATAACTGCTATCCTCTTCCTACATGTATCTTTTTCATCACAGTTTATTTTAATTGCAGGTCATACATGAAATCCAGCAGATATCAGACAATGGATGGTTTGCAACTCATCTCACTGATATACTCTACCATAGTGGAAAACTCAGGATTTTGGATAAACACCAGACTGAGTAAGTTTAATGTAATACATACATACATATAATCACGCCTTTATCCCTTACAGGGTAGGGCCAGAACCACATGGTGCCACTTCTGACCAATTTTGAGGGTATAGTTGAGATGTACAAGTTCGGTTAGTAGTGACAGGTGGTCAGCCCATCGCCTACAAAACACCAAGACCCTCTTGTACCTCTACTGACTTGTACAGTATGCCCGGGAAGAGAAGCAGCTGTAGTATTATACCATTTTTTTTTCACTCCCAGAGAAGCATAGAAGATTTTTTAATTAGATTAATGTAATACATAAAATATTATGTAGTATTTCAATTCTTTTTCAAGAATTCAAGAAAGAAGTAAAATCCTATAACCTAACCTTTAAGATGATTTCTAATTATGGATATTAACATTACAGTGTAACAAATCTCCTCCGAGACAGCCTGGTTCTCGAATATGGATGTCTGCTCATGGAGCACCGTTCACTATGGTCCGTTGGTCTGTCCTACCTGTCCACTGCCCCTCCTGAAGGTTTGAGAAGAGCCGAGCTCATTCTAGAAAGAATACCCCTGGATTCAGAAGCTAAAGCCATGAGAATTATTGCCGAAGCCAAGAAGTATGGACTGCTTGGAGTTGGTAAGATTTTTATGTTTATAGCTACTGATTTATTCCAATGAGCCGGTGGAGCTCATAAGACTCCAATAACTGTATCATTGATGAGAACATTAAGCTATCAATTTAGGAGTTCATTTATTAAACAAAAAGACAAATTGGCCTATCTTTTATTGTAGCTTGCAAGTGAAATAAAATTGCACTTTGAAAAGTAATGCCTTAATATTCCTAGACTGAAATCAAATTGTAATTTAGTATCTTGATGCAGGCTGCTTCCGACCGGTCGGTATGGAGGTTATTGGGGGAGGCCTATGTCCTAGCAGTGGACTTCCCAGGGTTGAAATGATGATGATCTTGATGCCTGCTCTCTTACGCATCTCCATGTATGGAGTTTATTAAGGAATTCAAAGAGAGCAACTTGTAATTGATCTTTACTCTATGAATTATGATCTATAAGGGTGTAGAATATCCTAAGTATTCCTTCACTTCAGGCTACCATAGAGGCTACTCCATTTTGGGAGCACAACCATATGTAAATTCATTTTCATTCATTTATCATTTTTTAATGTTACTTTCTACATTCGCACCCCAAAATGAAAGCGCTACCAAACATGAAATGGAGGTGAATTAAAATAAGACAACAAATTTTTCACAAAAAATTTCAATTTGGCAACGGTCCCCACCCCATGGTGCGATTTGTTACGGTCTGTCAAGCATAAGTCGGCGTTTCGGGGCTTTATAGCCACCAACGTGAATAGTTATGGTCGCCTAAAGACGAAACCCAGGAGAACTGCTAAAGTCAGTTCTTCCTTATGGCAAAACCAACATTAGGTTTGACAGACCGCATGACTCTACTATTTACTGTTACACTATTTCAGTGAAGTGTCATTGCTTTGCAATTCAACACATAGGACTAGCATCCAGGCCACATATAATATAACCAAACACACCATTTCTAGTACAAACCGTATGCAACACGCTAAGCGCGCGCCACCTGGCGGCGGCCTCGCTGCGGCGGCGCGCTGGCGTGGGCGGTGCGCGGACGCGGCGCGGCGGCCTGCGCGCGCGCGGCTGAACGAGCGCTCAAGGAGTACTGCCGCGGGGGGGCGCTGCCGGCGGCCGACCTTCTGCTTACGGTCGGGACCTAGTATGCTGCTTGCTGATAGCTTGCTGTTTTTGGGTGAGTGTCTTCACCTCCGAAGTGTTATGGGGGCTTACTTAATCAAAAAGTTATGGGGGGGCCTAGTTAATCTAGAGTCCTGGGGGGTTTGTTAATCGAGAGTCATGGGGGGTTAACTTAACACTTTCGCTGCCGGCAGATTTAAGACTGCTGTAAACTGAGATAAGACTGAACGTAAGGTAGATGCAGTAAATGTTATTTCTCTTCCAGGCAAATACTGTGACTTCCATAGACTGTATAAAAACAAGGAATTCAAAAAGGCTGCCAAGCTGCTTGTTTCACTTCTCACATCAAAGATAGCACCAGAGTAGTAAGTATACAGGATGATTTTTGGTCGTCAACGTTCCTGAAAACTACGGAATCTTATCATCACGATCATTTTTCTCCATGGAAGCATACCTGGGAAGTGTCTGGTTTCCAAAATATTAGGGTCCAAAATTGAGTAAATAGACTGTGTTTTTCTGTATAAATGCACATTGACGCGTGTAGCAAGATTTTTTCACGAGAAATAATTAATATCTGTCTATGAAAAAACTAGCATAAACACTGGACACTATAAAATTCGCCCGATCAAGTAATAAAAATAAAAAGTCATAAAAATTTACATAGTTTCCCAGCATTTTTTTGGCATAAACTTACTTCATTTGATGTATACCTATAGAGTACATACCCTTCGTTAAGGGTGGCAACGAAAACACCTGTTATTGATGCAGCACTTCACTAGAATACATCGGCTGTATCTCCTTCCATGCATGTTGTAAGAGTCAACTAAAGAACTTGGGCATTCTCTCAGACAATAAGCTAGTACTTTACATTCCCCTCTTATTCTCAGTTTCTGGGAAACACTTCTCCTGGACACCCTGCCTCTGCTAGAATCAGATGAGCCAGTGTTCGCATCAGCCGACACGTATGAGATCATGCTGTGTCTGGAGCTGCACTTGTCTGTCCTCACCGGAGACAAGGCAGACCTCCTCCGACTGGCCCTCGCAAGGAATCTGGCCAGAACTTTACTGGTGGAGCCTGATGGTGAAGAGTGATAGTGAAATGTGATCATTGTGATAAGTGGTTGTTTGTTAAATTGGCTAGCTTATGTAAATTAATTACTGAAATAAGTGAAAGCAATTCTGAATGAAGTTAATTTACAGCTAGATAATAATATGGTTTATCATCAGATTTTTTTAATTGATGTCTTTAAGACGAATATTGTAAGTTGGTCAAATCAAGGTATAAGTAAAATCTATAAATAATTTGTTTTAACTGTTTGGAATAATCTTAATGACCTTGTTTTTTTGAATGTATGTTTTTCTAAATACAGATCAATATATCTGAAAAAGCCAGGCCACAAATAGTATTGAACAATAAACTATATGTAATTGTTATAAGCATAGGTAAATAATAATAGTGCCAAGTTTTGTAATCCTTCAATAACAAGAAAACTGAGACAGTTGACTGTTGCAGGCAATTAAATGAAATGAGTTTACTTCATAATAATTGTATGATTTAGTAGACATGTAGTAATAAAATAGTGCAAATTGAAAGTATATGTGTATTGAAAAAGGGAAATAACTGAAGTCAGTAGTAGCATAAAATATGAAGGAAATAGGCCAGGTAAGTGTGAACATAGTAAGTTAAGTAATGTTAATTAATTAGTAGGAATATTGTAACATTTCTAATTAAATATGTACTAGTTTTTTAATCATTTTTTTTTATTACAACTTTCCTGGTAGGTCAATATCTTTCAAAATATTGGGATATACTCAATTTGAGAGGTGAAACACGTTTATTCCCTGTCATCCCCACTGGATGTATAATTTTAAAAGACTGGAGGCAATTGTCACTGCTGGGGACTAACAAAACTTTTTTCCCACTCGTCCCGTGGGGACAACCAGGAATAAACGATGAAACACATTTCGAATTATTAATATTTTCTATTACTATACATAATCACAGCATTATTAACTTATCCTACATTATAACAAAAGGTAGGTACTATGTCCCTAAACATATAACAGAAATGTACAAATCAGGTCTTAGTCTTGTAACTTTGTTATATACCATCCAGTTTTAAATAATAGTTTTCCATTGACTCAATCTCATCTATATTGTAAAACAATATTTTGTCGAATCCCTGGTAGTGAAACTTTGCATGTATGAGTTTGCCGTTTAACATGTATGGCAACCAAAAGCGGTCATCTGGCCACATATTTTCATATGGTATTTCGTCCTCCTTGTACCATTTTGGTCGCATCTCTTCAGTTTCCCTAGGAGTCCCTTCGAAATTTTGTGTAGCGTAGACCCGAACATCCATTAGGACTGGTTCTCCTTCAAAAGTGAATTCTAGATGCGCAATGTTTTTAAGATCGCATGTTTTTACGTCCACACAGCATTCTTCTTTTAGTTCACGAGCTGCACCCTCAATAATAGTTTCATTAGGCTCGACTTTGCCGCCAAAGCCGTTCCATTTGTTGACGCCGAAACCGCGTTTCTTTAGTCCCAAGAGGATTTCATTTTCCCTGCGTAAGAACACTAAGGTAAATAGCTTTTTAATTATCATGTTATAAGTTAAATTTATAAAAGTTTTAATTTATAAATGCTCATAATTTACTGTGTGATCTGCGGCACCTAACCCTAAAATAAAACATTTTTTTTGTTCCTTTAGTTTATCCCGAAGGAAAGGCAAGGGGAACTAAGCCCATACAGCCATTGTCTTTAGTAAATTATTTCTGAATTTATGGGATGATAATGATGATGGTCATGAATGGAAACGTCAGGAAAATCCTCAAGAACAAGTGTAAATTTAGTCAAAATGAAAAATAATTGTAGAAACAACTTACATGAGCCCATGAGGAGATCGTATTCCGACTAAAGTTTTCCTTAGCTTGCCTCCATATAAAACCATGTACACGCACTAGATTTACATCACAAGTAAATAAAATATAACCTATCTACCAGAAAACATAACTTTACGGACACATGCAAGCCAACTACAAATAAATTTTGATTTTCACAAGAAAATTACACCCGTTTCCTTCCAGCTTTTCCCGCCGAATCCGCAAAAACACGTCAAAAGGTTTTTATCGAGTATCAAACGAAGGTGATATGTGATTATACAGCCAAAGAAACAGCCATAGAAAGATAGATAATTTTTTTTATTGTAACTACTACAAAAACGTTAACTGTTTATTAACATTTGTCACCGTTGTGCTAAACATGGCTGTGGGTTCTCCTTCATGATCCTGCATTTCTGGCTACCCCATTTCGGGAATGGCTGTATTCCTACCAGCTTATGTGGGACACAATATTGTTAGAGGGTCTATTAATTAACCAAATAAAGCCACTAAACTTTACTTAATAGGTGAGGGTAGTTCGAGGTGCAGAGGTTTGTAGCATGTATTTACTATCTACCTACTTATAGCTAATACTTTTGAGTCAGCAGAATCTTACCGTAGGTAGGTACCACCTGCAGTACCTAAGCTAGCCTAGCGTTCATATCAAATAATTACAATAATAGCTTAAGATTTTATTTATTAAGCCCAAAATTTAACATAAAGTCACATTGTTTCACATGCACCAACCCGTAGAAGACTGCCGGCCGAGTTTATCATTGAATTTCACAGACAAAGGAATATGTAAATGTGGGCCGGCTGTGGGAATCCATGCCTAGTAAGAGAGTTACCTAACCATAGTATAATACCCCGAAATGTATGCGAGCATTTCGTTTACGGAGCCACGAAATCGTGAACGTGCAATCTACTAAATTATCACCAGAATAAAAGAGAATAAATAATACTATCGTATTCGCAAACTTTTCCTGTGTTAATGCGGGACTTCATTTACAACACCTACATCAGCTGCATCTCCTTGCAGAGTCGACTAAGGAACTCGGGCATAATCAAGCTAGCAACTTGCCACTGATCATTTACATAATGTCCCCGCTAGCTAGACGTGGCTGTGGGGTTTCCTCTATGATCTTGCTGTTATGCATTTCGAGAACACACCCATGTGTATGTACTAACTTCAAGACGAAGTCAATAAGGAGAATATCATATTCGAATATGCCTTCTCCATTCACTAACTTGGACATAGGGTCACAACTGAAATGCTAAGATCTTGATGACGTGTCAGCAGTGAATGTGTTATACTGAACGAACATGATCTGGGTCTCCGTTCCATATGCCGGTGCCGCTAATTCTCTAGCAAGGAAATTACGTTTTCTGTTATTTGCATTCGTGAAGCGAGTAAGTCCACACCCATGTTTATTTGTAGGTACAAGTAAGGTCTAACAGTTCTTACTAGACATGCAAAACGTTTTTCCAATAACGCTATAGAAACACCAATCAATCAGCCACTCTCTCAATATCATCTAGAGCCTACCTTAAATTTATTAGGAATTTTCATGCACATGAAGTCTTTTTTTATATAGTGAAGTCTTTGGACAGTAATCGCTTGCAAGTCTATCAATTCCTTGGATGGGCCCTCTTAAATAATGTAGGATTTTTTATGTCCACAACACATTTAGACTCGTAACTTGACTAGGCTTGCAGATCTTACAGCAAATAGTGACGCAATAAACACTCGTTTCACTTCAGCAGTGAATACGCGTGTGATGTTTTATACAATTGACGAAGGACGAATTTTGCTGCAAACTCTATCTACATGACTTTTAAAGTTTAAGCTTTGGTTAAGTGTTATTCCTAAAAATGTTATATTGTCTCCGTTCAGATAAACTTATCACATGTCGGATATGTTTACCGCTAATTTTCATCTAGCTATAAGGAAAATCAGCAAACATATTGGTGGTCGTAAATTTTTCATTTATATAGAGCAGAAATAGAATTCAAGACGCTTTGGGGGAACCGGTTTTGTTTATTTCATAATTCAGGTTACAACTTTGTCCTCACTAACCCTTTCAATTTCCAAATGGTTTGTTGAGTAGATATGACCGTGAAGCGAGTAAGTCCACCGATGAATATTGTATCAAGTGTTGATGAATATTTGTATTTGTGTTATTAGCGCTACGAATTCATCAGGTGACTTGATGAACTCGCGAAACTGAAGGATTTCTATTGGAGCAAACGTGTCAGTGACAAACTTCTATCGATTTGATCGTGAAATAAATGTTAATGTTACTTTGTCTTAGGTCCAAAATCCGAGCTCTTAGTATGCATGCAATCTTCTTATTTTATTCTATCTTCTTCTATCTATCGTACCTACACACTACACGTAATAAAACTGTAACTCTGTTTGTGCACGCTAATCTGAGGAACGGCTTAACCGATTTGGATGCAGTTTTAGGGAATATATTGTTAAGGGCATATCTGACCTAACATTTACTGATTTCTTGTTTGTTTGTTTGCAGCGAATAAGCTACACTGTAGTCTACGCGGGAGCATTTTTTGTATTGGGGCAAACAATACCACCAATACAAACGTGTCGGCCACTAGCACATAATATGATAAGATCATATGGCTGCCTATATTCAAGTACCTACTCTCAAACGTAAAAGTACCGCATGACTGCATACCCTTAATGAGTTAACCTGATTGGGACATGAGTTCATTTGACTAATTAAGTAGTATTAACTATGAGGTAACCTCAGTTTCAGGTTGATATAACGGCTTTTAAAATATGACAATACTACTGAATAACTTGTGGTTTCAGGGGTTTTATTCATTTCAATAAAACAGAATTGTTTTCATCGTGCAAGCTAGATGTCGCTCTAGAGGCGCGTCTCGCTTTTACAATGAAGGCAATCGTTTTTGAACTACTTAATAGACGATGGTAACACCATTGAAGTTGCGGATATCTACTTGCGAATGGGCGTAGATAGAGTTGACAAAGATATTTTACTAAGATACCAAAGTGAGTTCCATCAAATAGTTCCTCTGAATGATCGCCAGTTACTATGTGTATGACATACCTATCTACATATATTAAAGCACGACTTTTTCCCGAAGATGTAGGAGATCACGGACCTCCATTTACTACGGTCCTGACACACCTTTCTTTTCATCTACTTTCATGATATTCCTCATACACGCCCGTCGGTTTAAGAGTATTTTTGACCTGACCTTCTCTAAAAACTCTCCAATATGGTCGGTCAAAGTCCTTCTTTATGTCTTGAAAGACTGTCCGACTCTTTTTCCAACTTCCTGGGTCAACTTTCACCTTTTCTAAAAACAATTCTACGGTTTAGATTATCGCTTTTTTTTAAATCTTTCCATCCCATAAAGCCGGGGTGTGGAGTAGGAAGATAAGATATTCGTGTACCTACTAATCCGTAAGTAGCGTATTCTTGCGGCGCGCTTCATGAAAACGTAATGTATATTAAAGAGACGTCCCGTGTAATGCGTTTCCTGGCTAGGGTTGTCAAATTTAAAAAATTTAGAATAGGTATTGTAAAAGTAGGTAAGTGCATTTTTTTATGATGATGGTGGTCTCCGACCGTATTTCGGCCAAGGCGACCAATCTCTACGGAGATTGGCCAGGTACGCATGAGATATTATAGTGCACAAGTGTGTGCGCAAACACAGATGCACTCTCTATTATGTTACTGCCATAGTCCGACGGGACGGAAAGCCGACACGACCGGGGAGAGATCAGGCGCAGGACCAACGGTTTTACGTGCTTTCCGAGGCACGAGCTAAGTGACAATTTTACAACATTAAAATCTGAAATAAATTTATTGGTACAGGCCCGTGACTGGGATCGAACATCATAGTAGGTAAGTATCTTTTTTTTAGCACAGCCTAAGCCCTTAGTTGTAAAAAAAACAGAAAGCAAGTTCCCATTTCTGCTTAAAAGTTATTCGGTTTTATATGTGTAGGTAGGTAGGTACATGTGCGATAGAGAATTTATCTATTCTTTTAGAGTGCAAACAGAATAGTCATGGACGAGTCAGTAAGATTTAGCACAGCCCTTGACCCTAGACGCATGGTTGTTGGATGATCTTCAAGAGCGGTTATGAACCACCTAGTGCCGCAGGGCTATAATATTATAAGTATTTCTTAGTCGGAAATATAGTACTTACTTGTTCAGAATAACTTACTGGCAGTCCTTTACACCCTGTATTACGTATATTATATTCTAGAAACTGGCGTTGGTATGTAATTTACTAGATGAGGGAAGATTAATGCTCATGCGTAAAACTGATTATGCAGTGGCATAACATTTGCATTTTCAGGAAATAATAATTCTCGTTAAGTACATATTTAATACTAGTGGACGCCTGCGACTCCGTCGCGTGGACTACAGAAAAAACAAAATGTCGAAATTATCCGGGATAAAAATCATTTTCCATATTATAGTAAAAGTATATGTTAAGTTGGACCTGTCACAATATATTCCTGAAAACTGCATCGAAATCGTTTCAGCCGTTTCTGAGATTAGCGTGCACAAACGCACAGACAAACAGACAAACCGACAAACTGAAAAAAATTCCAAAAATCATCGTTTTGGGTTACATGTACAGACAGCGATCCGTTACATTTTTATTATATGTATAGATGAATAAACCTTGTTACTAAAACTAAGCTCTTTCTATGAAAGTCACCAGGGGTGCGCCAAAGTTCACCTAAAATTTCTACTCCGATAATTTTATTGCTAACATTTTTCACCCTACCAATCGCAATTCCTAACTGCTTCTCTTACTAACATTCATAATTCCGAATCATTCAATTGCATAATGTCAATAGCAAAACATCTATTATAGGTACATTTGCAGGTGCTATACTATTATTTTAGAACGGATTTTGACGCGGTTTTTTTTAATAGATACAGTAATTCACGAGGAAGGTTAACAATGTATAACTAGGCACCCGCCCCGGCTTCGCACGGGAGTAATGCACTCTCACGCGGGCGAAGCCAGGCTAGTTACGTTATAATTCATTGACATCATGGACCCGTAAATATGATTAGTGGATATCATATGCATAGAACATCTCCGGTGTAAAGGCGGCCTTATTATAAAAGTCTGAGCTTGGGTAGGTAGATACTTAAGTACTCCGACATTTCTATTGAGGGATCGCCCGCCACCGGGCCCTATACCCTCCGCTGACCCTCGGATCTGCCTACTCATGATCACGAACACAAGACACTACAGTCGCAACGAGAAGCCAGATCCAAGCACCTAGCATGCAACCATAAATACATAGCTGCTAATCCGAAAACCAATTAAAATTTTAATCGACATATGTTTCGCCAACACCCGTGGCATCATAAGGATTAGTTTTCCATGTTAGTTCTATCTACCGAACCAACTAACTTCAATATTCGATAGATTTGTTTTACACCTTTTACACCTCGATGTAAAAGTTACCACCAAGATAGACCACGTTGTCGTACATAAATGCATAAATGGGGTAGCCAGAACTGTAAGATCGTAAAGGAGAACCCACAGCTACGTTTTTTGACAGATGAGAATTATCTATCAGTGTCAAGTTGCTAGCTTATCGCCTGGAAGAATACCTAATAGATAAATTCTTTTCTACGCAAGGAAATGCCATAAACCACGTTGTCAAGTAGGTAATAAAGCAGTCTTCTTCTTCTTCAGCCTATTGCAGTCCACTGCTGGACAAATGCCTCCCCCAGGGCACGCCACAAGGTTACTGCCATATTACCTGTTCTGTGGCTACTGCCACAGGGGGGTTTTACCCATAGTCACACTGGGCAGGGGTTGGTGACCGCAGTGCGATTTTCGGACTATGTTGTCAGTACGGGAGGCGCTGCTGCCCACCTCCCGGTAACCTTTAATCGCCTCGTACGATACCCACGGGCAGGCATGGGGTGGTACAAACTCTAATCTGCCGGCACCACGCGGCTATAATAAAGCAGTAGATAGGTAATATTATATCGTGTAATGTACCTATTTGTTTATTGATATCTAATAATTGATGGAACTAACCTTATCGCAAGCAAACACTAGATTAAAACAGAATTGTCATTCTTGTCTTGTGGAGTTGAGTTGGGTACATAAAATATACCTAATATGGTATGGATATCAATTGACTAAAATATGAAATTCCGACCTATATTTTTCCGAAAGTCAGGCATGCAAATTCAACAAAACAAAGAAATACCAATCAATAAATAAAATTCATAGTATATTCATATACCGTTTTTTCCTCTTTATTCAAATGTGTGTTAGAAACCTATTTCACGTTATATTATGAAAGGGTTGTGTCAAATATATTTATGTTATTTCCTCTTTTTTAGTTCTTTGCTTTTACAGTTCGCTTTTCACCAGATTTATCGTTCATTAAGTAATATACAGGTAAACGAATACATGAACCTTAAGCTCAACGGAACTGTTTGATTTATCCCCCCTGCCATGAGGCAGTTTGTATTTTGGACTATGTTGTCAACACGGGAGGCGCTGCTGCCCACCTCCCGAAAACCCTTAATCGCCTCGTACGATACCCACGGGCAGATATGGGGTGATACGAATTCCACTCTGCCGGCACCACGCGGTCTTCCAACAATATGTATGCGAAATTTCACTAGATTAAAGCGTGAAGAGGTGACAAACCAACTTTCATTCATATTTGTAATATTGGATGGGATTGTATTGTACGATTGTTCGATTCTGTTGGTGCTTGCATAATCCATGACCAGTAATCACCTTGTTTACTATCATTAACTGGATTTTTACAATTATACTTATCTTGCTGGTGATTTTCTTGTTGTTGGACGTACCTCTACGTTTGTGTATATTTACTAGATAAATGTGAAAAATAATATAACAATAGTGCACTTTAATTTACAATGTAAGTACCTAAATACGTAGGTTAGTATTAACTATTTGATAGACCTATAACTCCACCGAGCTAAGTTTGCACCTCACGTCGGTCGACCATCTAGCTAAAAAGTATTCGCTAAGACTTAAAATAATAAACAAAATGTTTTCTGTCGCATAATTATGTTAATTTTGTGTAATAATTCATATTACGTAGTACTTCTCAATAACATATAATAATGGGCGGGACGCGGCATTTTAGCCAAGTGCAAACTTAGCTCGTTTGAGTCATAAGTACTTATTTATTATATTATATCCTATCAAGTAAATGATAACTGATATAGAGTATATATTGATAACTCTATCAAATTGTTAAATAATTTCATTTTTTTGCCGGTTCTTAGTAAGGAGAAATTGTCAGAAATCCCTCGATGAAATGAAGTAAACCTTGAGATACCTTGTAAGATACACGAGCCGTCAGTTTTATGCACACGAACATACGCAAATAATATTTTCTTCGAATATTGACACGTTAATCAACGTAACCATGGGGATATGGGAAAACACGTAATAACTTGGAATTTGTTTGTTCCAATTAATGGGGGCCTGCTCCAATAGCATGATCACGCATCGTGGATATGGTATCGTACGATATCGTATTGTCTCTACAGGATGTAACAGAAAGGGTATGTTAAGCGAAAAGCTATGTAAATAGCCCACTATAGAGAACCTATTTCCAAAATTTGAGACTCGTAATCACATTTTTATTTTTTAAGATTGTATGAAAATTCCTGAGATATTAAAAAATTCTCCATATTATCGGGAAAAATAAACATGTGATTTCGGGTCTCAAATTTTGTGGATAGGTTCTCTATAGTGGGCCTATTTACATAGCTTTTCGCTTAACATACCCTTTTTCTTACACCCTGTATACAAAATTCTATATGGCGGCTATGTTTATAATATTTTGACAGGCTAAATGTCGATAAATCGGTTTATTATATCGTGTTTCGCGGGTCATGCTAGGCTTGCTGGTTTGATTTGATTTGATATCTAATTTTCGCTTCCAAACAAACACGTGTTAGAGAAAATTCTACAAGTTAAAAGTGTTACTAACATTAACTTAAGTAGGTATATACATACATACATAACATGTCACACACGGCGTAAATGAGGTAGCCAGAACTACAGGTTTATAAAGGATTTTAGCATAGCGGGGACAGATGTTAAATGATCTGTAACAAGTTGCTAGCTTATCTGAGAGAATACCCGAGTTCCTTAATAATAATAATAATAAGCCCGCAGGGCAGCTTGTGGCGAGCTGTTGGCAGGTAGCGTACTCACGGACCTGAAGTGCTCAAGGGGGGAGACCCTGTTCCTCATCTCCGGCGCCGGAGTGGGGTCTGACGAGGAACAGTTCCCCCACCTCTGCCTTGCCTTCGCCGGCCGGGCACAGTGGAGTCGCGAGAGCTATGACAGCTCGAGGGTGGACGTGCCCGTCAGTAAGTGGCGAGTTGGCTTCGGTTTAAAGTCCAGGGGCATCCCTCCACCCTAGCCGCTCACCAAATGTTGCCCCCTTTGTCGCTCCATGCGTGCGGCAGTTTCAGGGGGCCCATGACATGAGTCGGCGAGTCACCGCCTGCCACCAAACAATTATGAGACTTAGTTGTAATGGCAGGCGTCCGTTAGTCTCCTTCAATAGCCCAGTTACCCAACCCCACCCAACATTCAGCCACATAGTCCATGACCTTTGTTTCCATCGCATGACATAGATCTGCACTCCAATAGTCTTGCACATGGCGGGGACCATCGCTGGGTGTATCATATTGTGCGGTCGGCGATGGTATCCGCCATGTGTATCCCACACCATATTAAAGTTCTCTAAAAAGGGCCTCTACATCTTGGCCACGGCCCGATGCACGCCTCTCAAAGGACCGGGACTCTGTAGTCCCGAGAATTTAAACAATAATAATAATAATAAAGTTTATTTGCTAGATTTTGGGTGTAAAATAAGATGTCAGATTACAATTTCATCCCTTACAAAATCTACTTAATTTTAAGCGTGCAAATGTCATACAGTAAAAACCACAAATAGTTTACATAAAATTATTCGTCACAAGAATCTATATCAATTTAATTCATTTAATAATAGTCAGTTACACAGTCATAGAGAGTCATGAATCATCCGAATGTCACATTTAGTTCGTTAATGGAGTAAAAACATTTCGCAAGTAGCCAGTCATGTAAACTTTTTTTAAAAGGTCTTCCAGACAGTGATCTTACATCATCTGGTAGGGCGTTATATTAGTCGACACTTACGACGTGCACGCACGAAGATGCAGCTGATGTATTCTAGACCAGCGGTTCCCGAAAGGTGGTCCGCGGAACCCTGGGGTTCCGTGAAAGGGCCGCAAGGGTTCCGTAAAAAATATTATCACACGATCCGTGACCAACGTTGTTTGCGCGCACCTAAGTAGTTATCAAAGTAGGGTCCCGTTAGGAAAAGTATAATCAATTAGGGTTCCTTGGCAAAAAAAAATTGGGAACCCCTGTTTTAAACTCTTAATGAAGCGCAACATCAGCCCAGGTCTATACATACAGGGTGATTTTTGGTCGTCAACGTTCCCGAAAACCGCGGAATCTCCTCATCATTACGATCATTTTTCTCCATGGAAGCATACCTGGGAAGTGCCTGGTTCCCAAGATATTAGGGTCCAAAGTTGAGTAAATAGACTGCGTTTTTCTGCATAAATGCGCATAGACGCGCGTAGCAAGATTTTTTCAGAAGAAATAATTAATATTTTCGTATGAAAAAACTAGCATAAACACTGGACACTATAAATTCTGCACAATCAAGAAAAAAAATTTTTTGGTACATCTTTTTCCAGCATTTTTTTGGCATAAACTTACTTTATTTTGATGTATAGGATACGTACCCTTCGTTAAGGGTGGAAACGAAAAAACACCTTGTATGATTGTAATAATTAGGCTTTTATTTAAGTGAAGTATTTTCATATTACAGGTCATGTTTAGAGCATCCTTGCCCTGTCATGGCACATGGCCCAGCAGGATCCTCCTTCGCGAGTCTGGTGACCCACCTATATGCTGCTCAGTGTCTGCTGACCGAAGACTGGCCAGCTGATCAATCAGATAAACTTGCAGGTAATTAAACTTTTTTCTTTAGTTGGGGAGGATGATAAAATGAGTGCATCAGTCAAAGAGGTTCACGGTAGATAGTGATGTTTTTAATTTATTTACACGTTTTAATTATGTACGTAATATCTCTTTTTTACCAAATGATAGTAATATACATACATATATAGAGTGTTTGTGACAGCAAGGCAAATATTGATACCATGACTTCAGACTATGATTCTGAGGCGGAAAACACAGAAAATTTTCGCAGGAAAATTCCAAAATTTTCAGACATTTTTTTCATATTTTCAGGAAAAAAAAATAGTTTAGTTCGTTTAATTAGGCCTTAGATAATGACTTAAAAATTAAATTTTCACCAAAAAATTATTTTAAAAAAGTTGCCTTCTAAAAAGTTCAAATTATTGATCAACCCTAATTGGAGAGTCACAAGTGAACCAAAAAACAGCAATGTGTCACACAATAACCAATAAGCCCAATTAATTAGTCACAGGATCGCCCGATACAATTGGCGCGGAGAGCAAAGATTACTGATAATCAAATCAAAAATACATTTTCTGCGAGTTGTAACACTGTCGTATAACTCAACACTTGTACTTCAATGGTACTTGTTCAGAATTTCAGTATTAACAGGTAACACGTGGCTGTTTTTCCGAAATAGAGTAGCTAGAGCAGCAGGATTGTAAAGAAAATCCCGCAGCCATGCTTGGCGTAGAGGGGAGAGATGTTATCATTAGTGACAAGTTGCTGATTAGCTAGCAACTAGAACTGAACAAGCCCGCGAGAAAGTAATGTCGGTAAAAATTTAATTCCAGATGGTGATTCATTTGACTTCATCATCATTGGAGCAGGCACAGCTGGTTCACTCCTCGCGAGCAGGCTTACTGAAGTACTTGATTGGAAGGTGCTACTTATAGAGTATGGGGGAGACCCACCCTTGGAGAGCATTGTAAGTATGGTAAATGTAAGACTATTAAAGTATTTTACTATTATTTTTTATAAATTGGTGTTTTAATCCCTAGAAAATGGGCCGAATCATTTATCGAATTATATTACGGTTTCCATCAGATTCCAAACTTTTCTGGAGCAACACATCGAAGCAAACACGCATTTCAATATTATACAGAAAGAGATGAAAGCATTAATAGAGGCAACATCGACGGAAGATCGTTTTGGCCCCGAGGAAGGGTTCTCGGAGGTACTGGATCTATCAACGGTGGTCTTCACATGAGAGGTAGCTCAAAAGATTACGAACCTTGGCATTTAGAAAGCAACGACGGCTGGGAATGGCCAACACTAAAGAAATACTTCATGAAAAGTGAAAAAATTGTCGATCCATTCATACTCAATAATCCAGAATTACTCAAAGACCATGGAACTGAAGGAGAATTTATTGTAGACCAGTTAAATTACACGCATGTACATATAGCTGAAGAACTAACAAACGCTTATAAGGAACTAGGATTGAAGTATTTGTTTGATTTGAATGGACCAACTCAGATGGGAGTTGGAAAAATAAGGGGTGGGAATAATCGAGGTAGAAGAGTAAGCACAGCAACTGCATTCTTGAATCCTGTTAAAGAACGTAAGAACTTGTATATTATAAAGGAAACGTTTGTACCTAAAATTATTATTAATGAAAATAGTAAAACGGCTACAGAGGTTAAAGTTATAAACATGTATGGCGAGGCAATATATAGAGCTAATAAAGAGATAATAGTCAGCGCAGGGGCTGTTAATACGCCTATTCTATTAATGCACTCTGGTATTGGTCCTAAATCGCATTTAGAAGAGCTAGGAATAAAAGTAATAGCTGACCTCCCAGTAGGGGAAAATCTGCAGGATCACGTAAGAATACCTGTACCAGTAACTATAGATACAGGAGCTACGCCTAAAGACGAAAAGTACTGGATGCAAGCAGCAGCAGAGTACCTTTTGTATCAAACTGGCCCGCATGCTACTAACTATGACCAGCCAAATATAAATGCTTTTATGGCTTTAGATGAAAATAAAGAACTACCTGATATTCAAATAGATCATAACTATTTTGTACCAAACACATCGTATGTGTACTCTATGTGCACAGATATAATGTCTTATAATACTGATATTTGCAAGCAGTTCTCAAATTTTAATAAGGATAAAGAATTAATTATATTTTTTGTTTCATTATGCAGGCCTTATTCAAAAGGCAAAATTTTGCTGCGCAATATTAATATTGCTGATCATCCTAAAATCTACGCTAAATATTTTAGTGATGAAAGAGACATGAAAACATTCGTTAAAAGTTTACAAAAACTATTCAAAATTATTGATACTCCAACTCTTAAAAAATATAATGCGGAATTGAAAAGAATAGCTTATAAAGATTGTGATAAATTTAATATACCTAGTGATAACTACTGGGAGTGTATGGCACGAACTTTGACCTATAATGTTTATCATCCTGTGGGTACAGCCAAAATGGGAACGGCTAATGATGATTCCGCTGTTGTAGATGGAAAACTTAGAGTACATGGAATAAAGAGCTTAAGAGTGATAGACGCAAGCATTATGCCAACAATAACAAGTGTAAATACAAATGCTGCTGTAATGATGATAGCCGAGAGGGGAGCCGATTTTATTAAAGAAGAATATTTAATTAAACCAGACAAGTTTAACGAGGAATTGTAAAGGCAACAAAATTATAAATTAGGCCTAATATAAACTTCTTTATGGATATACGATTTGACATTACCTGAACGATATTGTCATTAATGTCACTGTCAACAGGTAATCAATAATAATGTTACAGAAATGCAAGTTTTTTTATTTCTCAATTTGTTTCAATTTTTTAACTATATTGTAGTGTTTGCCCAAATAAGAGTTATTGATACCGGAATTTCACCTATAGCAAAAAATTCTATAGGAATTCAGTTTTTTATAAACATAGAAAACGAAAATCGCGCTAATCAGTGTAAAATATTTTCAAGAGTAAACAGGTGCTGTTTGAGGGACATAAATGGGTTAGATTGTGAAAGTATCAAGGTATATGGTGGAAACTTTGAAGTACTCAAGCCAAGAGATCGCAAAACACTATTGTACATCTATCCAACGTTATATCCACACGACCAAGTGGGATTTTGTGATTTCCTTCTAAATTTCGGATGTGGAAAATATAAGAAACTACGAGCCAGGAGACAGCACAACGAAATATATTTTGATACTAAATTATTTAATGACAATCGAAGAGGATATTATTTAAACAAATATCTTAAAAACTATATCGACGGCAGAAAACCTAGAGTGTGTGAGACATTAGACCAAGATTCGTTAAATCAGTGTGAGCCAGTGGACTGTAAGCTAAAGTATACAGACGAGAAGAGCGTTTACGATAGTAGAGTGCAGAGATGCGTAGAAGCACCTCTATGTTTAGCTAACCCTGTGAAAGACTTGCCTGATATTATTTATGTGCCTGATAGTAATACCTGCAGAGATCTAGAAAACCCGTTAACCGATGAAGATGTGTACTCTATAAGATCTGGTATAGGCGTAATTACTCAATCCACACCACGGCTAAAATGGAACGTAGAGTTACAAAATAACTGTTCAACAATATCGCAAAACCTCAATTTTTTAAGGGACATGATGTACGGCAGACTATGTCCAGTAACGAAAAGTATAAGTCTCGACTACAGTTGCAACGCGAAAAGTGCCATCTGCTCAATATTTACATTTGTGGGTGCGTTATGTACCTTACTTTTGACTTCCGTGTTTATTCTTTACATTCTCATCTGGTTGAAGTCAGAATGGTCGACCGGGCGGATACAGGACTGGTGGTATGACTGCAAAAATGTGTGTAGAAGGAGGAAAAACGACTATAATTATGTAATGGATCCTAACTGTGTGAGTAAGGATGTAAAGAACACTTTGATCAGGGATGTAATAGTTAAAGATATACCGATTGAGCTAAGAGATAGCGTTATTAATATATGTGAGAGGATTGGTAATGAGGTGAAACAAAAGAAAAGATACAGAAACGCCGATATAGGTGAACAGGAGCAGCTCCTACAGCAAGAACAGGATTGTGTGTTAAGTTCAGCTTCGACTAGTTCGTGAGTTTTCTATAAGATTTTATTGTAATGTTAAATTATTAAATCTATTTATAGGATTTGATTCCTTTTAATTAAGCATTTTAAATACGACCTTTATCACAAAACAATTTGACGTATTTTTAACTAATAGCTTAACAACAAACAACATCACCCAACAACAAGGTCCAACAAGGAAGTACGTAGGTACAATAAAACGTTGCGTCAGTGTAGTTGTTTAGTGCAGTTTCGACCGCAAGCAATTGTTTATAAGATTTTCAACAAAACCAAAAAAAAGCAACTATTTTAGTTAAAAATAACATCTCAAGGATGTTCTCGGCCTCAGAATTACTTTGGACAGCATATATGTGCACAAAATACTCTTTTATGCTGACATTAATAAAATAGAGGCTTCCTTCACCTGCAGCATAAAGTTTTTCGAGAGCTAATTGGTACTCGTACGAGTATTGTTTTATTCTCATACATATCTTTGCTAAGCCTACCTGCGGGATTTCCTTTATGATCCGGAGCCGAATTATGGCTGCCCCATTTCAGGAACACAGCCGTGTATGTATATATATATGTAATAATGTAATTTATTCAAACAAAAAGTTTAGTTGTTGCTCTGTAAAGAGAAAATTTTATGAATTTTACAACCATTTTACACAGGTTATTTTTATCAAAGATTTATACACTTATGTACTAAGTCATTTATTAATCACTAACCTGTAAAGAGAAACAACATTAAAAGCTATTGCTTCAAATATTATGAAATTGTTTCCTTTAAAATCCACGTTAATGTTTTACTGTAAAAAAGGCCAGTCACCATTTTGCATTTCTAGCAAAGACATAGCTCATGCAAACTGCCAACATAGATGATATAATATTTTGATGTAAAACGTCTACGCGAGTAACTCAAATTATGAAGAGTACAATAGCTTTGTGAGGGTGAGGTATCTCCTGATCTTCGATACCTATCCTCAACGTGAGTGGTCACAAATGAAACAGCACGTAATCACTGAAGTACGTTTATTATAGAAACGACTGTAACGTGTCGCTCTCTAAACATCACTGAATACATAAGGACAATAAGGTGTAACATAATACCCTTACACTATACCCCCCTTTATTTTAAAAGAATACAAATACAAGAAATTTTATAATAAAAACACATTTTGACTTTATAACAAGAAAATATTAAAATATAAAAATCATTTACTCAATCATTTAAGAAAATTTTGACATGTATATAGTGTAAAAAAAAATATATTTATAAGAAAAAATATTTAAAAATGAACATTATGTATAAGTAAAGTAAGTCAGGTCATCTATTATGAATACCTAGTACCTAACACAGAGTAAATACGAAAATATTAAATTAAATTTTTTATGCCAAGAAAAATTCACAAAATTAAAATAAAAAATAAAAATACTCTTAAAAAATACACGAAACTTAGCATAACACAACACTTTCACTTGATTTAGGGATATGTAGTTGCATGCGTTGCCTGATTGTTTATCTGCTGCAGAGGATTGCTAATAACCTTTAGCTGTACATTTTGTATTTCACTTCTCAGCCATCTTTTACATCTTGTGCGACAAAAATAGATTAACATAATTGCTGCAACACTTCCCAGAACAATAGTTACCAATAGGAACATATACGCATAGTGATCGAATTTTTCCTCCATATGCTTTTGAGTGACTGATCCGGCTACAATTATATTATCTTGCTGCTTACTTTGATTGTGGCCCATTATTATAGCTTTTTCAAAAAAATTCAATACTTTTACCCGAGCTGAGAGTTTACAATAGAATGGCTCACAATAAAATTAAGTAATATACGTAAGGTAAAAAAAAATACAATGTACATAAAATCTTAACCTAGATCTTAAACTAAACAATATTTATGCAGCATCAACGAAACGTACGGGCCGCTTGACAACGCGACCATAGCGCGTGGTACGGACACTACCATAAGCGTTAGCGTCAGGCGACAGCGATTTCATTGAATTATCTAAATCTAGGTTTGCGTTCAACGTATAAGCGGGTTTCAGCCGGTCTATGGAAATATTAACTTTGCGATTCGGTAGCTGTATTTCAAAAACCTTGTTTCCCCTTTTCAATACTAAGTAAGGACCGTTGTATGTGGGTTTTAAAGGTTTGTGCACTTCATCTCGTACAAATACATAACTACAAGACTCTAAATCAGAGTGTACGAAAATAGATTTACTAGATGTAGCCGTCGAAATCGGTTTGAAACTCGCTATAATATTGCGTAACTTCTCCACGTAAGTATAGTCGTCTGAAGACTCGATTTTTGTACTGTTATAAAAATCTGAAGGTAATCTCAGTACCTGTGCATAAGTCATCTCAGCTGCGCTTATGTTATTGTCATTTCTGACAGCTGCTCTTAACCCTAACAATACTGTAGAAAGCTCGTCAATCCACGAAGTAGAACTATCACTAAGGCGAGCCGTTAACGCCGCCTTCAGTGATCTGTGCCATCTTTCCACGGCACCATTACACTGTGGATGATAAGGAGTAGTTCGGTTTTTATATATACCTAGCAACTCCATTAACTTTTTAAACAAATTACTTTCGAATTGACGACCTTGATCACTTGTTAGCTTTAAGGGGCATCCGAAACGCGTAATCCAACCATCGTACACGATTTTAGCTACAGTTTCCGCGGTTATATCTTTCATCGGAAATGCTTCCGGCCATCGAGTACGTCTGTCGATGATGGTTAAACAATACCTATAACCATCACTTGTAGTAGGTAGTGGGCCAACGATGTCTATGTGAATATGCTCAAACCTATCACATGAGGCAAATGTGTCTAGCGAAGCGTTAGTATGCCGAGACACCTTTGATTTTTGGCAAGCCACACATGTTTTTGACCATAAATTCACATCTTTATTCATGTTAGGCCAAAAAAATCTATCTGCGACTAATTTTCTACTCGTGCGTATGCCAGGATGACTTAGACTGTGGACTGAGTCAAAAGCGACTCTACGAAATTTATCAGGTAAATAGGGTCTTAACTTATTGCCAGAAATTTCGCAATATATTGGATTGCTACAGTAAGGCATAATTATTTTTTTAAATTTCAATTTATTATGATTTAAAAAATCTACCATTACCTTATCGCTACTTTGACATTCTGCCAAATCCGCAAAATCTAACACAGTGGGGCAGCTCACTGTCTCTATGCGCGATAAAGTATCCGCGACCACGTTGTCACAACCGCTGACATGACGAATATCTGTAGTGTACTCACTAATAAAAGATAATTGTCTAATACGGGTTGGAGTCTCTTTGTCGCATTTAGTTTTATTAAATGCGTACGTAAGAGGCTTGTGGTCTGTAAAAACAATAACCTGACGACCTTCAATAATATCATTAAAATATTTAACTGCTAAATAAATTCCTAATAGCTCTCTATCGTAAGTGGAATAGTTTTTCTGAGCATTAGTTATTTTTTGAGAAAAATAACCTAATGGTTTCCAAGTGTCGCCAGTATATTGTTGCAATACTGCACCTACACAAGAATTTGATGCGTCAGTCATGAGCGCTATGGGAACGTCGCTCCGCGGTGGCGACAACGTGACGGCGTTTTGCAAACTCAGCTTGCATTGTTCGAACGCTACATCGGCATCAGGTGTCCAAGTGATAACTGTCTTGTCCTTTTTCTTAGAATTATGAATATACCTATTCAATACTGATTGATGTACTACGGCCATAGGTATATGCGACCGATAAAAATTTACTGTACCTAAAAATCTGCGCAATTGCTCCACTGTTTTCGGTTTAGGAAATTCTGAATGGCCTTTATTTTTGCTTCTAGAGGACGAATACCATTTGCTGAAACTTCATAGCCCAAAAATTCTATTTTTTCTTGCCCAAAACAGCATTTTGCGATATTTATAGAGATACCATATTTACTAAACCTCTCAAATACTTTTTCGAGATGCTGTTTGTGTTCTGAAATAGATTTGCTAGCTATTAATACGTCATCTATATATACATAAATAAAATCTAAACCTTCTAATACTGTATTATTCATGAATCTTTGATATGTTTGCGCTGCATTTCGCAAACCAAAGGTCATTCTAGGAAATTCAAATAATCCGAATGGAGTAGTAATTGCTGTCTTCTCTACATGTTCGGGCCAAACAGGTATAAAATGATATGCTCGTATTACATCAATTCGAGAAAATATAATTTTGTTATGTAATAAATACGTAAAATCCTGAATTCTAGGCAAAGGATAACGGTCTGGGACTGTAATAGCGTTGAGACGCCTATAATCACCACATGGACGTATTTCCCCATTCTTTTTGGGTACTACGTGCAGTGGGCTAGACCACGGACTTTTCGAAGGTCTGCAGATCCCTAAATCCTGCATATTGTGAATTCAGCCTTAACTATATTGTATTTATCAGATGGCAATCGCCTGGCGCGCGCATGTGTGGGCGGGCCGTGCGTTTCGATGTAGTGATACACGGAATGTTTCGGTGTTTCCTTAAAACAAGCCGGATTAGCAATATCCGGGTATCTACTTATTACATCATAATAGGGATGATCTTTGTAAACGCTACACAGAGTTATCTCACGACTACTAACAATTGACGCAACAATATTTAGTGAAGTTAGTTTATCAATTAATTTACCAGCCCTAATATCAACAATGAAACCATAATGACTCAGAAAATCTGCACCTAATATTGGTTGTTTTACGTCAGATATAATAAACTTCCATCTATATGGCCTGCGTAAACCTAAATCTAAAACCATAGTTTTTGTACCATAAGTTTTAATCTCGGTACCATTGGCTGCATAAAGTCTGTAATCTGAACACTGAACACTACTAAAACACTTTTTAGTCACAGGAATCACAGAGACATTGGCGCCAGTGTCAACTAAAAATCTAAATCCAGTACTCACATCTGTCACGCACAGGCGGTGTGTGGGTGATACTGCACAGGTGTCCGCCTTATTTACCTGCACAGCATTTAGTTTTCCGCCTTCCTCCAGGCACATGGCTGCACACATTTATTTGCACGCTCCTTGAAACCGATGGTGGTAGAAGCATAACCATTCAGGATTCGCTAGGTTTCGTCTAGCCAGGCTTCGCGAACGTGAGCTGGAACGGGAACCTTGGCCTCGCTGCCTAGATTTTCTACGATGAGACTGCTCCAAATTTCTTAACCGAAAACTCAGCTTGGCTATTTCTGCCAGCACCGATTTATCTTCACCCAGCTTCGAGCGGGCTTCCACCTCGGATACATGTGGTTGATGCAGTGTTTCCATCACCTTGTCTGCTGCGGCGGCTAATTTTTCCAAGTCTTTAGTTTCTGTAATTGCGAGAACCGTGCGCACAGCTGCAGGCAGATGACCCTGCCAGAGGATACGCACGGTGTCATCTGGTATTTTCTCCCTTGCAAGATCGCGCATACGTCGGAGAAGCTGCGAAGGTTTCTGGTCGCCGAGCTCCATTTCCCGATGAGCTTTTGTACCTGCCGATTTTCTGATTCCTCGTAGATATCCAACAAACGAGATTTGAGGGTCTCATATTTGTTGTTATCCGGCGGTTTTATAAGCAAATCTGTAACTTGCTGTATCGGCTCTTTCCCTAGTTTTGATATGAGTACTTGAAATTTTCCCTCATCACCATATTTCTGCGGGTTGAGCACAGATTCGGCTCTGATGAACCATACTCTCGGTTTATCCACCCAAAATTCCGGAATTCGTGAATCTATGGATATGGCGGATACACTTGGCGTTTCACTTTTCACCTCGCTCGTTCCTGCACTTTGCACTGTAGGAAATCCGTATGGCACTTGTGGATTCATTATTTAAGTTTTTAGTACACAAAAAGTATATTTGCAGCACTACCGGTCCAGACTAGGCGGACGTCGGGGTCACCAATGTGAGGGTGAGGTATCTCCTGATCTTCGATACCTATCCTCAACGTGAGTGGTCACAAATGAAACAGCACGTAATCACTGAAGTACGTTTATTATAGAAACGACTGTAACGTGTCGCTCTCTAAACACCACTGAATACATAAGGACAATAAGGTGTAACATAATACCCTTACAGCTTCATTTACATCTCCCCCCCTAGGGTTCCCTAAAATCCTACCGGTGCTGGTAAAAGTGTATATCTCATCCATTAAACTTTAGGACTTGTTGTATTCCTCTTTCTCAGACAGGCCGTAGTGTATTCTACAAAGAGCTCCAATTAAACGAACGTTATTAATGTGCGCCCTTAGCAAGGATTTTAGTTTACAAGAATAGGTAATAAGGGACTCCTCATAAATAGAACTGAGAAATAGATACCTAGATATGGCAATGTTATGTAGATTTTCGTCAGGGTCCACAAAATAATCTATATAATATATATAATAACGATAATAGCATACTTTTTTATTTTAAAAGAAGTTTATACCCAATAAGTATGGAAAATGACAATCTTGCTACACGCGTCAATGTGCATTTATGCAGAAAAATGCTGCGAAATATTTACTGAACTTTGGACCCTAATATTTTGGAAAGCAGACACTTCCCAGGTATGCTTCCATGGAAAAAAATGATCGTGATGATGAGGAGATTCCGTAGTTTTCGGGAACGTTAACGACCAATAATCATTCTGTATATACAGGATGTAAAAAGACAACAATGTTTTTTTAATACCTCGTATTCTTTGTAAGGTTACAATCATTTTCTTCTATGGAACCCTGGGAAACGACAAAAAAAAATATGAAAATACTGTCATTTTATTGCAAGCAATGTATACGTTTGATGCGCAAAGTACAAATGTACCTACAAAACTAACATTATAATATTTTGACATGGTATCTTTGAAAAAAAAAATGTTTGTTAACCGATTTCAGATGGATTTATGTAAATTTTTTTTTAATATTAATGTAACTTTGGACCTCAATATCTTGGAAACCCGTGGTTTCCCAGGGGTACTTCCATAGAAAAAAATGATCGTGATGTTACAAAGAATAGGAGGTATTAATAGAACAAAGTTGTCTTTTTACATCCAGTATGTATAAGACAGTATGAAGCTTTAAGTACACCAGTATTTTAGTACATCAGTATTTCAACAATGACTAGCAGACATGTTATAGTTGAGCTCTATGATTAAATCAACCAATTAACGAGCCATTAGCAAAGGGCTACAATTACAATCCCTTAGGGCTTTTAAACGGAGGAGTTTGTAGATGTAATGGTTGAATTTCAATTTTATGCTTATCAGAATAAATCATCAAAATCACACCTATCTGTAAAATTAGAATTTGATTATGTGTCCAAATGAGTTAGTAATTAGCCTTCAAAGTTAAGTAGGCAAGTCCATTTCTCAAATGTGAAATTAATTGAAATCACATGTCCACCTGCATCATTTACAGCAACTTTTGC
The DNA here is from genome assembly GCA_014607495.2 of Carposina sasakii. NCBI lineage: Eukaryota > Metazoa > Arthropoda > Insecta > Lepidoptera > Carposinidae > Carposina > Carposina sasakii. The sequence continues at coordinate 14,188,718 of CP053157.1, read as the reverse complement.
TTTGTGACCATATTTATAAACGCAATAGTAGTAGCCGTTTGTATGGAGCATTTTTTTGCAAGTCTAAAATTGTGATTTTAAAATCGTTATATTTTTCACGAAAGTTTTCACACTAGCGAAGATTTTCTTACGCTTAGGTTTTTTTTATTCTATGATCTTTAGATATAAATACAATTTAAAAAACTGTAAACGACCCTATTCTTTTTCGGGGTCAGGACATAGCCCTACTAAGCATATTGCAAAAACTTGTTTACGTATAAGTTTAAAATGTCGAAGGCTTGGTAAAAAAGAGATCAATAGGTAATCTTAAAGTATTTTATTGCGAGGGGTGTTTTAACGCTCCAGCCTACCGTCGCGTTATGTTGTCAGGCTACGAGTATACAGGTCAGACAAAGCGAATACGCTCCGCTCAGCATCCGTATGATGAATTTGGTGAGAGCGAGATGTCTCACTTTTAAACGACAAGTTCCCAGAGCTATTAATAACTAGATAAACTAAGTGTATGCACTTTGCATGTAAAAATAGACTTAAGAATTAGAATAGACACTCGTTCCAGCCAGGACTGAATGAATTAGGGCTGATAGAAGTGATTTTCTTTTTACTTTTTACACACCAAGTAGAAACACTTGCCTTGTCTAGTTATTACTTAGCTCTGTGGATTGGACGTTAAAAAGTGAGACATCTCGCTCTCACCAAATTCATCATACGGGTGCAGATGCAGTGTTATTACGTCGCGTTATTGTATTGTATTTATCAATGCCGTCACAATGAAAATACGCCACGTAACAGCGTAAAACGCTAAAGCCTTACCACACGTTAAATACGCTCTCTATTTGACGAGGTCTTTAGATTTTCTTATAGCTTCAAGCAAGGAACTGTACAATTTTAAAACGACTGTATATAATCTAGAATTAACACTCTCTCGAAACGTCATTGCTCCTAAGAGTTTAGTGTGAGTTTTCACTTCGAACTCGCTTGCGTTAACGTAAAGCAGCCAACCAATCACATGGCGTCATGACGTAATGTAATAAAAGTGAGAACAACGGCACGACGTGTTTGGTTGAATAGTTTACGTTAACACCATTGAGTGCGAAGTGGAAACTCGCACTAAGATCTCTAGTAAAGGATTTTGATATATTGACAACAAAGTGATCTTGAAAATGGTTTCTATTTCGTAGTACCTACGGGACTCTAAAAACCCAAAAAACAAGACCAAATTGCATTATCTTCATCAGACTTGAGGTTATTTTAAAATGGTTTAAAAAAATACCGTATCTTTATATTACAGACTCATGTGTACGTAATGGCTGTTAGCTGGAACAGATTCATGTATGCTTTTGTCGGTTAAGCGTGTGGGAGACTCGAAAAATGTTATTAATGTTTTCTCTTTGACGCGAATAACCTCAGGCGGGTGGAGTTCAGTTTATTATATTGGTCTTTTATCAGTTTTGTAATTTAAACTGTACTTGCTTCGTGGTCGACATTTGGGCATATAAGAATTACCCAATTAATTTTATGTGTTTTGTATTTTATTCACTTCTTCTCCATATAAACTTTAACTGCTCACGTGTTTGCGCAACGTCCTTGAAAGGAAGAAGATTTAATAATTGCAAACCTATAATTCTGAAAAGCTTTAATATAGTTAATATTATGTACACATGATCATCTTAAAATCCATTTACAGATCCACGATCTGTAAATCTAATTTACACAATTCTCTTATTTGCCATCTCAATATTCTCTGAAATGAGTTAAAGTTAATTTGCTTGCATTCACTTAAGAAATAACTGGAAAGGTGATGTTTTAATTCGGTTTGTTTAAGGCACTTTGAGAGCTTTAAGTTCTTCCTATTCACATTACCTGATCTTATCCAACATTTTATAGACTAAGGCTTCGTGATCAAAATCAAACGTATCTTGAAATACTTATTATATAAAGAAATGTTCCACACTCATCCCTTGAAGTCTTAAGGTCTGCTAACGTAACTACATAAATACTTATAGGATAAAACAACTACTTATGTAAACTATGCAACTATGAAGGTATGTGTGAAGCACGATCGCAGTCTCAATAAAACACAATATTCAAAGATTTTTTCCACACGGTAATTTTTTTTGACTGTGTTGATTTGAAACTGTGTAAATTATTTAAGTTACATACTCACTAAAGATCCTACATAATCGTACCGCCAATGCTCCGTCTACAATAAATTCAATTAAAACAGATGTCTGGTTCAGTAGCCGCTGTTGCTTAAGGAAATACATTTATTTTATTTACGGAGGAATTACATTTTAAGTATAAAATCCACACCATTAAAAGAATTGTAAGTAAAATATTGGATTCGTTTACGTTATAAAGCAGGAGAAGAGAAGAAGAAGGAACATTTCATTTGTCGGCATCGTAGAGCAGTCTTTCCCAAAGTATGCGATAACGCCCCCTTGTGGGCGTTCGAGGCCTAGAGAGGGGCAGTTAAGACCCAGAAACAAATAGCGCAACTATTATGCTATTGACATTTTTAAGGTAAAATAAAAATGAAGGGCACTACTGATTTTCAAAGTGGGCGTTAGACGAAATAAGTTTGCAAACCTCTGAACTAGAGCATTTATTTGTAACAGAACAACGAGCCGCTCTATGATATGTTATAGTGTTATAGAAGTTATATCCTTCACGAATCAGTTTGTTACAACAATAATTGTAGAAACCAACGAGCATTTGTTGTAACATTTCGTCGAGCCTTTTCCCGAGCGCGGGCGATTCAATATTCAATACGTTTCAAGGTAGCAAAAGGTACGACGAAATGTTACGGGTAAATGCACACTCGCTGTGAGCATTACGCCGGGCATTCGCAGGAACGTTACATTACATGGAAATGCTTTGGCAACTGAGCTTTTACCTGTATTGAACCATTCGTAAGAACGTTACATTACACAGAAATGCTCGAGAAAATGGTCTAGTCTATACTCACCTTAAAGGGTATCAACGTTGATGCTGAATGACAGTATCAATTTTATTCTTCATATAGGCTGTCTGACCATTTGAAAAGTCGGTCTTAAGAACTGAGGGGTAAACACGAACCTCTCGATAGTCCATAACGCTAGGACGTCTAAAACGTCAAACTGTCAAATTACATAGATTTTGCTAGAAAGTCGCTAGCGTTACGCCGCGTAAAAAGGAGTAAGCACGAGCTTACCCCACTGATTGTTCCAAACGTCAGATTGCCTATCTGATGAAGTTGATGTTATTTCTATCATAATCAAGTTTTAGAGAAAGTAAATAGATAAAGATGTTGAATAAAGTTCCGAAGCTTCCTCCATATTTCGCCAAAATAACTGTGAGTGCGCAAAAAATAGAGATACGATGGTTCACGTTTTGACAGTTATTGAATTCGGGAAAGTAACGTCTGCTTTGAGTAATAACTTTTCCTTTTCACATCAAATAATAAGCAAAGATGATACACGACCATGCGGAAGGATAAAAAGGAGATGCGAAAGTCAATCTAAATAGTTGCACACACAGGGCATAACAGATGGGTTACGTAGGTTAAGCGTGAGAATAGAGAGAACTTGTCTACAGAGACTCGAAGTTACTTGTTAATTTTTTGCAAGATATTATGGAGAGGTTCCTCAACTACTCAGGAATATTCATATGCCTAAAAAAATAAACATGAAAATACGCAACGTATTTGAACAAACATCTTCGAAATACGAGTATACATATGTAGATTATGATGATGATGATCTCCGACCGTATTTCGGTCAAGGCGACCAATCTCTACGGAGATTGGCCAGGTACGCAGGAGATATTCAAGTTCACAAATGTGTGCGCAAACACAGATGCACTCTCTATTCCGTTACTCTCATAGTCCGTTGGGACGGAAAGCCGACACGACCGGAGAGAGATCAGGCCACAGTAGTACTAACGGTTTTACGTGCTTTCGGAGGCATGAGCTAAGTGACAATATGTAGATATAGTGCAGGTGTGTAGGTGTATGTCTTTCTTTCTAATACTATTTTTAATAACCTAACCAAAAGTTATTATGCCATATCCACTTTCTATTAACCTTCACGCGGACGACATTCAATTCAATGTAACGGCTCATAAAAGGTTGCGGAGCAGGAAAAATAAGTCACGTATCGAGACGGTATCGGCGACGTATCGCAACGTAAAGTAACGTGTCGGTGACGGCCGTATCGTGATTATGTTTGCAGAGACAACACACAGCGGAATATGCGATAATGGGTCACAGAGTAGGGATAAAGTGGGTTAGGTTACTAACTCTGGTTACTAAATCCAATTTACAATCCTGTGAAAATACGATAAATATACCCGCCATGTTGAATTTTGTATAGATACGATACGATATCGTAAGATACGATATCCACGATACGTGGTCAAGCTACGGGGCAGGATTAGGTGCTAGAATTTTTCATTTCAGCAAGCCTAGCATGACCTGCGAAACACTATATGATAAACCGATTTATCGACATTTAGCCTGTCAAAATTACGATTAATATAGCCGCCATGTTGAATTTTGTATAGAGACGATACGATATCGTAAGATACGATATCCACGATACGTGGTCATGCTAGGGGGGCTGGAATGTTAACATCCCGTGTTAGAATTCACACGCAAAATGAAAAAGCTAGTACGCATTAAGGTTATGTTATCACACGCGACGCAGGTGACAGACGCCACATCGCGAACTTTATTGCAATATACGCTCTTATCATTGTCGCAATAAAAAATATTTCTGCGTCCCGCGTGATTGCCATAAATTTGCGGGACATTCCCATTTCCCTTCGCGTTTGATCCCGCGACACGTTCCCGTAACGAGGTATCAAGCGAGCTTACGATTTATGAATGAAAGCTCCTATATTTTATGCCCTAATGCCTTTGAGTTGCGGCGTGTTTTAATATATACGCGGGATTTGGTTCAGTTAATGATTTGGTGTATGTACACTTTGGTCTGGTACTGTGGAAACTTTGGGATAAAAGTTGGTACGAAAATAGCGAGTACCTACACGCGTTATTATTTTCGTCCTAATTTTAATAAATTTTAAATATACCTAAATTTCCGCGGTAATACTTACGTATTAAATCTCATTCCACTAATGTCATATACTCGTATGTCTATGGATGTGAGAGTGTTTGGATGTTTTTTTTTACACACTACACAACACATTAACCTAGTCCCACACTAAGATCCCTAAGGTCTTGTGTCGTGGGTACTAAGTATAGAAACATCCATGACTCGGAAACAAACATCGATATTAATCATATCAATGTTTACACCTACCGGTATTCGAACCCAGGACCTATGGCGTCGCAGGCAGGATCACTACCTACTAGACCAATCGGCCGTTAGTCTTTCACGCAAGATCTACCAAACAGATTTTAATAAAACTTGGTAGTTACATAGCTTATACATCCGATTTACTATGGATACATACTTACTTACACTCAAAAAAACATATCCTTCCTTCTCGCACAGTCGGGTAAAAACAACATAGGTTAAAGTATCAAGGTGAGTGAAGTCACAGGGAAAAGCTAGTTTAATCCAAATGAAAACTTTCGCACGTGTGGGAAGCCATGTCTGTCTAACTCGAAACCTTAATGTAGTTAAAACCGGGACATTTTCGGTACTGAACAAGAAGAAGAAACTACTTATATTAATTAACTTCTTATTTCACAGTTTGTGAATAGAAACTTGTGAGAAGAACCGATGGCTGATGGAGCTGTTAGGGTTCTAAAATGGAGACCGCGTGCCGGCAAGCGGGAAAACGTCGTATATGAGAAGATATCGTATGTGACGAATATCTGTTTGTGACTAAAAGTTATTTTCTAATTTCGGTTGTATTATAAAATAACGTTAGAAGGCAGATAATAAATATTACAAATAATTATTAGCTAGCAACTTGTTATTGATCATTTACACCTGTCACGCTATGCTAAGCGTGCGTGCGGGATCTCCTATATGATCCTGTAGCTCTGGCTAGCCCATTTTGTGAACACAGCCGTGTATATATACAGGGTGTAACAAAAAGGGTATGTTAAGCGAAAAGCTATGTAAATAGCCCACTATAGAGAACCTATCTACAAAATTTGAGACTCGAAATCACATTTTCAAGATTGTATGAAAATTTCTGAGATATTTAAAAATTATCCATACTATCGGGAAAAATAAAAATGTGATTTCGGGTCTCAAATTTTGTGGATAGGTTCTCTATAGTGGGCTATTTACATAGCTTTTCGCTTAACATACCCTTTTTGTTACACCTGTATATGTATATAATTAGAAGTATTTAATCACAGGTATATTTATTTATTATGAACTTACCCATATACTCACATCCTGCTACTACTTAGTACATCTTCTTCTTCAGCGTATTGCAGTCCACTGCTGGACGTAGGCCTCCCCCAGGGCACGCCACAAGGCTACTGCCACGGGGGGTTTTGCCCATAGTCACCACGCTGGGCAGGCGGGTTGGTGACCGCAGTGTGATTTTCAGACTATGTTGTCAGTACGGGAGGCACTGTTGCCAACCACCCGGAAACCCTTAATCGCCTCGTACGATACCCACGGGCAAGCAGGGGTGGTACAAACTTACTCTGTTAGTACATACTTCATACAAATACAATACAATACGTGAAAATGGACAACAGAATTTAAAAAATTCACAGTTTTTTATATCAGTGTGCATTTGGCTGTAAACATAGTAATTCCTTTCTTTACGTTTTGTATTGATATACTTTTTTCCGCCCGTTTGCAGAATTCAAATTTCGAATGAAAAAAGATAAAACGCGCCGCGGCCAGCTCGGAGCGTCATCGAGCTGTTTTGTTTCCTTTTTGCAGTCCTGAAAATTGCTGCAATATTAATTTGTGAAGTATTCTCTCGTTAGAGAGTAAGTATATTCTTTGGAAGTATTTCGCGAGTGTTTTACGTACATACTTGTGTCCATAATTCTAACGGGTTAAAATAAATATCTTTAGTGTTAAGTACATAACTTCATTAAAAATTAAGCTAGTGTCTGTATGTCAACACTTAGAACAATACTTCGTAAAAAAAAAATCCCTGTATGATTTTTATTACATATTTTTTAAACTTTTTAAATAATTTCCCAAAACTTCGTGAAAAACTAATTTATTGTGTTGTGGGAGTGTTTCGTATGGGATGCAGTGTATGGATCCCTTTTCTTTGGATTTTTTTCCAAGAAAATATTTGAACTTCACTAGATGTGAGTAGAATTTAAATATTTTTTGTTTCTATACACTCAGCGTGGGAAGGTCACGTGCGTCGGTTGGATGCAGGCTGCTTCCGACCGGTCGGAGTGGAGATTGTTGGGGAGGCCTATGTCCAACAGTGGACTTCTCAGGGCTGTAAATGATGATGATGATGATACATATGTCGTAGCTATTTAACTAATTAACGGTATATTGTTATCTAGAGATCGAGGTCTTATTCGCGGTTTGTGGACACTCGAAAATACAATTGAGTAGTTATATAAGTTTGCAGATTATTTTGATCTACGTTCCATTTTTTTGTATGAAAACAGTAGAAGTTATACATAGGAATGTGTTTCCACAATGGGGTAGCCGTGGGCATAGAGGAATAAGATGTAGACATAGAGTGCTAATGTCATACTCGTACTAACAGTTTCGATGCACCATTAAACTTTTCGGTGCCTCACAATTCCAGTCCTTGACACTTAGATTGCATTACTGTACGTTACAATACATTAGTAATGTAGTACATTACTATACATTACACTAATAGAATCTAAGTGTCAAGAACTGGAATTGTGAGGCAAAGAAAAGTCTAATGGTGCATCGAAACTGTTAGTATGACATTAGCGGTGATAGCCCAATGGTTAAGACGTGCACCTTCCAAGCGGGAGGCGTAAGTTCGATCCCAGTCACGGGCCTGTACCAATGAATTTATTTCATGTACAGATTTTAATGTTGCAAAATTGTCACTTGTCATCTGTGTTTGCGTACACACTTGTGCACTATAATATCTCCTGCGTACCTGGCTAATCTCCGTAGAGATTGGTCGCCTTGGCCGAAATACGGTCGGAGATCATCATGACATTAGCACTCTATGACATCTTATTCCTCTATGCTCTGGGTAACCAATACAGGATTAGGAAGGAGATCTCACAGCCACGATCAGCATAGCGTGGATGTTAGAGATCCGTGACAAGCTTAGAGGTGACAAGTAATTAGCTCATTGCCTGAAAAAACGCCCCTGAATCTGGTCATATTATGTTCCTGTCTCTTACTCTCTCAGCCATTTATGTTAAAAAGAAGGGACAGACCTGTCTTATTTTAAGTTTAAGTGTTACGGTCAGTATCCGCCATATCATAATCATATCATATCATATAATATCATATCATATCATAAATTATCATATCATATCATATCATATCATATCATATCATATCATATCATATCATATCATATCATTTAATATCATATCATAATCATAATGGTCTTCTATACAAGCAACTTTTGTTAGTTGGGTATGTATCTAAAAATTGTTCGTTTACTTTGAAAGTCTTTGTTATGAAAAGTAATTGGTCTGTAAATTGTCATCAATCGAAGGCTATTGTTATTGCTCGAGTGAGCCGGTAAAGCCTTCCGCCACCTACAGTATGATATCAAAATAAACAAGGAAATAACTGGAGTTTCTAACAAACTTGAAAGGAAGTCAGTTAAAACCGTGAAGAAAGAACAGTAAAGAGATGCGATTATCAATGTAGCATTCTCAGAATGAGCCAATCGTGTAGGGTAACCAATAGTGTACCTTTCCGCTCTTTATTCGCGTAATGGCGATACTGTTTTACCCGACAGAGTGACAGGAAGGGGTTATATTTTTCTTGTGTACATACACAAGAACATACACATACTTAGGTATATATCTGTCTCCCCGTTATGCCAGACGTGGCGCTGGGATCTTTTCGTCGTCGTCTTCAGCCTATTGCAGTCCACTGCTGGACGTAGGCCTCCCACAGGGCGAGCCACAAGGCTACTGCCACAGGGGGGTTTTGCGCATAGTCACCACGCTGGGCAGGCGGGTTGGTGACCGCAGTTTGTATTTTTGGACTATGTTGTCAACACGGGAGGCGCCGCTGCCCACTTCTCGGCAACCCTTAATCGCCTCGTACGATACCCACGGGCAGACATGGGGTGGTACGAATTCTACTCTGCCGGTACCACGCGGGATCTTTTATAATCCTGCTGTTCTTGTTACCCCATTTTGAGAACACAGTCATGTTCACCTACGTATTGGAACCCTTGCTAAGCCATCTCCTCTATGCTCTATCCTGATGATGAAGACGCACAAGCATTGTGGAATTTATCAGTTGAGTCAACTCGACTGGCAGACGAGGAACTTGCGGCTAAATGAGTTTGTGAGCGAGTTACGGTACACTGGGACAGATATTATATTTGCACCACTTTGCTACACCTTCTGCTGAACGTAGCTGTGGATTCTCCCTAATGATCCAGAAGTTCTGGTATATATCAATATATATATATATATCAATGATACAGCCGTGGTTATATGTATGTATGCTACACCTTAGATCAGTGTTTGTCATGCCTATCTGGACAAGGGTCTGGTCAAGACTAAGAAATTAGCTGGAGAGCTCATTTGCCCGGGGACATAGTTTGAAGACCACTATCCATAATATATCAATAGAAAGACCTTCTACGTCTTGGATCGTGGTTACGAAGACTACGTATGTCTAATACGAAGAAAAGATCACATTTATATATTAAAATTTTTGACGTTTACTAAAAATTTAATTAAATTAGCTTATAACGTTACGCGGTATTCCGATATAGGTAATCCACTTTTGTTTTCGACTCCATGGGCTATCAATTCTTCAGATGACATTATTGAAATTGTGACAGTCGATGAAACGAAAAAGGTATATAAATATTTTAGCAAATGTAGTTTCGACATCTCTGACCCTTACCCTTCGAGGAAAAAGGCATAATTTTATGTAAGTGTATGTGGGTGAATTTCCCAGGTACGTTTTTAGCGCGGCGTGGATGAAAATCGTAGTGGAAAGTGCAAAATGCACATTTATTAATTTTTTTTCATTAAGTTCAGACAGTGATCTAGACTAACGTTTAAAACTTAAGACCAAAATCTATTTGTTTACGCATTAAAAAAATTATCAAAGGCTCTAAATCTAATTGCGGTGCTATGTCCCCACTTCATTTGCAAAAATAAATTTGGCTATTTAAATTTTCGGGTGAATTAATTTAACAGAATACATACATATTTTAAAAATACATTAAATAACACTATTATTTACACCATGAGCAGTAATTTAACTTAACCCGGTAGTACCTGTAACAGCTTTTTAAAAATGTCCCGCGGAAAAAGTCAATAACGCTGGCGCATTTTGAACATTACACTATTTCATCATAATGAATGAGATAGATGCTAAGCTATCTTTCCCCGCACTGCTCTGTCAAGCCATCGTATACCAAGTACAAGGATGTTTGATACACTGAACAGTTTTCTCGCCAAAAACGTAAGTATAACCTGCGGTGGCGCAGGAATACAAATTTATCATATAACGGTGTCATGTGTATTTAAAAAACTAAAAGGCTGTTTAAAAAGAAATTTTACAGATGATTAAAGATTAGATATATCGACGTAATTGCTAATGAATTATTACAATTAAAATAATAGTGGCCGTTATAATTTGAAATTTGTTACTTAATTCTAAGTACGGTGTCGCAACTCCAGTGGCTCCGGTGGCAAAAAAGAGGGCCACCGTAATATAATAATGTCACCGTAATTGATATTTTGTCTTTTTGTATACAGGATGACTGGAAAACGGATATTATTTCTATTGAGATGTAAAAGTACAGCCCATTTTCTACCTTCATGGGTAGGAAGACCCATTAAAAAATGACGGCTTCAGGGTTATGACCCATTTTGTAATGTTTTTAAAATCACCTTATTATTAAATGGAAATGCATAAAAAACTAAAATACGTGTATATTTCAGTAATTCAACTAGATTAATAAATAATCATTGGAGACAAAACAACAGACATCAACTTGGCATTATCAAAGTACAATTACCAAAAGGTTTATAATTTTTTTCCCTGATTCTTTCCTATTCATTCAAAATAATGATTTCACGTAATTCGCACACTTAATTAAACTAAATTCAAAAGGTATAATTATGAAAAAGCTTACCAACAGCTGACTAATAAGAATTTTAAAAGTGCTATCCTATGGCGCGACAATCTTTTTTAACAAGTAACCTAAGTTTGTAGTCAAATTTAAAAAATACAAAGGTGATGAACTGACATTATAATATATATATTATAGCATAGGAATCTTACTGCTATTCAAAGGCCTTTTCATGATGCAGTTCAACTCGAATCGAGGTCATACCACCACCTCCATCTCGTCTTACTCCTACCCCAGGCAGCCGCTCTGTAGCATCCAGCCAGTTGCACTGTTCGTCTATCTTTCGGTGTCTAAACGACTAACATGGCCGGCACTTTTACTGTCCAGTTCCTTTTTGGTAGGCGATTAGCATACCTATTGGTATTCCTGATGCAGTCTGAGCACTGTAGGTCAATCGATAGACAGCATAAGTACACATATCGACATGTAGACGTTATAAAATCATAGGAAGGGAACCGTTCCTAAATGAACTAAGTTCTTCCAGGCATTTAAGATTTACCTCTCAATATTAATAGCTGACCAATAAGAATGTAATAAATGTAGTCCTGACTGTTCTCAGAAAAAATATCTATATATTGAATGTTCTACTGGCCTAGTAGGTGTACTCATGCACATAATTATTATCTACTTCAATCCCACGTTTTGTGATATTGATTATGACTTGGCCTTCAGTTCAACCTCAAGGAAACCACCCAAAATTGCTACCATAAATGAACAGTTACGAATAAACCCGAGTAAATTTGCGATAAACCCGAGTAGCTTGAACAAGTACGCCTGATGATAACAGAAGAGTTCTACATTCTACTTGCCTCAATATAACACTGCTATAGGCTGTAGCGCCACGGAATGTATTTTTCGAAACCTATATTGGTCAGCTGCTGGTAAGCTTTGTCATAATAAGTTACACCTTTTTGAGTAGCTTATTAAATAAGGAATTTAGTTTGATAAAGGGTACGCATTACGCAGTATATTATTTTGAAAGAGTAGGGGCTTAATTGGCAAAAACATTTAACAAATTTTGCTTGACCATTCCATGTTGATAGATTTTTGACCTCCAAAGTATAAAATGTGATTTATTTCTTATATGCCATTCTACTCATCTAAAAGGAGATTTAAAAAAAAAAATGTCATATCTCCGACACTGAATTTCCGGATGGGGTGTTCCTTATATATAAAGGTAGCTAACGAGGTGCACTTTCAAATGTGAAAAGAAATGATCCTTATTTCTGGTTTTCGAAGATTTTTACGTACATATAAATAAATACGGCTAGGTTCCTGAAATGGTGTAGTCAGAACTGCGAGATCTTATAGGAGATACCATGGCCACTACGTTTTATGCTAAGAAAAAAGTCACTAGGAAGCATTTTAAAGTATGTAATAAAATATTTCCCTAACTGTTAACGTGTTCCTTAAATTTGTTATCATAGTTTCTAAGCTATAATCATGATGATAAACATTATTACCAACTAATAAACGAAAATCTAAAGTTTTCATATTCTTATAAAATAAATAAATAGGTAATTTGTATGATATTCTCCTGTATTTATAATTCCGCTGGTTGTAATAAATTTCAGTGGAGAGATTAACAATTTCGGTGGTTTGATAAAAATATCGGTGGCGATTGAAATTTTTAAATGCAGATATCTCAAGAAATAATACGTTTTTAAAAATGTGTACCATATGACTGAATATTATATATTTTTAGCTATTACTTCGAATACAAAAAAGTTATAGAAAGTGGATATAAAATTTCGCCAGCGTAATTAGTCAAAAATTGAGGTTGTTGAAATTCACCCATGTACCTAAGTATGAAAATTATATTAGTGCCATGTGTACTTTCCTTGCACTGTACTTTAAATTTAATTGTGGCCTAGTTACTTGCAAGATCGTATTAGATGAGTACAAGACAGCGCAGGCATGTTTGTATTACTTAATACACTTTATTTTTACAACAAGTTTTATTTTTCTGCCCTACAACCACATATGTCTTAATTTCGATGCTTAGCAAGCTTAGTAAATATTTGAAAAAAATATTTACCAGGGTTTATTTATGGTCTACTTATATTAGATTTCTTGGTGCATGTGGACCCTAATATTTTCTAATAACAAATACCTTAGGTTTTTTCGGGGGTAAGGAATTGGAACTTTTTAAAATCTTTATAATATATAATAATATATAAAAAATCCGTGTCACTGTGTATGTTCCGAATAAACTCAAAAACAAGTCAACTGATATTCATGAAAATTGGCATATATATGTAATTTGGTCCAACTTAGATGATAGGATAGATATTATTTAAATTAATGGTCTTAATAAAAAACTGATCATCAACGTTGGTTGTTGTTATTAATCGTACGTTCCATAAGTCTGCAACAGATGGCGCCTTCTGAATTCTTCTGTCTTTTCTGCAGTCCACGCGGACGGAGTCGCGGGCGTCCGCTAGTTTATTAATAAAGAAATGAAAAAAAAAATCCTCACCAGGGTGGGAATGGAACCCACGACCTCTGCATTCCGTGCCAGCTCTTACCACTGAGCCACCGGGTCAATTTTTCTTGTATCTTTTCCTATATGAAAGTTATAGCCAGGTGAATACTGAAATGCTGAGTTCAGACCATGATTCTATACTGATTTTATTCTATACCTTTGTAGAATTTTTTCTAGCTCATAGTTACTATCTAGTGTTTAAATTTATTGTATTAAGAAATATTATTATCTGACCAATATTAATATAATAAGATGCTATATGCTATGCTGTAATCTGACTATACCGGTGTTTCAGAGTTAAAATCTTGAATTTTGTTAACTTTTAACTAGATATTCTAGTTGGTAAGTATTTCATATTTGAAAAGAAAAATGTTCTAAATTAGAGAAATTTACTGCTTGACTCTTTTATAAATGAAATTGTATTAGGCGTTACAATTGAAGTTCAAACATTCACTATGGGTGCGCCCACCACCGGGCCCTACACCCTCCACTGACCCTCGGATCTGATAACTCATAATTGCGACAACAGGCACTTGCACTAACTACAATCGCCATGAGAAACCAGACCCGAGCACCTAGCATGCAAGACGATACATTGCACCATTCCGAAATCAAAAACTAGATAAATAATCTACATATGTTTCGCCAACAACCGTGGCATCCTCAGGATTATAGAAATTAGTAAATTAGTAAACCACTAATTACTATGAACCTCTAAAACCCAACACATTACTTACACAGAATTAACTACCCTCTACTAAGTATTAAAAAATATATAAATAATTACCCACCATTATTTATATTTCAAATAAATATATACTATTTGTGCACACAAACCAAATAGTATTGGGTGAATTAGTTAAATTTAAATGAAAAAATTCAAAAATTCACCAAAATATTGATAAATTAGTAAAGAAAACAAGGATGTATGGAACAACATATTCCATTGCCCACAAAAACAAAAATTGTTATTGACATTGACAAGCCACTACATTCTAAGGTTACTGTTTATTTATTTATTCTAGCCAATGAGTTTAATAGCGGAGACGAAAATTCAACCTGTTCATTTAAAAGGTTTACACCAGAATATTTGGCTTTCAAAATCTCCAACTGTTCCAAAATAGATAGACGAATGCCCTTTTCACACGTATACAGACTAACAAAACTGTGGTCATCTGGAATTTTATGATTTGAAACTAACAAGTGTTTGGCAAAATGTGATTTTTCAGGGAAATTGTTCCTATAAGCTGCCAAATGTTCTTGGTATCTAATCTTGAAGTTACGACCCGTTTGACCTATATAAACAGAATTACAGTCAGGACAGTGCAAGCTATAAACTCCTGATTTTTTATCAATTGGTAATATTTGTTTTGTGTTAATTAATCTATTTAAAGAATTAAAAGTCTTAAAAGCCACCAAGATGTTTTGTTTTTTCAATGATTTTGCAATCATCTCTGAGATATAGCCAAAATATGGTAAACTACCAGTGTAAATATTTGTAATCTCCTCTATTTTTGGGTACAACATTTGTTTAACTAAAATGTTTTTCTTTTTATCAATTAGGTTATAAATTAGTTGTGAACTATATCCATTTGATCTGGCTATTTGTATAATAGTATTTATTTCTTTAACATAATTAAAGTTATTAAGCGGTAACGTTACTAACCTGTGTATCATTGATTTGTATGCCGCAAGCTTATGTTGCCATGGATGGAAAGAATCAATTGGAATAGTTACATCTGTATGTGTTGGTTTCCGGTAAACTGAAAAATCATGATAATCTCCCAATCTAGTAATAGTTACATCTAAAAAATTTATACTATTGTTTATTTCTTGTTCTATTTTAAATTTAATCTTAGGATGTTTTGTGTTAAGGACGTTAACAAAAAGATGAAACTGCCTAACTGTGCCTGTCCAACATAAGATGATATCATCAACATATCTAAAATAATATTTTATATGATTATTACTATTAACAATATATTCATTTTCAAACCAATCCATAAATATATCGGCTAAAAGAGGTGAAAGCGGAGAACCCATAGTAAGACCATCCTTTTGTATGTAATATGTATTATTATAGCAGAAATAATTCTGGCTCATACAAAGTCTAGTTAAGGTAATAAGATTATCTGCCTCCATTGGATTTAGTTTAACTTTTTCACACCAAGTTTTAATAATATTTTAAATGAACAGGTTGAATTTTCGTCTCCGCTATTAAACTCATTGGCTAGAATAAATAAATAAACAGTAACCTTAGAATGTAGTGGCTTGTCAATGTCAATAACAATTTTTGTTTTTGTGGGCAATGGAATATGTTGTTCCATACATCCTTGTTTTCTTTACTAATTTATCAATATTTTGGTGAATTTTTGAATTTTTTCATTTAAATTTAACTAATTCACCCAATACTATTTGGTTTGTGTGCACAAATAGTATATATTTATTTGAAATATAAATAATGGTGGGTAATTATTTATATATTTTTTAATACTTAGTAGAGGGTAGTTAATTCTGTGTAAGTAATGTGTTGGGTTTTAGAGGTTCATAGTAATTAGTGGTTTACTAATTTACTAATTTCTATAATCCTGAGGATGCCACGGTTGTTGGCGAAACATATGTAGATTATTTATCTAGTTTTTGATTTCGGAATGGTGCAATGTATCGTCTTGCATGCTAGGTGCTCGGGTCTGGTTTCTCATGGCGATTGTAGTTAGTGCAAGTGCCTGTTGTCGCAATTATGAGTTATCAGATCCGAGGGTCAGTGGAGGGTGTAGGGCCCGGTGGTGGGCGCACCCATAGTGAATGCTTGACTCTTGCTATAAGGAATAGTTATGTCCGTAATTGAAGTGCAATTTTAAGAGCTCCATCTAAAGTCTAAATATTTCTACACACTATACAAAATATAAACACAAAAAGCAAAGGCTCAGCCTAGTTTAGGTAACCTATCTATATATATGCTACCTGTTTTAAATATTAAGTTATCTAATGTATGTTTAGCAAAATATTTGACACTGAATAAATTTTATTATTTATTATTATTATTAAAATGTGAAGTACTTTCCAATACGTAAAGAAAGAATAATTTCACGAGTGACAGTTAAGATCGCAAAGTTATCGAATCATTTCCTACAAAGGTAGTGTTAATTTATTGCATTCTAGACATGCCTATAGTTTAACCTCAGCGTGATAATTTTAACTGATTTTTTTTACGATTTGGTATGCAGTAGACTACTTATGTCTATGATGTAACTTGACTTGTAATGTAAGCCAAATAGACCGATCACAAAGGAGCTAATGTACCTATTTAAAGAAACTGTACCAATCTGCGTATCACACATAAACTATTTGATTTAACTTTAACGAGTCTCTCCTTTTTTTAATGTAGTTAGTTACTTAAAATTATTTAGTTTAATTGCACACGATACCCTGTATTTTGTTTAAAAAAATCTCTTTATTTGCTTGGCTTGCTGGAAGAGATCTCTTGTAGAGATAAGCTTGCCTTTGTACATGCATCTCTTCATTTATATTGTAAATTATATTTTTTGTACATATGTATGCAGTAAAGAAAAAGAATAAGATTCGGATGAGGTGAGCATAAACTCAACATTCAGTATATTTGTTGCTCGATACGTTCCTAGCACGGCCACTACACGGTACGCTCGGCTGTAGTGGGCATGCCACTTAAGCTTAGACTTTTGATAGCACTAAAAAGGAATTATTGACATCATGTCCCACAGAAGTTGTCCAGTTTTATAGGTTTTCCGAGTAATTTTATTAGTTTATTCACGGCGGCGTAAAACTGTCGTCGAAACGCTTCTTTTATAATAATAAAGTTGAATATGAGTCCACTTTTAATGACTCATCTTTGGTATGCATCAGGTGCATCTCCTTCCGTGAATCTAGTAAAATAGAATAGAATACAAATAGGTATTATTCGTTTGAAAATTACAGATGCAAGGATAGCAACAGCATAGCAACAACATAGAAACAAGACAATAGAAATAGGGAGAAATAGATAGGTAAGATAGCTATGGGCAAAAACCCCCAATGGCAGTAGCCTTGTGGCCTGCCATGGGGGAGGCCTATTTCCAGCAGTGGACTGCAATAGGCTGAAGAAGAAGAAGATAGGTGCAATAGATAGATAGATAAGAGTAGGTAAACAGGTAAGAACGACTACATAGTAGTTGTTGACAGAAACTTACGGGCGTTCTCAGGCGATAAACTAACAACTTGTCAATCATATTTTTAATCTGACCCCGCTTTTCTAAACACGTAAGTAGGATCTCACTCGCGAGTTAGGTATCCTGGAGTTCTGGGCTTACCATTTATAAGAACACAGCCATATGAGTATGTTACATACATACATCTATACATATAATAAAATTGTAACCGATCGATGTTTGTACACGCTAATCTCAGAAACGACTGGACCGATTTCGATGAAAATTTCAGGAATATATTGTGACAGGTCCCACTTAGCATATAGGATAATTTTTATCCCGGATAATTTCGACATTTTGTTTTTTCTGCAGTCCACACGGACGGAGTCGCGGGCGTCTACTAGTACATACATATATTCACGCCTTTATATAGGGGGGTTTTGCCCATAGTCACCACGCTGGGCAGGCGGGCTGGTGGCCGCAGTGTGATTTTTGGACTATGTTGTCAGCACGGGAGGCGCTGCTGCCCACCTCCCGGAAACCCTTAATCGCCTCGTACGATACCCACGGGCAGGCAAACTCTACTCTGCCGGTACCACGCGAATAAATGCTCGAACCTGTTATAACTAGGTGAAATAAATTAAAAAATTGGAGGAGTAGTTACATAGATTACCTATCTCTACCTTGACGCCTGCCCTTATAGATTGAGCCCATTAAATTTAAACGTAGCAGTTAGTTATAGAACGGCTATGAAGAGAGAGGATTTGGTCGAAGTGTAGCTCTACTGCTTATTCTTATTTCATTATTATTTCATGGTTATCGCAGTTTTGAAACAATGTAGTTGGGATAGGTTTGGTTTCTGTAAAGGCTGACGAAGATTTATAGCAACGTACCAACTAATATTAATAATGCGAAAGTAGGTTTGTTTGGTTGTTTGTTTGTTTAATGCGTCTCCACTCTTTATTTAACCAATATATTTGAAATTTTGCCTAAAATACATATTATAGATAGTGGGAAATATGGAGAAAGAAGGACATAAACCACACTCTCTAGTCCTGATAAGTGAACGATTTGTGTGATAAATTTATGTAGTGTTTATATATTTAAAAAATCCCCACCTGCTTTTCTATCTGCATAAACTGTAAAAAATAAACTTTTTGAACAAAATATTATTCATGTAACGAATTCCTTATATTAAAAGAACGTTATATAAATTGAAAGGCATCTTATATCACTTATAATCACAGTGTCATTAGAGCGACGGCGTTTTAATGACGCTTTTAATGTATAAGCGTATTCAAGCACGCCGGTTTCGTGGCCACAAGCGACGTATCGTACATATAGACAGACTCGTTACCGCCCGTTCTATTTACGAAGTCTTCCATGGATGAGCTAGTGTCTATGTAGTTTTAACACTGTTTGATACTTTTTTATGTAGTTACGTAGAAAACCGTAGGCCATGTTAAGGGTAATTGACTATGGAATCACTAATGTCTTTGGTAAGCGCGTTTAAATGGCTTTAGTTCTATTAGTGTCTCTAATATCATGTTAACTATCTAAATGGTACATGTGTAAGGTTTTTAGACCTTATGCGGGGTATAGCAAAAGGGGTAAGTATGTTAAGAGAAACGCTATAAATATAGCCCACTATGAAAACCTATCCCCAAAATTTAAGACCCGAAATCGCAGCGTTATTTTTCTAGAAACAAAATCCGAAACTACTCAAAAATCGAGGATTTTGAGTTACACCTCAAATTTTGTCGGTCGATTTTTAGAAGGCTATTTTCATAGTATTTCGCTTAATGTACCAGTTTTGTTTTACCCTGTATTATAAACGGGAAAGCTTGGATGTCGGTTGCAGAACACACTGAAATAAATTATTTTAATAAATGCCAGTATATTTATTATAATTATAGTAAACGTATTTTAGGAATGTTAGATGTTATTTGAAAATGCCATTATTAATGAAATTCTGGTATTATTCAAAATAAATCTGATGATAATTAATTTATACACATATAGGTTTTAGTGTACTAGGATACAAATTTTAATTATGTGCATCAGAATTGTGGTTAAAGGTTAGACAATCTATTAAGCTATTACCTGTTTCTTATTCTTATTCTTTATTGTACACACACATAGATAAAAAATAACACAATTAAAATAAATATTGTACAAAGGCGAGCTTATCTCTATAAGAGATCTCTTCCAGCTAACCCGAACAAGTAAAAAAAAAGATATATCACAGAATAGGTAAAACACATGTGCACAGAGGGAGAAAAAAATAGACAGATAACAAAGAATAAACAAATACTATACGTACTAGTTTTCATACATATTCCATAATAACCTACTACCTACTAACTTAAGAGAGACAAGTAGTGCTCCTTAAGTCTCTTCTTAAAAATGCCGATGGTACGACAATCCCTCACCGAGTGGGGTAAGGAATTCCAAAGCTTGACCGCGTTAACTGTGAAGGAGTAACCATATGCTCCGGTGTTGTGTTGAGGAGTTTCTATTAAAGTGGACCAAATAGTTAGCTGTATATATTTACTTGGCACTTTTTTTTTATATAAATGGCCTTACGCTTGACCACAACGCGCCTGATGGTAAGCACTGTTGCAGTCTAAGATAGAGCGAGATTGCTTAAAAGAATCCGGTTCACTCTCGACTTGAAGACCGCAAGATTATAGTTCATGGGGAACAGGGATTCAGGAAGGGAGTTCCACAGCTTGGCCGTTCGCACTATGAATGTAGAAGCAAAACGCTTAGTACTCTGGTCAAATTATCTATATGTTTTTTATCTCATCATCTTCCTGCCCTTATACCATTATTTATGAGGTCGGCGCGGTTTCTTTCGAAACTCACATTGTCAAAGTTTTGGCATTTGTTTTTACGGCCGGCTGCCTGCGCGACGCCAACCCTTCTCGGGTATAGCAATTTTTTGAAACGCATGAAATAAATTCAGTGGTACAGGCCCGTGACTGGACACGAACTCACGCATCCCGACTGAAATCTAATACTCATATAATTTTTTCTCCATATAGTTCAACGGAACATTTGAACACGGATAGATTATCTACTGATGCGGGTCTTCACTAACTAGAATACATCAGCTGCATCTCCTTCCGCTGCAACTTAACCATTTACATTTGTTCCTGCTATGCGAAACGTGGCTGCGGGATTTTCTTTAAGATCTTGCAGCTCTGGCTACCTCATTCCGGGAACACAGCCCTGTGTATAGTGAATACATTATATAGATATACTATAAGTAACCTACAGGCACTTTTTCTAACTAACGTATAGTTCTTATTACGTTCACGTAAAGATTGTTTGAGCTGGTAAATCCTTTCAAATCAAGTACAAATTTTAAATTTATTACGCACAGAAAAGCTCTTCATTAAATTTATTCCCGCAATCAGTTGGTACATAATTAAACTAATGTAATTTTCTGGTTTATTGAACAAAATAATTGTTCATGTGATTTTGCATTTCATTGCACATACCGCAATCAACATATCACTACTTTGTATAAAGCCATGTATACTATGCTGATGCAGGACTTCACTAGAATACATCAGCTGCATCTTCTTCTGTACATATCCTAAGAGTCGACTAAGAAACTCAGGGGGCATTCTCTCATGGGATGAGCTAGCAATATGTCATTGATTTTTCGCGAAACGAGGCTGTAGGATCTCCTTTATGACCCTGCAATCCTTGCTACCACATTTTAGAAACACCACAGTGTATAAATGTAGAGAAAGGTCAGGTCAAGAGTACCCTAAACCGACGAGCGTGCATGAAGAATATCAATTAGATGAAGCGAAAGAGGTGTGTCAGGATCGTAGTAAATGGAGATGCGAAAGAGGCGTAATTTTAATGTATGTATGTATCTCAGAATGAATGTAATTTATGTGTGTTTTGAAAAAATACTAAGCTATTTACTAAATCACTCCAATTTCAAAGTCAAACCACGTAAAATATACCCCAATAAACCGCATGCATCGTATTCTAAATAAGGTGAGATATCTAAAACCGAAGTAATGTGATTATTACGTGCGCTCGCTCCGACGTCTCGCGAACAAATGAGATTGTCGCGACAGTGGCGCCGGCGGAGGCAGCCGCAAACTTCGTTTCCCGCCAGCGATGCCTCAACCGATAATTATAGGAAATTGCCGAAGGACGCAAGGGGAGGGGTTCACTCTAAATTCTATTTAGTAGTAGTATAATATTATATGAACTTCAGTACTTTTTTGTGATTTAATTTTAATAAGCTTTAATCTTTGATCTTGAAGAAACTTTGATCAGTAAATTAGTCTTTTTTTAAAAATAAATGCTTTATTAAACATAATAACAACAATACAACATGTCCGGGCTTTCATAAGGTACATTAATATTTCTAAAGAACGCTGGTATCAACTATACAGGGTGTAACAAATGGAGAATTCCTAAATAACTCAGGAATGTTCATACAATCTTGAAAAATAAACATGTGATTCCGAGTCTCAAATTTTGGAAATAGGTTCTCTATAACGGGCTATTTACAAAGCTTTTCGCTTAACATACCCTTTCTGTTACACCCTGTATAAAAAGATTCTATGTGCAAAATAAATTACATAATACGTAATTAGGTAGGTACCCTACGATGGTTGTTTTCGTAGTATCGTTTCGTAGTCAATATTAACATTCGTAGAAAAGCTACGGTCTCGTAGCAGAACTACGGAATTTTAGTAGTTTCTCAAGCCGGAACTATTAATGGAACTAATGAAATAGTACAATAAAATAAGTATTTCCTGATTTTAGTTCTGAGTAATGTATAAATTGTACGAATACGAGTACTGACCCTGCCTGCGACGCCATAGGTCCTGGGTTTAAATCCCGGTAGGTGCGCAAACATTCATTCATTCAAGAGTCATGGATGTTTTCATTCATTCAAGAGTCATGGATGTGGGACTAGGTTAATGTGTTGTGTAGTGTGTGAATATTTGTATTATTTTTATTTATTTACTTAAAAAAATAATACTGATGCGGGGCTTTACTAGAATACATCAGCTGCAACTCCTTTCGTTGCATATCTTAAGAGTCGACTTGGGAACTCAAAAGTAGTTCCTTGAGGAGATGACCTAACAATTTGTCGCTGATCATTGAGATATGACCCATGTATGCTACAGTATGTATTTCAACATCATCATCATCAGCCTATTACAGTCCACTGCTGGACGTAGGCCTCCCCCAGGGCACGCCACAAGACTGCCATGGGAGGTATTTGCCCATAGTCATCGCGCTGGGCAGGCGGGTTGGTGACCGACAGTATATATCTATTATAAAATTATTAATAAAGAAATGGAAAAAATTCCTCACCCGGGTGGGAATCGAACCCACGACCTCTGCATTCCGCGTGTCAGCGCTCTCACCACTGAGCCACCGGGTCAATTACTCGGATGAAGAATTTTACCATCTCTTTTCTAAATTACATATTGGCAACGTTATTTTTCATCCCGATAGCTATACACTAGCCAAATCTCGGCAAACAAAGCTGAATCCCTCAGCACAATGTTTAAAGATGAAACGATCAACAATATCCTAACGGATTATATTAATGGAGAAGTGTTTTATCTATGTAAATTATTGTCATACATACGCATAAACTACTATATAAACATTACCATAACGCCTACCACATAATAAACTTATTATCTTTGTCCCTAAAACCAAAGTATCGGGGCCGTATCAAGGTATATTTTATACCCCATTCCGACACTAAAGGGTTCCATCAAACCGTCCCATGTTCAATAATCATCTCCCCGCCGAGATAACATTGTAAGGCTCGAATAAGGTATTACGGAGCTGAATATATATTCAAATTTGCGTCTGACGGCTTTTCAATGGAAACAACCGCTTTCGGAAACTGTCGCGTAATAAATATTTCGAGTTTATTGGAGACTGCCTGTCGATTAAAGTTCTGCAATCTTCTATACATATAATAAAAAGTCTGTACATGGAAGATATATGAGAAAAATACTATGGGAGACCTTTAGCAACGCAATAGTACCCAAAAAAAAATGATTTTTAGAATTTTTGTCAGTTTGTCGGTTTGTCTGTTTGTCTGTGCATTTGTGCACGCTAATCTCAGAAACGACCGAACCGATTTCGATGCGGTTTTCTATTGTGACAGGTCCCACTTAACATATAGGCTACTTTTTATCCCGGATAATTTCGACATTTCGTTTTTTCTGCAGTCCACGCGGACGGAGTCACGGGCGTCCACTAGTTACACATAAATATATATTTCCTGACGGTGCCAGAAGGAGGGTTATGCTTTACAAGTGTACATATGTTTACTTCTTAAACACTATATGGCACTCTCTACAGGGTGTAACAAAAGGGGCATGTTAAGCGAAAAGCTATGTAAATAGCACATTAAAAGGAACCTATCCACAAAATTGCAGACTCGAAATCACATGTTTATTTTTCCAGATAGTATGGAGAATTCCTAAACAACTCAACATAACTTTTTGCTTAACATACCCTTTCTGTTACATCCTGTATAGCATAAAGGCTCTAGCACACCGGATGCGTGTGAGTGCACGTAAGCGTAGACGTATACGTACCTCTGAGTTTAATGTATATAACTGCACGGGCAGACCGGATGCGTATGCGTAGACGTAAGCATAGACGTCAAGCGGTGACAGTTCTATACATTAAACTTAGAGGTACGTGTACGTCTAC
Organism: Carposina sasakii; assembly: GCA_014607495.2. Taxonomy (NCBI): domain Eukaryota; kingdom Metazoa; phylum Arthropoda; class Insecta; order Lepidoptera; family Carposinidae; genus Carposina; species Carposina sasakii. The sequence goes on along the minus strand of CP053157.1, from coordinate 14,164,118 downwards.
GCTTACGTGCACGCATACGCATCCGGTGTACTCGAGCCTTAAACGGCTTGTCACATTTGAACTTGAGAGGTATAATTACTCTCATCTTGTCGTAAGAGTGACACTGGGTCAACATTTTTACACATACATACATATAATCATGCCCTTACGAGGTAGGCAGAGCACCAAGGGCCGATAGAACCACATGGTGCCACTTCTGACCAATTTTGAGTGTATAGTTGAGATGTACAAGTTCGGTTAGTAGTGACAGGAGGTCAGCCCATCGCCTACAAAACACCAAGACCCTCTTGTCCCTCTACTGACTTGTACAGTATACCCGGGAAGTGAAGCAGCTGTAGTATTATACGTTTTTTTTACACTCCCAGAGCAGCATAGACGAAGACATTTTTACACAGTCGGGTTTTTTTCTACTCGTATGCATAAATAAGGTTATTAACTCTACTACTTGTCATGACATATTGACCTAGTACCTACCGTACTAAGATTACTAAGGTATTTATCGTGGGTACTAAGCAACGGTATGTTAATACATAGATACATACATATATGTAGACACAGCTGTGTTTCCAAAGATAGCCAGAACTGCGGAATCACGAAGAAGATCATACAGCCACGTTAGGCATAGCGAGGTCAGATAATAAAAATCAGTGACAAGTTTCTAGCTCATCGTCTAAGAGAATGTAATGTATAATATCTTGACTAAGATAAAAACACTTCTCCATAATATAATCCGTTAGGATATGGTTGATCATTTCATCATTAAAACATTGTGCTGAGGGATTCAGCTTTGTTTGCCGAGATTTGGCTTATGTATAGCTATCGGGATGAAAAAATAACGTTTCCAATAATGTACTTTCAAAAAGAGATGGTAAAATTCGTTATCCGAGTAATCGACCCGGTGGCTCAGTGGTAAGAGCGCTGGCACAGAATGCAGAGGTCGTGGGTTCGATTCCCACCCGCGTGAGGAATTTTTTCCTTTCTTTATTAATAATTTTGTCTAAGAGAATGCCTGAGTTCCTTAGTCAACTCTTACGTTATGCACGGAAGGAGATGCAGCTAATGTATTCTAGTGAAGCCCCGATTCAGTAAAGAAAATAGATATAGCGTTTATAATATATATTTTATGATAGCAATCTAGATCGCCGGACACGCGTCCAATAATCTCACATAATCACAAAGCCCGTACTCCGTCCGAAAAAAACATAGACAAAAAACTTACGTGAGATTCCCTCGTCACAAAATAAAATTTATTTGAAGCAGGCACTTGAGACTGCGCCTGTCTGATAACGGATCATCCTAGGATCCTGTTCGGAGTAACATGAACTTTACGAGCCGTTTTTATGCGTATCCTTAAAATAAAGGACCTGCAGGATTACATTTCGACTTAGAACAGGGGGCCAATTCTCGAAAAGTCTTGAGTTGGAACGAAGCCGAAACGGAACCGTTGTAGGCGCTCAGAACAAAGCAATAATTACTTTACGGTGACGTAATTCTCAAATATTCACACACTACACAACACATTAACCTAGTCCCACATTAAGGTCCCTGAGGTCTTGTGTCGTGGGTACTAAGCAACGGTATATAAATATATTGATAAGTATAGAAACATCCATGACTCGGAAACAAACATCGATATTCATCATATCAATGTTTGCACCTACCCGGATTCGAACCCAGGACCTATGGCGTCGAAGGCAGGGTCTACCTACTAGACCAATCGGCCGTCGAGAATTACACACTTTTCAGCACGAGACAGACATTTTAAGATTTTATTCGCGACCGATGCATGCTAAAATATACCTTATTACTCAAGCGGTAAGTAAATATTGGTTCGCATCGCGTTTCGTTAAAGGTTCGTTAGTGGTTGCGTTTCGGTTCAAAAATTTTCAAGAATTGCCCACCTGGTCATATATTTTTTTATAAGTGACATTCATTCAGTTGTGTGGTTTGATTGCCTTATTTAATTTTGTCACCTATAATCATGGGATGTAAAAACCCTTCGCTGACTCTAGAATAAAGTGACTCATGATTACGATTGTAGTGTTCTACTAATAATGCTCAGATTTATGATGCGGTGATAGCCCAGTGGTTAGACGTGCACCTTCCAAGCGGGAGGCGTAAGTTCGATCCCAGTCACAGGCCTGTACCACTGAATTTATTTAATGTACCTACAGATTTTCTAAAATTGACACTTTGCTAAGAAGGGTTTTGGCGTCAGGCCAAATCTTTGGCAGTATAAGTTTTTTTTTTTTACAATTAGCTAGGCAAACATTTGACCGCCATCGTGCCTGATGTTAAGCAAAAGATTGCGAAAGAAACCATATTACGCCGATCCCATTTATAATGGGAGATGATACTTGGATTTATGATGACTTTTAATTTTTTTACTTGTAGAGATAAGCTTGCTATTATTGTACATGCATCTCTTCTTTTATCCTGTAATTTATTGTGTGTGTGTGTGTGTGTGTGCTACGGCTTCCCGAAATGCCGTAGCCAGAATTTCAGGAGGAGTCGACTAAGGTCGGTTCATATCTGACGGAACATGCGTCGCGTAACGCCAGAACAGACAAAATGTATAGAAAAACACTCGACCGTTCACACTCAACCGATGAGCTACAATCTATATATACAAGGGTGTAGGTGACAGCCAGGCAAATACTGAAACGCTGAACAAGTACCATTGTGTTGAGTTTTACGACGACGGTGTTATTACTCGCAGGAAATGTATTTTTGATTTGATTATCAGTAATCTTTGCTCCCCGCGCCTATTGTATCGGGCGATCTTGTGACTAATTAAGTGGGCTTATTGGTTATTGTGTGACACATTGCTGTTTTTTATATCACTTGTGCCTCTCCATTAGGGTTGATCAGTAATTTGAACATATTTGAGGGCAACTTTTTTTTTAAATAATCTTTTGGCTAAAATTTCATTTTAAAATCATTATCTAAAACTAAACGAAGTAAACTATTTTTTTCCTGAAAATATGAAAAAATATGTCGGAAAATTTTGGAATTTTCCTGCAAAAATTTTCAGTGTTTTCCGCCTCAGAATCATGGTCTGAAGTCATGGTATCAATATTTGCCTGGCTGTCACAAACACCCTGTATAATAAAAATGTAACGGATCGCTGACTGTACACGGAAGATATATGAGAAAGGCAAAGCATATCTAACACTGCATAGTTACCGTTATAAGTTTCATATGAAATAGCTCTCCCTTGTCACGTGAGAACACTTTGTATGAGCATCTGCAAATATCTCCGTAAAGGGAATATGTGCAATTTTATATGCTTCAGCTCGTTTCGGATATAAAATGTAATACTTGCGGAATACAAAGTCTAACAGCCGTATTTCATATCGCGTGGTTTAGAAATTCTGAGATTATACAGGCTGTAACAAAAGGGCGAAGCGATATGCTATGAAAACAGACTACTGTTGAAAACCTGCTTATAGTACATAAGTAAGATCTATTAATATTTTTCAAGATTACGATATATTTCTTAACACACATAGTTCAGGAATTTCTCCGTAAAAATAATTATGTGATATTGAGTCGCACGTTGTGAACACGTTTTCTATAGTCTATTTTTTTATTCTTTATTACCTGCTTCTTATACTTACGAGTATTCTATTTCTTTGCTCTGCTATTTCGCTATTTTTTATACCCTATATTCAATATAATTCAGCCTCACACAAGGCTATAAAAGCATCGGTATCACGAATTAGTTAATGGTCAAATAGTTTCATTCAATTTAACTATATTGTTTGTATGTATGTATATAAACTCACCATCACCCAGAAAATACATCTGAAAACCAATTATCAGACTTAACACAGATTTTTTTAAACAGTAAAACGTTGCTACATTTTAAACGAGAATTTCAATTCCGAGCATCCTTTTCATACAAATTATAGCACAGTTCAGTGGGTACAGTCGCGTGGGTCTCAGCCAATGGGGACCATCGGCAAATGAAGCCCTAAATTTAATTCATCAGCCTAATAGGCACGCGTCAGGAAACCCTCAGTCAATAGAACAGTGACCTACAAACATTATTACATCAGTATGTCTTGTCAACGGAATTAATTGTGTGGTTCACTGGCTGTTATCCGAGACTTCATCTATGTAGACATACATAGGTAAACCTATGTAGTTTATAGAGGTTGTAACAAAAAAAGGGCATGCTAAGCGAATCAGTGGATATAACCATCTACTATATCGGTTTTTAGAGAGCCACAAGACAAGGCTCGAAATCACATGTTTATTTTTAAAGATTGTATGAACATTCTTATATTGTTCAGGAATTCTCCACATTGTTTTGAAAATACACATGTGATTTCGAGTCTCCAATTTTGAGAATAGTTTTTCCACAGTGGGCTAGTCGAATAACATTTTTCTTAACATACCCTTTTGTTACATACGGTATAACTTATTATGTTTAGCAGAGATAAAAAAAAATACAGCAGTTTCAAGAATACTTGATACATTAACACATTGTTGGAAACCGTCAAAGAGGTTGGGCAGAGGTGTGCAAATTATACACCCACTTTTCACACACATACGATAGCATGCTTAAAATGATAGTAACTATGTACCTAACCCGTTATCAGAAACGGAGGCATAATATACGAATGCGCAACTCTTACTCCTTTAAAGGCTCGAGCACACCGGATGCGTATGCGTACACGTAAGCGTAGACGTAGACGTACCTCTGAGTTTAATGTATGGAACTGTATAGGCACGGGCAGACCGGATGCGTATGCGTAGACGTAAGCATAGACGTCAAGCGGTGACATTTCCATACATTAAACTCAGAGGTACGTGTACGTCTACGCTTACGTGCACGCATACGCATCCGGTGGGATCGAGCCTTTAATATTAAACTTCATGTTCAAGACGCAGAACTTATTTAGCATTCTTGTTTAGCACAAAGGCATCAAATATTATGAAATATGTCGTGGTTTGAGTCACACAGACCAATCACGGAATATACATGAGTAATTCGGTCATTTTTTCGTTTTCACAAAGGAATATTTTTTACTTTTTGTAGCGTCCAGCTTGGTACATTTTAGCCCAGTGTGTAAAAGGTATAGACTTAGCAATATTCCAAATACTTTTCTGGCCTCGTATTATTTAGTACGACTGACCTCCATACATACATACATACAGTTACGCCCATTATCCCCCAAAGAGGTTGGGCAGAAGTGTACAATTTACTCACCCACTTTTCACCAGATGGCCTATTAAGTCCCCCTAACGCCTACCGCCGCTTTTTGGGCACAAACACCATGAATAGGAAATGTTTCTGTGCCATTCTAAATAGGTATTATAAGCTATTTAGCGTCAGAGCCTCGTCCGTTAGCAGGGTGCATCACGGGCAGGTGAGGTTGATTTTGGGTCCTAAGGTATTAGTCGAACTCTTTTACACCCTACTCCACCCAACTATTTAAAAATAACTCTTTATGAAAAAGAAAACAAATTACTATCATCTCTCATGCCTTCAAGGTAACCACTAAAAATACAAGCATACCAAGAACAAAATGATCGACCGATTGAGGAGATAAGTGTCACTCAGTAATCTTTTGAAATATTGTTCTCGTTATCTATTTTTAACCCCTGAAAAAATGTTTTGCACCATATTTTACGAGCTTCAAAACTCTACACCGCTGCTCCGGGTATATTTTATTAATATTTCATCAACATCGCGTAAACAATATGATTTATTGTGCCCTCTGTTAAGTACACCTGCTTACACCCTTGTCAGTATACAGAGATAAACATTAACAAAGAAGCTATACATTTACAGACATAGTAGGTACATACATATACAGAATGTTTTATGGTCGTCAACGTCGCAACTACGGAATCTCCTCATCATCACGATATTTTTATTCTATTTTTTTCCATGGAAGCATACCTGGGAAGTGTCTGAGTCCAAAGATATTGGGGTCCAAAGTTGAGTAAATAGACTGCGTTTTTCTGTATAAATACACATAACGTAGCAAGATTTTTTACACGAGAAATAATTAATATCTGTCTATAATAAAACTAGCATAAACACTGGACACTATTAATTTCGCCCGATCAAGAAATAAAAAAAAAATAAAAAAATTACATTGTTTCCCAGCATTTTTTTGACATAAACATACTTTATTTGATGGATAGAGATAGAGTACCTACCTACCATTCGTAAACGGTGATAAAGAAAAAACATGCTGTGTGTGATTCTAAAATGGGTACAGCCACGTGTGAGTGTTTAGCTAAAAACACTATTTTTACTTGACAATGAAGTCCTGGGTCTCACCACTAGCCCTAGGATAGGTGCCGTAACTTGGTGGCCATAATGCGGCGGTGAGTAACGTCGCTGGAGAATTTTATAGTAAACGAGCTTAATTTCGTTGAATTCTCGTTATAATAGATTGTTATTTAATATTTAAATGGGACACATTCTATATAGTAAGTAGGGGGAGCTTAGCGCGTTTCTACGAGTAGCACAAATAATTAATCTAGCATCTGCGAAGTGTTTTCGAGTATTTCTAAATAGGTATAATACTGCTGTACTCAAAAATGTGTCTTCAAATTGTGCCACAGACTTTACTTTAGTCCCTCTTTAGCTTGGCAGCCACTTTGGGGTTAAAAGCTTGCTCGCTTCGGAGGCTTTTGGTCTAAAATGTGAGCTTTTAACACCGTTTTAAAACTTAATTTTGTTACTCTTTAGGTCTGAATTGAGTAGAAATTGTTCGCTGTTTGGCTAAGCGAAATGGAAGTAAACCCTGTTTGATATACAGGGTGTAACAGAAGGGGTATATTAAGCGAAATTATAAGACAATAGCCCGCGACAAGAACCTATCCATAAAATTTGAGAGACTCGAAATCACATGTTTATTTTTAATAATTGTTTAAACATTTCTAAGATGTTTAATAATTTGTTCACACTATTTGGAAAAATAAACATGTGATTTCGAGTCTTAAATTTTCTACATCGTAGGTGCTCTGTAATGGGCTGTTTTAATAGCTTTTCGCTGAACATACCACTTCTATTACACACTATAGAGGTACTAATTTATGCTTTTAAGCACTATAATATAAGTACTAAGACTTCGATGTCAATTTGAAAACTGTGGCACTCCCTCGGTAATCCTGAGAAGCGCGGGACTCATAGGTATAACAGAATGAGATGGCTGTTAGCACTGGTATATTAATGTGATACTAGTATAGTATAGTATAGTAGTCTTGCCCCTCGCTATTTGCTCAAATTTGTCGGTGGTACAACTGCCTTACGAGCACAATTTTTTTTTTACATAATCATTATTTATTTACATCCATTAAGATTTGGATACCTACCTACCTACCTACCTACCTAAATAAATGAAAACACGACAATAACATTCATTTATCTTTTTCAATAACATAAGCTTAAAAGCAGCTTATGTGGTACCTATTTTCTTTGTTCGTCCTACAACATTGTGATATTAATAAATATACAGAATGTAACAAAAGGGGTATGTTACGCGAAATGCTATGAAAATAGTCCATTATGGATAACATATTCACAAATTTTGAGACTCGAAATCACATACATATACCTATATCATATAGTATTTAGAGTTTCGAAATAACTCAAGAATGTTCATAATAAGCTAAAAATAAATAACATAGATTTCGAGTCTCAAATCTTGTGGATAGGGTTTTATTCCACCCACCCTTTTGTTACACCCTGTATAACCTTTTGTGTGAACCTTTTACAGCAGTTTAGAAGAATTGAACTGACCGAAAACTCCTACAATACTAACTAAGGTTCACAAAATCACGTCACAAAGACGTTCTCCCTACAATTTTTATCTAAGACGTACAACTTTCAACCTTTAAGTAACCGTTTCTTTCATGATTAGTTATATTAGTGTATTTGTTACTACGGTAGAGTGTACCGGGCAGTATTTTACCGCTGGGAAGCATGGAGTGCCAATTTACCAGGCAGTTGCTCGAAAAATACACGAAAGAGAAAGTTCCAGTTTACTGGGGGCCTTGCAAGTTTGCTCTTCAGGATTAATCTGTTTGTAGGGTCTTAAGGATCTATATTGATGAAAAAAGGGACTTGACAGACAGATGAACAACAAAGTGATCCTATAAGGGTTCCGTAGTTTCCTTTGGATGCATGGAACCCTCAAAATGAAAGAACGCTCGACTTGTTTATATCTAGAAATTATGGGGATATTTTCGTAAATATTTATAATATTATGATAATCTCCGACCGTATTTCGGCCAAGGCGACCAATCTCTACGGAGATTGGCCAGGTGTGCAGGAGATATTATAGTGCACAAGTGTGTGCGCAAACACAGATGCACTCTCTATTCCGTTACTCTCATAGTCCGATGGGGCGGAAAGCCGACACGACCGGAGAGAGATCAGGCGCAGGACCAACGGTTTTACGTGCTTTCCGAGGCACGAGTTAAGTGACAATTTTGCAACATTAAAATCTGTACATGAAATCAAGTCATTGGTACAGGCCCGTGACTGGGATCGAACTTACGCCTTCCGGTTGGAAGGTGCACGTCTTAACCACTGGGCTATCACAGTATTTAAACTGATATAGGTTCCGGTATTGGCTGCCTATAAATAGCGTAAGCTATTTTTTGTAACTGATTAAAAGTTACAATATATAGGTACAGAATGTTTTTTCGTTGCCACCATTTACGAGAGGTACGTAACTCTATACATGAAATAAAGTAAGTTTATGCCCAAAAAATTACTGGGAAACGATTTTGATTTTTGAGGCATTTTTTTTTAAATTCACTTTTTATTGTGTGAATGTATGGGTCTCTAGTGTTTGTATTGGTTATTTCATGAGAGATTTTAAAGTTTTTTCTGGAAAAATGTTATATACATACGCGTTTACATGCATTTCTGGAAAAAAATGCAACCCAATAACTTAACTTTGGACCTTAATATTCTGGAGACCAAACACTTCCCAGGTATGCTTCCATGGCGAAAAATGTTCGTTATGATGAGGAGAATGCGTGGTATTCAGGAACGTTGATGACCAATAGCACCCTGTATAGGTATACTTAGGTAATGGAATGTCTTTTTACTTCTAGCGGAGCATGTGGACGTAATTTACGAAAATTAAATGAACTGAAACTAATTATTTATTTGCTCAAAACATGGTATAACAAGTATTAGTATTAAACCCTACTGATGCTGGGCTTCACTAGAATACATCAGCTGCATCTCCTTCCGTGCATGTCGTAAGAGTCGACTATCGTCAATTTCTTAGCCTTTTATACTTCAGAATAATTATTTAATAATTAGTTAACTATCGTACTTTAATATACTCATATAGAATAATTGTCATCTGTTTCACAGAATAGTCCCTGGGCCTGATTTTAGAACTAACATTTTTAGTATGCAGTAAAACAAAGAATGCGGTCATGCACATAGTAACGGGCGCCATCTTCCATGGGAGCTATACGGTGAAACGCACTCTAGTACATAGTAATTAATATTAATCACGGATCCCACAGTCAAACGGCGCAAGCAGTTTTGTGGGACGTTGTACCTAATTTTAAGTCCTAGAATATTTAAAGAATAATAAATAAATAAATAAATAAATAAGGAACTCAGGCATCTCTCAGGCGATGAACTAGCAACTTATCACTGATTATTAACATGTATCTCGGTTGTGCTAAACGTAACTGCGGAATTTCTTTTATAATCCTCTATAACTGGCCATTTTGGGAACATAGCCGCGTGTGTTATGTGCGTAGTAAAAATTTTCTAATAAATAGTTAATTCGACTCTGGGGGTCTACTCTGAAATGCCGCTTTCGAATCTTTCGGTCCGACCTAAGCCCGACCGAATTTGACCCTACTACGAAATTGCTTCGGATGTTCACAACTCATTCGGAACCATAGAGAATAATTCACATTGACTAATATAAGCTTTCTATTATCTAGTCAAATAGAGTTCGATTGGACCGAATTAAAAAACGGCGCGACTGATCCGATCGAAGGTAGTTCGTAGTAGGAAACACCTCGATATTCGGCCGATACTTCGTTTATCGTAACTTCAGAGTAGACCCCCAGGTTCTCTGACCCGGGCGTGACACTAATTTCTTTAAAAAAAGTCGGTTCAGGAATTCATCACCACGGAAAGGGATAATACGCATAACGAAGTGATCTTAAAGGAAAAGGAAAAAATCCCTTTGAAGTTGGTTCTTTTACTATAAGTGAGAAAATTGAAATGTACAAGATTAAATAAGTATAATTATACGATAGGTATAATAAATGTACGAAGAAAGGTGATTTTCTTTAAGTACACTAGTTTTTAACGAAAACTAAAAGTTAAAAAGTAAAATTAGCGTTCGTTGGTTGTCTTTTACAACATGTACGAAAGCAGATGCTACTGATATAATTTAGTGAAACCCGCGTCACCACAGAACCTACCTTCTATTTATTTATGTAAAACAATGTCTGCTCTAGATTAGGGTAAAGCCCTTAATATCCGGCCGTTAATATAGGTCGTCTAGGACTTTATCTAGATCGCCCCTTGTTGTATATAGGTAGGTAAATATACATTAAGATGAAAATTTACTCGATTTTACATTACCTGAGGCTGGATAGATGGAGAAAGGATGCCTAAATGTTGGTATGTGCGTTATTTTGTGTTGTGTTTGGCACTATGCAAATTTTACATCGACGATGTTGGTAGCATTGTTGTGTAATGTTTCTGTTTTTAATGCACTTGGATAAAGAAGATAGGCTATTTCGTTACGGTCATGGAAGTTAAGTTACTAGCGTCAACTCGTTATAAATGATGCTATATACCTAATTCCCTTCCCGGGAATACTGTACAAGTCAGTAGAAGGACAAGAGGGTCTTGGTGTTTTGTAGGCGATGGGCTGACCACCTGTCACTACTAAGCGAACTTGTACATCTTAACTATACCCTTAAAATTGGTCAGTAGTGGCACTATTTGGTTCTATCGTCCCTTGGTGCTCTGCCTACCCCGTAAGGGATAAAGGCGTGATTATATGTATGTATATATGTACCTAATTATGTCTACTGGAGATTAGATACGCATCGATTTTTTTACCATTGGAGCATAACCCCTAAAGTAAGATTGCTGTTGTTGTGAAAGCGAAATACTACCAGAAGCAGTGTATAGTGACATCTCATTTACACAATGGAAATATACTTAGGAGCTTATACAAAGAAAAAAATTTTTTCGATAGAATTGGTAGAGGTTTGTCATAGAAACGATCGCTCCAATAGGTTTTTTTGCACGTTCGATAATTTGAAGGAAGTGTTACGACAACGAAATTCAATGCGAAATCGCGAAACGATGTTATATTATTATCTAAGCTCTCTGCTAAGAGTTTATGGTGCCTCACGTTTCTTGAGCCGATATCCTCACGTATGTTTCCAAGGTTCTGTACCCTATTGACATAATATGTTTCACATGCATCCTGCATCGAGCTATACCGAGCTATTTGTTAGCTTAATGTGAAGAATTGCTTATAGCAGGCGTGAGAGATTATCTTCAGCAATTTATTTAGTTATGCGGGGTTACTTGAATAGCAAGATCGTTTATTGGCATCTCAAACAGCTTAAATAACATCATAAGTGTAAGTGTATTCGACGAATACCTTAGGTAGACCCAAAGTCAACCTCACCTGCCCATGGTCATCATCGTCAGCCTATTGCAGTCCACTGCCGGACGTAGGCCTCCCCCAGGACACGCCACAAGACTGCCATGGAGGGTATTTGCCCATAGTCACCACGCTGGGCAGGCGGGTTGGTGATCGCTTTGTATTTTGGACTATATTGTCAACACGGGAGGCGCTGCTGCCCACCTCCCGGAAATCCTCGTACGATACCCACGGGCAGACATGGGGTGGTACGAATTCTACTCTGCCGGCACCACGCGTCCCATGGTGTATACCCTGCTATTTAACGGACGAGGCTCTGACGCTAAAAGCTTAAAATATCCATTTAGAATGACTCTGTAATATTTCCCATTGAATTCGTTACTGGTAGCCAGATTGTTGTATTTGTGCCCGAAAAGCGGCGGTAGGCTCACCCCTTACCACGTTGGACTTAATAGGCTAACTAATGAAAATTGGGCGTGTAAATTGCACACTTCGGTCCAACCAACTCGTATTTGGGGGATAATGGGCCTTACTATATGTAAATATGTATGCACTATATGCATGTTTAAATAACATAACCTAGTCTCAGATAATGTTTACTTTTTCACGTAGAGCAAGGCTTTCATGCCCAGTCAGACGTGGCCGCCGATAAATCATCCCTGCAAAGGGTGTCCTAAGACACCCTTGAGTTAACCCAACCAGTACTAATCTGTTAAATCGCAGTCTACACACAGGTTGAACCGTTGGGGGGTTTTAGAAGGGGATGTTATAAGGGGGACGTTTTATAATTCTAAGATTATCTTTTGAAAATCTTATGTGCTATCCTTAAATTAATTAGGCGCCATTCTTCAGAAGTTACCAACCTTAAACAATCAAAATTAATCTTTATAAAGGAGATTACATCCGTCGCAACTATGCGAGATGTGCCTGTTGGACCACCTTAATAATCCCACAGTTCTGGCTACCCCATTTCGGGAACAAAGCCTTGTAGGTACAAAGTATAATGCAAAAGTTCACCAATCTATCAGCCCATGTTACCCATACCTGTAGTCTATATTCAAAATTATATGATACTGAGTGATTGATGCTCCTGGGAATTTCAAAAATGAAATCTATTGAAAAGGCAGCATTGAATGGATCGCATTATATTGCTTATATTTAATACAAAAGAACCTTAAATTCGCAGGCGAGTTTTCAATAGCGCCCTCAGTACATAGTTTTTATAAAACCATCAATGAAAGGGACTCAATCTTCAGACGGTAATTCGTTTCGGAGAAATTCTTATATCTTTGCAATATCAAAGGCTTATAAGGAAAATTGCTTATTTGTGCCAATCTTATTATGTTTGTAAAATTGAGTTCCTTGTGTGCAGGTTTATCTTTATTCTTTATAAAATCATACATACATGAAGTCGGTATTCATTATGTCAATGTTTCCATATATCTTCACACTTAGGTTTACAGCTAAGGTATACAGCAATCGGTCATTTGAAAAATCGCTTCATAGATACACTCATTTTCCTTATTCAAATTCCGAATTCGATTTGAGAACTCCGCCAGATTAGTGCAGGCTTATATTTGGTACCTACGTACGTTCGGAAAACAAGCGAACACGTGCATCAGTTATTGTAGGTACTATTTGGATTAGAATGAGGAAAACCAATTCGGAAATCGATAACGGAAAACAAGCTTATGCGAGAGGCCTAAACGATTATTGAATAAAATATTGAAGTGGATCATTCCCCTCAAATAACTAATAACATGAATATTTGTACGGAAGTTTTCCTTACACGTGCACCGGGCTACACGTGCGTGCACAGTTAATTGGTATAACTTTGCGAGATGTCTCTGTCGAAGGGGTATTGTAGAACATGCCGTATTACAAAACGGTCCACCGTCCACTTTTGAATACAATACTCGTAAGGCAGTGTTACGTTAGCTACTGACTTTAGAACTTTGTTTAGAACTTCAGAAGTCCGCGCCATTGCGCTCGGGATTGAAAATAGACAATATGGCTAACTTAGTACGGGATCGTGAACTGCCCAACTTGCTACTTTTGAATGGAAATTAACTCGCTATCTTACAACTTACGGCTTTTTGTTGTTTGTTTGTTGTTGTAAAATTTTATGAAGCGAATACAAAACAGTAGTATTCATCATTTACAGCCCTGAGAAGTCCACTGTTGGATATAAGCCTCCCCCAACAATCACCACTCCGACCGGTCGGAAGCAGCCTGCATCCAACCGACGCCCGCGACCTTGGCCAGGTCGTCCGTCCACCTCGCGGGTGGCCTTCCCACGCTGCGCTTGCCGATACGTGGAATCCACTCTAGAACTTTCCGACTCCATCGGCCATCAGTTCTACGAGCTATGTGCCCTGCCCATTGCCACTTCAGCTTGCTGGACCGTTGAGCTATGTCGGTGATCTTTGTACGTCTGCGGATCTCCTCATTTCTGATTCGATCACTCAGAGAGATCCCAAGCATAGCTCTCTTCATCGCTCGCTGTGCGATCCTGAGCTTCTTTATGAGGCACATAGTTAGAAACCACGTCTCGGCACCGTAGGTCATCACCGGCAGCACGCACTGGTTGAATACCTTCGTCTTTAAGGACTGGGGTATCTTGGACACAAATAAGCTTCGTAGTTTCCCGAACGCTGCCCAGCCAAGTTGGATTCGCCGATTTACCTCCTTCTCAAAGTTGGACTTATAAATGAAATTGTATTAGGCGTTACAATGCGGAAGTTCAAACATTCACTATGGGTGCGCCCACCACCACAATGTACAATGTAAGTAATGTGTTGGACTTTAGAGGTTCATAATAATTAGTGTTTTACTAATTTACTTATTTCTATAATCCTGAGGATGCCACGGTTGTTGGCGAAACATATGTAGATTATTTATCTAGTTTTTGATTTCGGAATGGTGCAATGTATCGTCTTGCATGCTAGGTGCTCGGGTCTGGTTTCTCATGGCGATTGTAGTTAGTTCAATTGCCTGTTGTCGCAATTATGAGTTATCAGATCCGAGGGTCAGTGGAGGGTGTAGGGCCCGGTGGTGGGCGCACCCATAGTGAAAGTTGGACTTACCTAGTTTGACCGTCTATCCCAGGTAAACATACTCGTCAACAACATCAAGCATCGAGCTCCCAACCAGTACAGTTGTGGGTGGCACATGGACGTTCGACATGATCTTCGTCTTGTCCATGTTCATCTTTAGCCCCACCTGTTGGGAGACTCGATTGAGGCCATCGAGCATTGTGCTTAGATCCTTCAGCGATTCTGCCATGGCCACGATGTCGTCTGCGAACCGAAGGTGAGTGATGTATTCGCCATTAATATTGATGCCGAGTCCTTTCCATTCGAGGAGCTTAAAGGCATCTTCCACTGCATTGGTGAAGAGCTTCGGAGAAATAACATCTCCTTGTCTCACTCCCCTCTGCAAAGAAATCGGCTCAGTGCTCCGCTCCTGTACTCGTACCGACATGGTGGCGTTGCTGTATAAACACTTCAGCACTTCGATATATCGATGGTCAATATGGCACCGCTGGAGAGACTGCAGCACTGCCCATGTCTCGATCGAATCAAAGGCCTTCTCATAGTCCACGAACGCTAAGCATAGTGGCCGATTATACCCTGCCGTTTTCTGTATAATCTGCCGTAGCGTGTGGATATGGTCTATGGTACTAAACCCTTTTCGGAAACTGGCTTGTTCGGGAGGCTGGAAGTCATCAAACCTGCGAGCAAGACGATTCGTGATTACTCTTGAAAATAACTTGTAGACATGGCTCAGAAGCGAGATGTGTCTATAGTTCTTCAGTAAGGCTTACGCCTCCCGCTTTGAAGGTGCACGTCTTAACCACTGGGCTATCACCGCCTTAAGGCAATATAACAGACACAAAGTAAAAATATTTCACAGTTTCTCAGTATATTTTTCTGCAATAAAAGCTAATTAAAGCATATAAGCTAATTAAAGCATATAAGCTAATTAAAGCATATAAGCTAATTATTAAAATGAAACAAAGTGATACAGTTAGTAAAATTATTAAGTTACTGAAATACAAACTGAATCCGAAACTTTCAGAAGTTTATTCAGAATATACTAACTAACTCTCGTTCATATAGGTAAACTTTACAGTTTTACTTTGAATATATACCTTATAAGATTTCAGAGAAATTTGAGTCTAGCAAATTAGACTAAGTTTGTAAAGAAGAACTATAAACATCACGAGAACTTACAAAATTTCCAACTCATCTTTAATGTATCTTTAGTATCTAATGAATCTACTTAAAATTTAGAAAGTATTTTGTTTTGCTTTTTCTTTCTGTTTGCTCTTTTCGAGACTTATTCTTACTCTTTATTGTACACAAAAACATTGCAAAAAATACAGAGAAATTTATAAAAGAAATTCATACAAAGGCGAGCTTATCTCTGCAAGAGATTTCTTCCAGCATACCAGAAAGCAAAGTGAGACCAATAGTAATTGAGGTTATAATGTGGACAGACACAATTTTTTTTTATTGAATGATTAAAACTAGGTAATATACATATGTAAATAGATACATACATCAATATAATAAGAGTACAAGTTAAACATAATAACATTACAATACAGGCTAGGAATAAAAATAAATAACACAAAAGGAAAAGCAACAATTCGGCAAATAATTAAAACCGTTCAGTCAGCCAGTGCAAGAAAATGAATTTACTTTTGAAAGTCTCAACCGTCATGCAGTCTCTTATCGAGTGTGGCAAATCGTTTCAGAGTTTGACTGCATGCACCGAAAAGAAATAGCCGTAAGCTCCAGAATTATGACGGGGAGTTGCTAATAGCGATATAGTAGCAGATCTAAGTGGCCTATCCCTAGAGAAAAGATAATCAAATCTCTGTCTCAAATACTTAGGTGCAAAGCGAAAATTTAATATCTTAAATAGGAGAGTGAGTATATGAGTATTCCGACTTATTTGAGATTTATTTATTTGTTGCTAAATTCCACGATTAAATTAAACTATAAAATCACATGTGGTTTGCTTATGCGGGACTTTACCTCATGTGCATCTTTTTCCGTGTATGTCGCAAGACTTGAATATCAAGGAAGGGGTATTCTCCCATGCTAAGCTAGCAACTTGTCTGTCACTGATCTATTATATGTGTAAGCCTAGCAAGACCTGCGATACACGATATGATAAACCGATTTATTGACATTTAGCCTGTGAAAATACGATAAATATAGCCGCCATGTTGAATATTGTATAAAGACGATACGATATCGTACGATACGATATCCACGATGCGTGGTCCTGCTAGGGGGGCTGATCTTGTTATTAGATGCTAAACGTAGGTAAGGTATGTACCTATATATTATTTAATTACTAACAGATGACTGTAACTTAATCTTAATTAATTATACAGTCTATGTGTTATTCTGTTAGCTGTCAGGTTTTAAATTAATTTACTTTATTGCACACAAATTAAAAATATACACATAAATTTCATTCTGTAGTTTTGCTTGAAGGAGTAATAAACTTTCATAAACACACATACACCTTCACATTCTCACAAACTTCAGCTTTTATATAAGTAGTGAGGTAGCAGACATAAGTGCATACCTCTTCCCGCCAGCAACCCTGATGCATCTGCTGGTTATGCAGGAATTTCCAATAAGGTGTAAGGCTTGGCAGGCGCTCAAGCCGGGTCAAATTACACTGTACTTAACGAAATAGCGCGATTAGACTTGCTAATAGCATAACCTCGACGGTGTAAGACGACTTCGCGTTAACTTTAAAACCTATGTTTTTTCCCGTAATCCCAACTACCTATAACGTTGTTTTTTTTTCATTGGCACCGTTTACATACTCTATACATTAAATAATGTAAGTTTATGATAAAAAAAAATTTGGAAAACTATTTTAGGCTTCTACGTGCGTTTCTGCACAAAAAAAATGCAATCTGATAAGTCATTTCCCAGGCATTCTTCCATTGAGAAAAATGTTAGTGATGTTGACGAGTATGCGCAGTTTTCGGAAACGTTGACGACCAAAAACACCCTGTATGTATGTAAAAAAAATATTTAAAATAAATGAAAACTGAAAAAGTGAAGATTGGTGGAGTAACTAAAGCATGAAGATACCTCTAACAATTAAACCTACTTTAATATTTATAATATTAGTAGATATTAAGCACTTACAGCCTCCACTAAACCACTCTGTGACGAGAGCTAAGCACACGAGTTAATCTGATCCCTTAAGCAAACATTAGCACAATATATGGGAAGTCTACGAAACAATGTTTTGAGTCGAGAAGTGCTTCGTCAAATATTGCTGAAACGTGCTTGTCGACTACATCGCTTCGGGATGTATTATGTTTGATATTATTGTAATCAGCGATTTCTTCTATGCTGCTCTGGGATTTTAAAAAATGTGTAATACGAGTACTACAGTTGCTTTTCTTCCCGGGCATTCTGTACAAGTCAGTAGAGGGACAAGAGGGTCTTGGTGTTTTGTAGGCGATGGGCTGACCACATGTTACTACTAACCGAACTTGTACATCTCAACTATACCCTCAAAATTGGTCAGAAGTGCCACTATGTGGTCCTATCGGCCCTTGGTGCTCTTCCTACACCGTAAGGGATAAAGGCGTGATTATATGTATGTTTGTAATCAGCAATGGATGGAGGAAATGTAAAAAAACTCGATATTACGCCGCAATGTATTGCAAACATACTTAAATTTACGGCTGTAGTCCCATAATTGGGTATCCAGAACTGCAAGATCATAAAAAAGATCCCTCAGCCACGTTTAGCATATCGGGGCCAGATGTAAATGATCAGTGACAAGTTGCTAGCTCATCGCTTGAGAGAATGTCCGCGTATACTCATTATTATCCATAGTCATACTTTAGGCATATATTTTCCCGAGAAAAAGTGCTAAGAAAAGCATCATTATGGACCTCAAAAGTCTGCATTTTAATGTAAGTCACCTAATTTAAAAGTCAAAATTTCTTTTGCAGCGTTTTTATGACCCCGTTCCAGGCACCTGCATATTCATTCATTTGGTTAAAATGCTTAAGTTACTGTACTGTTTTAATGAAAAACTTTGCCGTAAGAGCGATATTACTATGTAATTTCCATGTTTTATAAAGTACATTATAACAATATGAGTAGTGTTTCAATTTTAATAAGGGAATTTAAACTAGCCCTATGGATATAGTGTATTATAAGTGACAGCCAGGGAATGCTGGGCCGTAAAGAAGAAGGATAAAAATCAACTGCATGTAAGCAAGATAAGAATGTTGAGATGGATGTGTGGAGTTACAAGAATCGATAAAAAAAACGAGTATATAAGAGAAAGTTTGAAAGTTGCGCCGATCACAGACAAGTTACGAAGTAACCGTCATTCTTGGTACGGGCATGTAAAGTGACGGGATGAAATGCATATTTTACAGAGAGCGTTGTGCATGAGTGTGGATGGATAATAAGAGGTAGACCAAAGAAGTGTTGGATGGACTGTGTGAGGGAGGATATGCCTGTACTGGGAGTGAGCAATGAGATGACGGATAATAGGGATGAATGGAAGAAAAGAACATATTGCGCCGACCCCAAATAAATGGGAACAGGGCAGGAAGATGATGATGAGCCAGGTACATACTGCTTTGATGACTAAAGACTATGGATCTGAATAGAAAAGCACAGAATTTTCTTAGTAGTCTAATACGCTATTTTGACGATTTTCATTACGATTAAAGATTCTTCTTTAAAAAGTAATTACATAAGCAAAGGCAAGTAAAGTCTTTGCTTCACCTATAAATTCAGAAACATTTATATCCCCAACTTTTACTTTAATAACTCACTCAAGGTTAAAAAGCAGATAATGTTCTGCACAGCAGAGTTTTCGAAGTACTTACCAACTTTTTAGTATAATAAAGACTTTTATTATTATTATAATGTATACATAACCGCTAAGTTTGTTTTTTAAAGATAACAGTACATTATTATTACATTAGAAAGTGGGTTTTATCTCGTAAATTTGCCAACTTTCCCTCTCAGGCCGTAAGGGCTGCGAAATTACATATTTTCGCGGAAATACTCGAAGTTTCACGTTAGAACTTACGCAGCATTCGCGTTAATGTATTTTGGTTTCGACGCGGAGCTCTGGAAGTGGCTAAAAAGCGGGAAAACGGCAATGGAATCATTTATTTCAATATACTGGATGTGGAATCGCTCGTTAGAACGTACCTACTGTTAAAAAGGAAATATAAATCGTAATAATGTCTATTGTATACGTATAAATATAACACGCTGTATAGTATCGGCCCATGGGTATGGTAAGAGGCGATTAATGGTTTCCGGGAGGTGGACAACAGTGCCTCCCCTGTGGACAATAAAGTCCGAAAATCACAACCTTGCCCAGTGGTGACTATGGGTAAAAAACCCCTCTATTGCAGTAGCCTTGTGGCATGCTCTAGGGGAGGACTATGTCCAGCAGGTGCTGCAATAGGCTGATAATAATCCGTTTAGGACTTGGCCTTCCTAAAGCCGCAATTATGATACTTATAAATAATCATATTGTGTATCTATAACCCTCACAAAATCACCAACATAGTAGTATAAAAATCCTAACATTATGAATACGAAATAAAGTGTGTTTGTTACCGCTTCAGGGTTTATTTACCACTGATGATTTATTTATTATGATCTTCTTGAAATTTTGAATAATTACATAAAGAGGGTACGGAGAAGGACATAGGCTACACTGTCCCGTGAACGAAGCTGCAGGCAACGGCTAGTCAATAATATAGTTTAAAAATATTGGGAAACAGTCTTGCCATTGTAACATTTTGCCTATAAGCTAATTTACAATCACAAACTTACTAAAGAGGTGAATAAGAATTGTTTCTACAATTTACGAGTTGGTTGGTAAAAATCTGGCTCAATTTCGGAAGGCAATTCCGAACCGCTAAATTCCGAAATGTTTATGCAGGGGGAATGCAAAAAAACTTCGACCTTACTCGGGAGAGAATATTTAAGAGGAGGCAATGTTGCAAATATTTATTAATGAATATCCAAAAATAATAATAACAACGTTGGTTGAATTCATACAAAAATAAAGGATAGATTTCAATCTAGATACCGATATTTTAGGAAAGTTTTATAGAATAAAGAAAAACTTGTGTAAAGAATGAAATTTAATATTCCTATAAACTGCCTTGTTATTAACTTTTAATTTAATTATTCAGATGTTTTCGTATAGTTCTTAGTTATTTAAAATATGGTAGGTATTCTGTAATAACAGGTGTTCACGACTCCGTCTGCTCCGTCTAAACACAAAAACTGTCAATTTAAGACTGTAGGGTAGGTAAGTGGAATACTTGGAGTGGAGGGGGGAGAAAATGAAGGGATAACCTAGATAAGTTTCAGTCAGAGTGGGCTAGATACTATTAGTGACGACAAGACAAAAGTGGGCTCGAATCGGGGAGCCATTTGCCCAGCAACGGGACACGGGTTGTATTATGTTAAAAAGCGTAATAGTTACCTACTATTTGTAGGTTGAATAGGCTTCCTCTTAATAGCAGGTACAGGTGCAACTGGCTGCGCGCCCAAGAGTCGATACCTACGTACGGGTACTTCCAGATAACGGGAGATCAGTTTGACATAAATGCCTTCAGAGGTTTATTTCATAGGTATACTACTGCATTTTAAAATATTAAATGAAAATGCTCTTAGTTATTATGAAAATCCGAGCAAAAGAGTAAGTGCACACACAAAAGATATAAAAGAAAAGATGCATTTACAATGGCATGCTTATCTATATAAGGGATCTATATAGATTAATCTGCGTCATAAAAATATGTTATATGTTTGATTAATAGCTATTTATGTATGTTTATGTAGGTATATTTTGTTAATTTTATCTAGAGGGTATCTA
Organism: Carposina sasakii; assembly: GCA_014607495.2. Taxonomy (NCBI): domain Eukaryota; kingdom Metazoa; phylum Arthropoda; class Insecta; order Lepidoptera; family Carposinidae; genus Carposina; species Carposina sasakii. Next base: position 14,142,552 of record CP053157.1, on the reverse strand, counting down.
TTTGTTGAATTCAAATTTTATTATAGATTCTGTGTACACGCATATCTACCTTTTATATTTAATTGTCACTTTCCCAAATGGTTTGTTGGAAGAAATCTCTTTCAGAGATAAGCACGCCTTTGTACATTTTCTTTCATAATTTTTGTCTGTATATAATTGTATGTGTACAATAAAGAATAAGTATCTTTACTAACGGTTAGATTAATTATATGAGTCTTCGCAAGACCAATAATAATTGTTCTAAGCTAACGGCCAATTTCAATACTGGAGATTATGCAGAATTTCGGATTTGTTTAATTACAAATTTATAAGTTTGTATGAAAATAATTGAAGATTTATTATGAAATATCAAAAAATCTCTCGCTTATTGAAATTGGTAGTAAGAAGTGAGCTTAGTATCCATTAAAAGTCTGAATGCGGCGTACGACCGTATAGCTTTTTAATCTAATTCCGATGGATTCGTTTTTAAATTAGGTTTTTCAACAGCTTTCAACTGAAAAGGTATGAACGTTTAAAACTCCAATTTGTCGGAATTACAATCTAAAACTCGCTGTTACGTACTAACGTTGATAAAAAACTACATGTTTGTTATTAACTCTATAGTACAGCTCTATCTACCCACTATAATACACTATACAAGGGATGGCGAACCAATGGCACGCGTGCCACCCCTGGCACGCAACAAGATAGTTCAGGCACGCCGAATGATACAGTTGAGAATGAATAACATTTAAAAAATTGCATCGAAACCGTTTGTCAGATGACTCTAGTTCAGCAGCTTGCATTCTGCTGAAAGTATCAAAGTAAGAGCCTGACATAAAATACTTAGCGTCTAATTTGAAACAGCAGAAATTACACAATTTTTTATATGTTAAAATAGTAACATTACATACCGATAATTGTACTTTTGAATTTTAAATAAATAGTACAGTATACTTAATATCTATTTTTATTTTTGTTCAATAATATCAATATGCCTAAATTATTTGATGGCACGTCATAGATATAATAAGTATTTGTCTCATGAAAAATGGCACGTATATCACTAAAGGTACGCCATCCCTGCACTATACCAATGAATTTATTTCATGTACAGATTTTAACGATTTTAATTTTGACGCCGCCGCTAGTAAATAGTTTTAAAAAGATTTTTCTCTGCTTTTTACCGGCACACCTTTATTACAATTCCGCAGCCGCATCTGCAATCAGCTATGCAAATGAAACGTCAATCAGGTGCAGTCAGTTCACACAATATTAATGGGTACACTCGTAATGCCGGCCTGTGCTGGGTGGCACGTAAAATGGATTACATTCCATTAATAGATCTGGATTACCTTATGTTGTGTTGTATTTGTGGCTATGTTGATCGTATTTTATTGTCACAAATCTATCTTCCCGAAGTTTATCTTCCCATAAATTTTGTCGTCAAATGTCATTTTTAAACAAACTTACCTTTAACTTTAGACGCTCTTTTATAATAAACACACTGATAATTTTTTTTCGGCCTCTACACCAGCTCTTTTTGTCAAACCTAAGAGAACCTAACATTGTCAGGCAAACGTCCAAGCTCAATTGAAAATGAGACAATAATTTATTTCTAGCACTTGACCGACCACTACCACGGCACGCTCTAGACATTAACCTGGTAAGGTCTTGTGTTGTGGGTACTAAACTAAGCAACGGTACATAAGAACAACGTCGTCATATCAATATTTGCATCTACCGGGATTCGAAACCAAGACCTATGGCGTCGCAGTCAGGGTCACTACACCACCAACTGTGTCAATCGGTGGTCAAGTCTTTGTCATCATAATTTGTAATCCGGTTTAAGCGTCCACTGCATCCGAAAACGGGACCACTAAAAATGCGAATGTTTCAAAAAGATATTCAATCATTCGTAAACAAAACTTTTTCCTTTTTCCGTGGTGGAGTTTGAGAATTCTTATTGTTTTTTTTTCCGGAATCTTCCCCAAGGAGTGATGGATGAATTCTAATTAATTACATTTACTAAATTCTAACATGAAGTTTATTTTCTTTTTGGTAAAGCGTTCTGTATTTTAGGATCAAAGAAGAATAATTCACAGCAACTTTAGGTATGTATATCTTTGTTTATTCTAATTATTTTAGATTGTACCTAATAAATTAAACATAACATATCTCGTCATTTTCAATGTTATAAGAATATCAACATTATTGTAAGAATATGAAGGCATCCTATGCCTTGCGGATGCGGGGTTTCACTAGAATACATCAGCTGCATCTCCTTCTGTGCATGTCGTAAGAGTCGACTAAGGAATTCGGGTTTTAAGCCGTATGCTAGTAACTTGTCACTAATAATTTAGCATCTATTCTGTCCATGTTATGCTAAAAGCAGCTGTAGGATCCTTTATCTACCTAGCTACTCCATTCCGGGAACACATCCAAGTAAATATGTAGGTATAATGTCAATTAGATGCAATTAAATTATTTAACTTTCTCCTTACATTGTGAGATGATTAAATTATTACGTGGAAGTCAAAACAAGAATTGATTATAAAACAACTTGCAATTCTAGAACAAGTGCTTTGAAATACCTAACGTTATTTAGGTGTTTCGCATAGTGCTCTCATTAAATAATTCTTAGAAATCGCTAAACTCTTTGATCGTAGTTTAATGTTTTGTAAACTCTGCTTTATTAAACTGTTCATGATCAGACTTTAGTCGAAAACCCTATTTATAGGATGACTAGAGGAAACACACGACTTTGTCCGCGTAAACTTTTAGGATTCCCCTTTTTCCGTAGAAAAATTGGGAAATCCTTTCATATTGGATTATGTCAATGTCATACAAAAAACATGCCCTCCAGCCTCCAACATGTCTCAAACGGTTGAGGCTATGCGTTCATAGTTCAATCTATGGACAGGTAGTTAAGCCAGTGATTAGTTTTTCTTACATACGGAGAAGACATGGCAAAATTTCTGTGATACAGCTAGTTTAAGAAGGGGCTGGGTCAAGGGGATTTCTAGAAATTTCTAGAAGTAATGTCAAAGAGTTAATAATAATAATAATGGGTAGGTCAGTTTGTCACACACAAAATTCACTTGTCGAGACGCGAGGTCAGTACCGCGGTGGCTGGGCAACTGGCAGATGCAGGGCGGGGGGCAAAACGTGGCCAGCGTCCGCGGCGAGGAAGAGATAGGACCATTAGAAGAGGGAGAAACAAAATTATAGTTTTAAAACAGATATTAAAATTTCGCAGCGGAGGTGTGCTTCGGGCATCTATAGATGGGTACAGTGTGTTTTTGTGTTTTCGATAAGAAAAGATTCCCAGAAATTACCAAAGGAACGAGAGTTTACAAGTTTACGTGGATACAGTCGAGACCTGCCGCTAGTAAGATTACGTTAAGTTTACGTGACAAAATTTCAAAGGCCCATTTTCTTTTATCCCTTCAACAAGCGGTACGTTTCAGGATAATCACTAGACGCCAGCGGCATCATGCCGGAACTTAGCTTTAAGCTCGTCGACTAAGCTTGGCGTAATGTCATTCATTTATTACGCGCTGTTTGGAAAGCGCTTATCTAAACTCCAACCTTTGTTAGAGACTAGAAGGTTAGGATTCTGCGGAGCGATGAAGACCTTAAGCATGAGCACTTTAAGCAGGAGCTTTCATTGTGGAAGTGAAAGACCAGTATAGATCGACATCTGGCATCTGGCTTCTTTCACAATGGAAATAATCTTGTTTTATGGTTACGGTTCATGGTTACCCAGTAAAGCTGGTGTCCTAGGATAGTGGTCATACATAAGCGATTCTGAAGAAATATTTCACCATACACCTTATTTGTGTAGTTTTATCTCCTAGCGGTCGCTATTTGATGGCACCGCTTTCCTAGGTAACCCAACCAATATTTCATATACAGGCTAGGTAAAAAAGTGAAATAATTGCAAATGTGAAAAAAGGGTTAAATGCAATTTTGGTTTTGACAGTACAAAATTTCATATAATATGAAACTGTCAGCTGCTTCCTGCTTCGCTGTTGAATTTTTGACGAGGTATTTTCCATTTTAACTCTTATATTGTGACTGCTCCATTTAACTTTCCGGCTCTCGTGACAGGCATTGTATAAATTTCAGGTATTCCCGGTATGGTTAGTGTATTCAATTCTATTGTATATCAGTCATGTGCTGATGCGGGGCTCCACAAGAATACCTTCATCAGATGCATCTCTTTCGTGCAAGTCGTAAGAGTCGACTAAAAAACTGCAAATGGTTTTCTCAGGCGATGAGCGAACTTGTATTTATTTATCTTATTCAAGCTTTTATTTACTTGATGTATATTTGTCGGGGAAATCTTACAACTCAATTTTAAGGCACTTGCCCTCAACCGATTGGGCTGAAATTTGGTGAGCACGTTCAGTCGGATGACAAGCGATTAACAGTGTGACGTCATTCTAAATCCAACTGGCGGCATACCCACAATGGCGGACCAAATTTTTATGCATTCACAATATGTATCAAATTAAAGGGCTAGCTGAGAGTAACGAAAAAAATGTGACGTCACTCTTAATCCAATATGGCACCTAAAATTTGAAAATCTATTTTGAAACATATATTTTTAGTATAAAATAAATTTGTAAAAAACCTTTTTAAAACAAGCTTTTTTTATGCGCTAAAAAGAAAAAATAAACTTTTACACTAAAACTTTTCTGTTAATTTATAACGTCATTTCAAATTTAACACATTTGACACAATTTATATGTTATAAAAGCTTGTCGCGACATTTAAGTACTCTATTTGTTCTTACTTTTAAATGTTTATTAGGGCACTTTGTGTTGATGTTTCGATTTTCCCTTTCCCACGCATATCGAAGAAATATCCGTCGACCCTTAACCGTGTAGAAGAGTAAGAGAGTAGATACAAGGGTTCGCCCCGGTGCCCCGAGGTGGTATGTTCACGACATATTTCATGCCATAGTCCTCGGCAGCCTCACCTTGACTTATTAAAAATTTAAAACTAGAAAGTAAACTTAAAGTCGCGACAAGCTTTTATAAATAATTGCAAATGAAATGACGTTATAAATTAAAAAAAGTTTTGTTAAAAGTTTATTTTTTCTTTTTAGCGCATTTAAATAAAAGCTTGTTTTTAAAAAGGTTTTTTTTTTGAAATTATCTTATTCTCTGTAGAGTCCTCGTGATCCTGCACTTCTATTAAATTTTGGGAGCAAACGTAAAATTTGTGTATGAATAATTGCGAAATTCCGAATCAACCATATAATTTCCAACATTCTGTGTGAAACATTTAGTATTTTGTTGTAATTGAATGAAAGTCAGTCAAACATACATAGTTGCTTTGAAATTTCCAAATGTAGTAAGTTTGTAAATTTTAGACGATCGAGTATGTTAACATACTAAGAATTGAACGTTTTTTGTTCTTTACTTCCTCAGGTAGACCACTTCGGTCTAGTCGCAACAAAACTCTGCGCGAGCCCGAGCGCAATGCCGCTTCTATTCATTTTACTGCCACGGCCGTCCGGTTGTGGAATGATTTCAGTGTCAATCCGCGAATATTGTGGAGGTATTTAAGGTCAAAGTTTGCGAGCTCTAAAAAGGCAGAATTTAACGTGTGAAATTTGTTTTCATTTTTAATTTTATTTATTTTTCGTTTATGTTCTGCATAGGAAGTATTAATTATAACCTTATCAATTAAATTAAATGTTATTTTATTATTAGCTATAATTTTATCAATAAATTAATACTATGTATTTTATTTATAATGTAATGATATGTAATTTTAGATGAAGTATTGTTTTTCTTATCCACATCTCATTGCTACCAACAGATGTTATAAATAACCAGGTTCTGGTAGAGAATGCCTTGCAAGGCATTCCCGCCCTTGTATGTTTTTTGTTAGTACAATAAAGAATTTTATCTATCTATCTATCTATCTAAGAATTCGTATAGGTAAAATTTTGTATTTATGCCTCAAGCACGAATATTTATCGTTTGTAGTAATCGTATTTTGTATGAATACCATAACAGCGCCGCACGGTCGTTTTAGGAACTAAATTCAATAGCACGAACAATTGACGTTTCACCGTGTTATCGTAATGGTATGTTTACTATGCTAAAGTATGAAATCGGCAGCACGAACACATTTTTGACAGCGTATCGTTTTATTCTAAGTATCGTATTATCACTCACGAGAATTTTTCAGTGAGAGAATATCGTTTTGTTTCTTGTGGACTATAAAATTATTTATTTAATGATAATTTAGTACATGTTAGTGCTCGAAAATTATATCAGATGAAACCTTTCCATCTCTTTGGCCTTTGGTGATTCTAGAGAAGATGAAGAATATTTTATGGATATGAAAGCACTTATAAATCGTAAGAGTCGACTAAAAAACTGCAAATGGTTTTCTCAGGCGATGAGCGAGCAACTTGTATTTATTTTAAATATTATAAATATTTAAATTCTTAATTTTAGAAATTATCTTATTGTGACTGTAGAGTCCTCGTGATCCTGCACTTCTATTAAATTTTGGGAGCAAAGCCGTAAAATTTATGTATGAAATAATTGCGAAGAGCTAAATCCGAATCAACCACTCAATTTATTTCCAACATTCTGTGTACGACATGATATTTAGTATTTTGTTGTAATTGAATGAAAGTTCAGTCAAACATACATAGTTAGCTTTGAAATTTCACAAATGTAGTAAGTTTGAGTGAATTTTAGACGATACGAGTATGTTAACATACGTAAGAATATGACGTATAGGTAAAATTTTGTATTTATTACAGATCCTACGCAACTAGCATTAACGCGAATAACTGACAGCTTTTACAAGGATTATGCCCAAATCGGAGAATCTAAATCTACATTTTCATAACACCAATACAGCCAAGTAGATTGACCTTTCTTCCCTAAACGATAGGGTTTATAATAGCGTGAGCCTATTTGACTGGATTATGTAGGTAAATATTTGGAGTACTTTGGATTGGATTACTGTCACTAATTTGAAAGTAAATAACATTTCTTTTGTTAGAATATAAATATTTGCGAATTTGGACCGTTTGTATGAATGAAAGAGTTAAGAAAATATTTTATACTAGTGGACGCCCGCGACATCGTCAGCGTGGACTGCAGAAAAAAACAAAATGTCGAAATAATCCGAGATAAAAATATTTCCCCGGGATAAAAAGTAGCCTTTGTTAATCCAGAGTGTCAGCTAACTCCATATCAAATTTTATTAAAATTACTCTAGCCGTTTTTACGTGAAAGAGTCACAAACATCCATGCATCCATACTCACAAACTTTCACGTATACCTATATATTAGTAAGAAGATACACTGTATATACCAATGGACGCCCGTGACGACGTCCGTGTTACTTTACCTACTTATAAAATATTCTGGATGTATAAACTAGCTTATTATGAGTTAGTACCAGATAAAAAATAATGAACATAGGTCGGTCTACTCATCCCGGTACTACTATAATATAAAACTCTGTTTGTATGTTCCCCTTGGGGAATAATGGTGATTGTAGAGAAAAGGTTTTCCGAAATTCTCACAGAGCGTACTTCGGAAATTCCAAATTTACAGGGACGAAGTTGTGGGCGGCCTACTATGACTACTATTTAGATGGCCTATCTGACTAGAATATACTACAGTTCTGAGCTTAGGTACATACCTAGTACCTATACAACGTGCTACAAAAATAGGACATATAAACACGGCTGTCTTCCCGAAATGGGGGTATTGGCCAGAGCTGCAGGATTATAAATGAGGTCCCATAACTGCATTTAGCATAGCGAGGACAGGTGTAAATGATCAGAGACAAGTTTTTTTTTTATTTTTTTCACACTACACAATACATTATCCTAGTCCCACATTAAAATCCCTAAGGTCTTAGATAAGTATAGAAACATCCATGACTCGGAAACAAACATCGATATTCATCATATCAAATTTGCACCTTGTTTGCACCTACCGGGATTCGAACCCAGGACCTATGGTATCGCAGGCAGGGTCACTACCTACTAGACCAATCGGCCGTCAAAGTTGCTTGCTTATCGCCTGAGATAATGCTCACTTCCTTAGTCGACAAGAAAATAATATTTTCAAAAGATCTTGCAGTGCCGTAGCCATAATATTTGCCATATTATCTCGCCTCATGTTGACTCTTTCTATATCTCTAAATACACAGATTGAATTACGAACAAATATTTACAGGCGAAATCGCAGTCAAAAGATTTTCTTTTTACACCGAATTTCCCTTTCACGTACTAGCCTGTTTGCTTTTGTTATTCAACATTATTGGTTTATTTTCTGGAATTCAATTTCATTTTTCTTATTGTGACGTTTATTTTCTGTTTAACATACTATATTTCGGTTGTTGGTGATAGGTAAATTCCCCGCAATATTCTTGACGCCAATACTCTCTGTAAAATGATTTGTTGTCGGTACACGTACCTATTTTTAACCGACTTAAAAAATGAAGGAGTTTTCTTCCAAAGTACGATGGAATTCGAATAAATATTTTGTTAATGATAATTTACAACTGCCCCCGCTAGGCTAAATGAGGCTGGGGAATCTTTTCCGTCAAAGATACGCCCACCACCGGGCCCTACACCCTCCGCTGACCCTCGGATCTGCCGACTCATGGTCACGAACACAAGACACTATATGCGACTATAGTGTCTTGTGTTCGTGACCATGGGATGGGAAGCCATATCTAAGCATTAAATGCAAATATATATATAGCTACTAATCATCAATTGGACGGCCGATTGGTGTAGTTGATAGTGGCCCTGCCTGTGACGCCATAGGTCCTGGGTTCGAATCCCGGTGCAAACATTTATGTGATGAATATCGATGTTTGTTTCCGAGTCATGGGTGTTAATATACTTATCTATGTATTTATATATCGTTGCTTAGTACCCACGACACTTACCTTAGGGATCTTAGTGTGGGACTAGGTCAATGTGTTGTGAAGTGTGTGAATATTTATTTATTTAATTAATAATGTTAATCGATACATGTTTCACCAACACCCGTGGCATCAGGATAAACTAAAAACTAAAGCTAATGTATTACAATTTTTTTTTATGAGTTTGCAATTCTGGCTACTCTCCTTTTGAGAACACAGCTGTTTGTAGATGTATGCCACTACTGACCAATTTTGAGGGTATAGTTGAGATGTACAAGTTCGGTTAGTAGTGACAGGTGGTCAGCCCATCGCCTACAAAACACCAAGACCCTCTTGACCCTCTACTGACTTGTACAATATGCCCGGGAAGAGAAGCAGCTGTAGTATTATACTTTTTTTCACTCCCAGAGCAGCATAGAAGAAACGTATATACATAGCATATATGTGTGTATATTTCATAGATAGTAAAAGTTGCTCTATATATTTTACATTATTATTGTTCTTTCTTTATACAGTAGACTTACTTATGTCTATGTTTTATTTAATTATTGTTTTTTTTGTGCACACGTAAGATATATTTATTTATTTATTTACACGGACTTGATGGCATTACAGTAGAACCAAGGTACCGTCAAGTTTATGGGAAAAATAAAAGAACAAGTAGACAAACATAAAAAACAGTGATAAAAAAATAATAAAAAAAAGATATTAATACTTAATTGAGCTAATTCGCATATTGTCGGCCATCTCACAAAACCTCATACACTCTGCACAAACACTCCTCCATCTATTAGGTCTCTCCATATAGTAGGTCCCTTACGTATATTTTTATTTCTTGAAAGGTTTGCGAGAAGAAATCTCTTTATTAACATTTTATGGTGTACAATAAAGAATAAGACTTTGCTTTAGATTATAGTGGTAACATAATAAACTAGCGGATAAACATCAAATAGCTTATTCAAGTTGGAAAATGTATTCAAAGTTCGCAAGATAGGCGTTTTAATTTCAGTCCATGAAAAAGGCCCGAAAGCTGGAGGAGCCATAAATCGTGCTTTAGTATTCAAGGGTCCTTAAATCACGGGTAAGAGGGTAGCTGTGAATATTTTGCACGTTTACGAACTTTTTATTTACTGTGTATTTTTTATAGTTTAGTAGTAAATAGTGTGTTTGCTTTTGGACGCGATAAGGTTATTTGAAGTGAGATTCTCAGTAAGTTTAGCTCTGAGTAATTTTTGACACTGTATAATTTTTAAGACGTTTCAGCAGTTAGTCGAGGTGTAAAAATGCTTATTTAATAAGTGTTAAGATGTCCCACACGTAAAGGCCTTCCTACACGTCCACCATGACAAAAATAAATCAAATTCTCCCAATTATCTTCGTCTGAGCATATCCTTCTGGTGTCCAGTGGCACCCAGTCAGTTGGTGATGTTTATAATTTGTTATCCTATCAAATTAGTTATTTATGTTATTTTATTTCTATTCCTCATTGTTAGTTATCATTTTAATTTTTCCATTATTTACGAGTACGGCGCAATGTGGTTTCTTTCGAAACTCATATTGCCAAGATTTGGCGACTTGGCGTTTGTTATACGGTCGGCTGTCTGTCCGACGCCAATCCTACTCGTGTATAGCTAAGCGACGATGATGATAATGATCTCCGAGCGTATTTCGGCCAAGGCGACCAATCTTTACGGAGATTGGCCAAGTACGCAGGAGATATTATAGTGCACAAGTGTGTGCGCAAACACAGATGCACTCTCTATTCCGTTACTCTCATAGTCCGATGGGACGGAAAACCGATACGACCGGAGTTAGATCAGGCGCAGGACCAACGGTTTTACGTGCTTTCCGAGGCACGAGCTAAGTAACAATTTAGCAATATTAAAATCTGTACATGAAATAAATTCATTGGTACAGGCCCGTGACTGGGATTGAACTTACTCCTTCCGCTTGGAAGGTGCACCTCTTAACCACTGGGCTATCACCGCTTAAGCTATAAGCGACATATAATCCGTACATGAAATAAATTCTCTGAAATGATGATGAATGATTTATTGACTAGTTCATGCAAATAAAACCTTACTCATAATTTCAGCCATAGAAAATCCCTGCTAAACATAATGTAAAAATACTAAGACAGACATAAACACAGATAGGTACGAATCACACAAATCGGACTTAGGTACACACATAAAACTTTTATACAATAAATTATATAGAGCCGAAGGAAGCAAACGTAATAAATAACATGTGTGCACGGGCTAGATAACCGTATGTTAGTTTTGGTATGCAAATGCTGTCAGGCGCTGAATAATCAGATGTATGAGTTATGCCAGATTTATTTTGCCTATACATACATAGTTTCTCGTTAAATGTAGACAGACACATAATTAATTAATTAATAACTAGGGGACGCCCACGACTCCATCGGAATGTACTACAGAGAAAATAAAATGTCGAAATTTCCCCGCATAAAAAGTAGCCTAGTCATTTCTCAGGCTCAAGACTTCCTGTGTACCAAATTTTATTTAAATCGATTCAGTGGTTTTGGCGCGAAACCCGAGACATACAGACAGATGGACAGACAGAGTAGAGTTACTTTGGCATTTATAATATTAGTAAGGATATTATTAATCATGCTAATTATCCCCAAACGGGTTTGACTAAATCTTGTCACTGATCTTTTAAATCTGGCCCCGCCTATGACTAACGTGGCAGCAGGATCTCCATGCGAAGACACCTTTATGGTTTTTTACCAGTTAGCATAACTGATCGCTTCTATTGATCCTGGCTTACAGGAGTTTTAGAGGCGGGAATAAGTGACTGGTAACACCAGAAAATGGAAATATTGTTGGTAGATTAATTTAAAGTACAATTTATAAAAATGGAAGGTACAATATCAATAGCACAGTTCATCAAAGCCATCTTACCCAAATTTAGCTAATATAATTAACTTCCCCAAAGTAAAAATAGGGCTTCATAACAAAATTTGTTAATAAAAAATCCTTTACCAAAAGAAGTCGGCTTGCTCGTAATCACTTAAAATCTTTTTTGTTTAATTAACGTAATTCAAAGCGAATTGAAAACGAATTTGCAGAGGACAATAAAACGGTTTTAGACAATTACACTAAAAGGAAGACTGTTTTTGTGGTCGCGGTTATAGCGGGACGTACTTATTGCATTGGAACTATGTATCTACTTGATGTACATACATACATACATATAATCACGCCTTTATCCCTTACGGGGTAAGCAGAGCATCAAGGGCCAATAGAACCATCCTTGTCCCTCTACTGACTTGTACAGTATGCCCGGGAAGAGAAGTAGTTATTTATACGTTTTTTTCACTCCCTGAGCAGCATAGAAGAACCTGATGTATTTAGTAAAAAAATTATGTAAGAAATTCGTGAACACAGCTGTTTTCTCGATAGTTAGAACTGCAAGATCATGAAAATGAATAATGATAGAAAAGTTATAAATTAAAGTTATAAAGTTCCATCTTAGCAACTATGTAAAGTACAATTACATAGCAACATTATTTCTGTGGGTACATAACCGAAAAAGAACTGAAGCTGTTTGTCGGTAGGTGAAGTTATATCAAACGAATGCATACCTTTTTTGAACTAATGAACTAAATAAAATATGCATTATTATCTTTTCTCCGCCAACACTGACACCCTACCCAAGCTTTCAGGCCGGCCCGCATAGGTGGTTTCTCACAGCCGTCATTATGAGACTTTATGCCTTAACGTCCGTGCATAAAGTCGACATTCAGGTACACAGTGCTCAATTAAATTTTCACAGGCTCTTTTTGCTCCGCCATTACCTTATGAGGCCGGGTTTCTATGTCGTAACGTTATAGACTAAGATCTGACCGTTTTGCAAGTAGGTCAGTCCCACGATTCCCTGAAAGTTTTCAGATTTTTTTTACAGTTAGCTACGCAAACATTTGATCGCCATCGTGCCTGATGTTAAGCAAGATGCGGCCTAGGGTGGTACATGTTTGCGTAGAAAGTGCCTATTTACTCTAGCTTTGAAGAGACCAATGTTGTAGTGCTCGGGAAATACATCGGCAGGAAGTGCATTCCACTCCTTAGCCGTTCGCATTACAAACGAGTTAGCATAACGTTTGGTGCGGATGGGTGGGATATCAACAACATAAGGGTGATACGCTAGTCTGCGTCTAGTATCCCGATGGTGAAAAGGGGCTGGTGGAACTGTATTGTGAAGTTCCCACGCACACTCTCTAAAGTGTATCCTGTAAAACACTGACAAGGCAGCAATTTTACGGCGGTGGGTCAGGTCCTGGAGTTATAATTTGCTACGGTTTCATCTCCAATAAGTTTTATTGCCCGCTTTTCTACCGAGTCCAGTGCGGCTAGCTGATATTTAGCTGATCCATCCCAAAGGTGTGTGGTGGCAGCAGTACTCCATACAAGGGCGAACTTGCGCTTTATATAGCGCCAATAGTTGCTGTGGAGTAAAATACCGCCTAACTAAATAGGAAGCCTAGTATTTTAGCTGAGATTTTTGCTATGGACTCGATGTTCTTGCCAAAATTCGACGTTGCTGATATGTCCAGGCCTAAGAGTTGAAGATGGTCAGTCGTTGCCAAGGACACACACTGGAAAGTCGGAGTCAGGTCGAACTTACTCCGTATTGTGGTAAATATACACGCCTGCGTTTTAGAGGTATTAAATTGGACTAAATTGGCTTCGCCCAAGTCGGACTTGGGCGGACCACTACAGCCTGTAGTGCCAAATCAACTCTCTCAATCATTGACTCTCGACAAGACTGGACTTGATCTCTGGTAGCCCTTGCACCTGAAAATTATCTATCTGCAACAGTAGTGTCATCTGCATACCCAAAGGAACCAGGCACAAGCAGATCGTTTATATGTAATAGGAAAAGGGTTGCAGATAGTACTGACCCTTGCGGAACTCCAGCGTCAATAGTGATTTGATCGGACAAATGACCGTCAAGGACCACACGTATTGAGCGCTTCTTCAAAAAGTCAGCAATCCAGGTGCAAAGATTATCAGAGATACTATACGATGGGAGCTTGCTTAAAAGGCCGACGTGCCATACCCTATCAAATACCTTGAAGATACCGAGTGAGACAGCAATGGCTTCCCCGTGCTTCTCAATTGCTTCGCTCCAAATATGGTTGACATATGCAAGAAGATCACCAGTTGAACGACCACGCCAAAAACCATATTGCCGGTCGCTGACTAGGTCGTTGTCTTTAAGATATGCCAAAAGGCGAGCATTCAGTACACGCTCCATAATCTTGCAGAGTATGGAGGTGACCGAGATAGGTCTATAATTAGTACTGCAACGAAGCCGAAACGAATCCCTTGTAAAAAGGTCCCTTCTTCCCGTGAAAGAAGCACTGTATGAAACAATATGTAATTACTTTACGGTGATATAATTAGTCACATTTCAGGTGAGCGATTCCGAAATTTTTTTGAGTCGGAACGAAACCGGAACGGGACCGTTGATGATGCTCGGTACAAAGCAATAATCACTTTACGGTGACGGCGGAATTGCCTCCCTGATCGTTTTTCAAGTAGGTGAGCTTCCCGATTGATTTAAAGTTTTGAGTTGAAACGAAGCCATAACGTAAACGTTGTAATAATTATATTTCGATGAGACTTTAGTTAGAGACTTTTAGGACAAAATAAAATATTTGTTAATATTCTGTCATGTTCACGACTACTGCGTGCTAAAATATACCTTATTGCTCAAGCGGTTAGTAAATATTCTTTCGTATCGCGATTTGTTAACGGTTCGTTAGTGGTTGCGTTTCGGCTGAAAATTTTCGGGGAATAACCCGCCATTAAATATGTCATCATCATCATCAGCCTATTGCAGTCCACTGCTGGACGTAGGCCTCCCCCAGGGGGCACGCCACAAGACTGCCATGGGGGTATTTGCCCATAGTCACGTCGCTGGGCAGGCGGGTTGGTGACCGCAGTGTGATTTTCGAACTATGTTGTCAACACGGGAGGCGCTGCTGCCCACCTCCCGGAAACCCTTAATCGCCTCGTACGATACCCACTCTGCCGGCACCACGCGGCCAATAATTAAATATGTATATCTAGTATAATTATATAAAATTTTATGCCCCATAAAATTTTGCTCATACATCGTGGCGGCACAGAAAATGACATTTTATTTATACTAAGTATAAAAGCGTTTCTATACCTATATATTTATTACTTTATACCAACACTAACAAGAAATAAATTAAATTACGTACATAGGTGGATATAATATTATATTTATATGTTGTGTTGTACTTAACGTACTTACACGGGCAGTATTTCCTCAAGCGTGTAGGGAATATAATAATTACGTACCAAATTGTTTCATAAATATGTTATTATATTAGAATGAGGGATTTTCTAACAACTATTAAAATTTAAAAAAAATGTACAAATCACCTGGATAGATGGTCTCCATCCCGATATTCTGTTTTGTTATTGGACACGTACAGGGGAAGGAGGCTATCACCGCGTACAGACATTATAAATAATATAATAACAATAGTATAACAGTATAACTATTATATATCTCCTGTCTTTTTTATAAAAACTTTTGGCAAACTGTCAACGTAGAGGGCATATTACTCACTGACACTACACTGAAACACTGTTATTAATTGCTTCACGAATGCTCACTCATTCTAGACTTATAGATCCTAACTTCATTACCTAATAACAATAATTATAATATAAAAACACTCTTCGTTTCATTACAAATTAGGATCAGAGGTACTATAATAGAATATTTATGTATATACCTACATACTACGTGAATACAGGGTGTAAAAAGATAACAATTTTTTTTAATATCTTGAATTCTTTGTAAGGTTACGATCATTTTCTTCTATGGAACCAACCCTGGGAAACGACAAAAAAATTATGAAATAATACTGTCATTTTAATGCAAGCAATGTATTCGTTTGATGCTCAAAGTACAAATGTACCTACAAAACTAACATTTTGACATGGTATCTTTGAAAAAATATTTGTTAACCAATTTCAGAAGGATTTATGTAAAAAAATTATAATATTAATGTAACTTTGGACCTCAATATCTTGGAAACTCGTGGTTTTCCAGGGGTGCTTCTATAGAAAAAAATGATCGTGATGTTACAAAGAATACGAGGTATTAAAAGAACAAAGTTGTCTTTTTACACCCAGTATACTAAGTACATGTGGCCGCGTGGTGCTGTCTGTCCGTGGGTATCGTACGAGGCGATTAAGGGTTTCCGAGAGGTGGGCAGCAGCGCCTCCCGTGTTGACAACATAGTCCAAAATACAAACTGCGGTCACCAACCCGCCTGCCCAGCGTGGTGACTATGGGCAAATACCCCTCATGGCAGTCTCGGGGGAGGCCTACGTCCAGCAGTGGATTGCAATAGGCTGATGATGATGACGTACATATAGGTCTATGAAAGCGGTGATAGCCCAGTTGTTAAGACGTGCACCTTCCAAGCGGAAGGCATAAGTTCGATCCCAGTCACAGGCCTGTACCAATAAATTTATTTCATGTACAGATTTTAATGTCGCAAAAATTGTCACTTAGCTCGTGCCTCGGAAGCACGTAAAACCGTTGGTCCTGCGCCTGATCTCTCTCCGGTCGTGTCGGCTTCCGTCCCATCGGACTAGAGAGTAACGGAATAGAGAGTGCATCTGTGTTTGCGCACACACTTGTGCACTATAATATCTCCTGCGTACCTGGCCAATCTCCGTAGAGATTGGTCGCCTTGGCCGAAATACGGTCGGAGATCATCATCATCATCATATAAGTTATATTAAGTTTAAGACAATATACACTCAGCTTCAGAACGAACAGGACTATTTTATTAATCCTTTACAATCAGTTCGAACCTATAAATAAACTCGAAACAAGTCATTCGAAATATCCAAATACATTGGATTAATATTTTGTCTTGTAGTACAGTTTTCAACATGATAAACTCACCTATTACCAACGTTAATCTATTAACGTATACTTCTAAAGAAGAAGGGGTACATCACAGTAAGCTATGTTGAACTCAAGGCTTAAACTCGCATTAGATAGGATTCTGTCTTGTTACCTCACTTTATTTTACAAAAGGCTTTACATTTAATCCATGAACGTAATAAGTGTTTGTTTAAAGTTTACCAAATATTGTAAAATATAACTAAATATGGATCGATGAATCAAATAGAGTATTAGGTAATAATATTATACCTGTCACTACTAACCGAACTTGTACATCTCAACTATACCCTGAAAATTGGTCAGAAGTGGCACCATGTGGTTCTATCGGCCCTTGGTAAGGGATAAAGGCGTGATTATATGTATGTATGTATCGATACATTATAAGTATGTAGTTAATAGCATGAACAGGTTTTATTATAGTATACAGTATGTTTTTTCGTTGCCACCCTTAACGAAGGGTACGTACTCTATACATCAAATAAAGTATGATTATGCTAAAAAAAAATGCTGGGAAACGATGTAATTTTTTAAAACAATTTTTTATTACTTGATCTGGCGAAATTTATAGTTTCCAGTGTTTGTGCTAGTTTTTTTCATAGACAGGTATTAATTATTTCTCGTGAAAAAATCTTGCTACGCGCGTCTATGTACGCAGAATAACGCAGTCTATTTACTCAACTTTGGACCTTAATATCTTGGCAACCAGACACTTCCCAGGTATAATTCCATGGACAAAAATGATCGCGATGATGAAGAGATTCCGTAGTTTTCGGGAACGTTGACGACCAAAAACGACGATGTATATACCTACATTTTTATTAATATTTAAAAATACAATATAAAGTTGACTATTATTTTATCCAGATTAAAACGTTATTGCGCTGCCATCTTCTTTTCGGCATCGTGGAACGTGATCTCCATGCACTCGACTACGACTGACGCTAAAACTCCACCAACAGTGTATTTTGGTAGACTTTAGAAAGGTGCTATTTTTCGAACGCGTATTCGTGTTTTTTAAGTATGATAGATATCAATACACTTCACAACATATTAACCTATTCCCACATTAAGATCCCTAAGGTTTTGTGTCGTGGGTACTAAGCAACGGTATATAAATACATAAATAAGAATAGAAACATCCATGACTCGGAAACAAACATCAATATTCATCATGTCAATGTTTGCAACTACCGGGATTCGAATCCAGGACCTATGGCGTCGCAAGCAGGGTCACTACCAACTACACCAATAGGCCGTGAAATATTTGATCTAAGATTACATTCCTTACTTCTAATGGGTAATAATAGGGGTCTGAGATGAAATAACATTAATAGATATAGATCGTTTCGATGGAGGTCACTTATAAACTTTTGCTCGTTCGGCAAATGACGTGATAAAATCTAACCGATTGGTCAGTCATCGGTCACCAGTGTTACGATAATGATCGTCGAATCACAAGATTTTAGTAAAGATTCAAAAACATTTCTTTTCATACAATATTAAAATTAAGGATACCGATAATATTCAAACCACAGAATAACATGGCTGTTTAATTTGAATACGTATGTCATACACACTGAGCCTGAAATCTGGACCACAAATGGACGCAGTTTCCATTCTACCCGCGCCGGCGCCCACTCGTCTGTTCATTCGCTCATTACACGTCCTCAGAGATAAGCGTGTTGTGTGGAGTCGAGAGGAAGAGCAGAGATGCTTAGAGCCATCTCTTACATTGAAAAAAAAAACTTCATTAGTTCAGTCATGAGATGTCCACTGCTGAAGACTCTCCTAATAGTCTTACTAATATAAGGTATAAAATATGCCACAGGATAAACGTCGGAGTAAGGTTATGACGTCTCTATGCTAATTTTATAATTATTATGGACTAGGGATTCGCCCCGGCTTTGCACGTGTTTAACGCCCTTTCACGTGAACAAAGTCGTGGGCCGCCGCTATAGAAAAGTGGAAAAAGGCAATTTTGAAAAAAAAATCTCTATAAGAACCGTCCTCGTACTTCGAGGAATATTAAAAAAAAACAACTAGCGAAATCGGTTCGGCTGTTCTCGAGATTTGCGCTTAGCAACATATTCAGCGATTCATTTTATACAGGATGTTTTTTCGTTGCCACCCTTAACGAAGGGTACGTACTCTATACTCTATACCTCAATGTAAGTTTATGCAAAAAAAATATTGGGAAAAGATGTAAATTAAAAAAAAAAAAATTTTTTAGCTACTTGATCGGGCGAAATTTTTGGTGTCCAGTGTTTATGCTAGTTTTTTCATAGACAGATATTAATTATTTCTCGTGAAAAAAAAACCTTGCTACACGCGTCAATGTGCATTTATGCAGAAAAACGTAGTCTATTTACTCAAATTTGGACCTTAATATTTTGGAAACTAGACATTTCCTAGGTAGCATACCACGGAGAAAAATGATCGAGATGATGAGGAGATTCCGTAGTTTTCGGGAACGTTGACGACCAAAAATCAACCTGTTTAACAGAAGATTGTGTTTAGCACATGCACAACAAACCATTAACGTAGGTCAGATTAATTTCAAATATTCTAAATAATAGATTGCAGTCCGTGTGTTTTTTAATTATGCTTCTAATAGCTAACATCTCCGTCGCTCGTTCTTCCTTCGTGGCACATCCCCAGAGCGGAGGAAACGATCTTCCCGACATCCTGTCTCCTCGAATTAAACGGGTACTCCACCACAAGCTTTTTGTGAGCAGATATTATAAACGTTATATGTATAGATAGCTTTATAATATAGCATACATAATCTGCTAATATTGTCGCTATAAAAAAGTGTGACTTTTGTGTTTGAAATTCTAATAAGCATGTTACAATAAAGATTTAAAGGTAGTCAATTTAGCAATAACATAGGTAAATTACACGCATGGCCGTGTTTTTGTAGTCAAAACTATAGAATCATAAAGAAGATCTCACAGCCACATTTATATACCAGAATAATACATACAGGGTGTGTGTGACAGCCAGGCAAATACTGAGATACTGAATAAGTACCATTGTTTTGAGTTATACGACAGCATACGACTAGCAGGAAATTAATTTTTGATTAATTTATACGCAATGTTTGCCTTCCGCGCCAATTGTATCGAGCGATCCTGTAACTAGTTTAATGAGCTTATTGGTTATTGTGTGATACAGTCTATACTCACAAACTTTCGCGTTTATAATATTAGTAAGATAAGATAGTCAGCTACTCGTATGCTATACAGGAATAAGATGTCATAGAGTGCTAATGTCATACTAACTGTTTCGATGCACCATTAGACTTTTCGGTGTCTCACAATTCCAGTCCTTGACACTTAGATTCTATAAGTGTAATGTATAGTAATGTACTACATTACTAATGTATTGTAACGTATAGTAATGCAATCTAAGTGTCAAGGACTGGAATTGTGAGGCACCGAAAAGTCTAATGGTGCATCGAAACAGTTAGTATGACATTAGCACTCTATGTCTACATCTTATTCCCCTATGACTATGCTAAACATCGCTATAAATCAGTTCTGGTTATTATACCATTTTGAGAACATAGCCGACGACATCTCTGTAAGGGGAGGCCAGAAGTGCATGGTCGTAAACGAAATCCCACTCGTCACGATTAGCATAATACGCGTCGCCAGGTGTAATAGATCGTCTGAGAGTACGCCCCCTAAATCCCTTAGTCGTTTCTTATGACGTAAACGGGAGGAGATTTAAGTAAAACCCGCCTTGGGGTCCTAGTTATGAGGTCCTAAACTGATTGTAGCACTTAGAAATATTTACATGTTATAAAATAATTAATACGATGTTCTATAGACCCGCCCCCTTATTACCCAACTAGCAAAAGTAAAGCGATAGCGAAAATTGTACAAAAATCGCTGATTGCTTGTCAAATTCGTATTACGTAAAACGAATTTTAAAGGAACTTTGACATTTCAAGGCGAATATTGTACAATTTTCGCTATCGCTTTGCTTCGGCTTTGCTATTGCTTTTACGTAATCAGGGAGCCTATTAAGCATTTTCTAAATGTATCTATTTTTTCCTTCTAAAATACATAAATTTGGAGTGTAGAAAAAGGCCAAAGTCTATCTCGATTTGTATGGTCATTCCAGAACATAGTCCCCTCGTATCTTAGACCTGAAATCTGGGGGGGGAGGGAATTGTTAAGTTTAGGCGGACAAAGTCGTGGGTGGTTGTAAGTCCTGTACAACAAGAATATAATTAGCCTTTTCGGTTGGTTCACAGTTTATATAGATCGATATACAGGGTGTAACAAAATGGGTATGTTAAGCAAAAAGCTATGTAAATAGCCCACTGTAGAGAACCTATTCACAAAATTTGAGACCCGAAATCAATCATGTTTATTTTTCCCGATAGTATGGAGAATTTTAAATATCTCAGGAATTTTCATACAATCTTGAAAAATAAAAATGTGATTTTGAGTCTCAAATTTTGGAAATAGGTTCTCTATAGTGGGCTATTTACATAACTTTTCGCTTAACATACCCTTTCTGTTACACCCTGTATACTTATATAACCTTTATCATTTAAACATAATTGTGGGCGCGTCCTTAGAATAGATTTCAGCTATAAAACAGAAGTTTAAACTTCCCGGAAGGCTTTGTCCCTTGTTAGTTATTCAGTACAGCTCTGTTGGCATGCGTCCAGTTTATGTAGCTAGTTAGGGGACTTCTTTTAGTGTGTTCTAAAGTTTCTTTTAATCCGAGGATGGAAATAGGGGAATATCGCCATTTTACTTTTACCCTATGGAGGTTCTACGGCAATTACTACGTTCTACGGCGACTACGGCGCTACGTGCTACGAATTCGTAGCAATATTTTAAATTGCGTTTTACTTTCTTTAAATAGGGGCTATATAATTTTATTTTTTTTAGCAAATTTATGTTCATTTTGTAAATTGTACGAGCATGTCATTTTTTTTACACAGCTTGAACTAATTACTCGTATGTACGTACCTATATATAGATAAATTAATATTTAAATATTTTGCTTATTTACTACTGCTCATTTACATCTGTTCTCGCTATGCTAAACGTGGGCGTTGGATTTCCTTTATGATACTGTAGTTCCGGTTACATAATATATAATGCTTAAGGCGATTGGTTAGTACTAAGGTATCGACCAACCGGCATGGCAGTCTTGTGGCGTGCCCCGGGGGAGGCCTACGTCCAGCAGTGGACTGCAATAGGCTTATGATGATGATGATGAAGGTATCGTTAAATATTTAATTAGGAATCATGAGTCGACAGATCCGAGGATCAGCGGAGGGTGTAGGGCCCGGTGGTGGGCGACCCCTCAATAGAGTATCGATCGTTATCAGTAAACACCTTTGTAGCAGTAGTTATAATTAATTCTCCATCTCGGGAGGTTCATATATTCATACAATGTATGTTTCTATATACATAATTTCACACACAATATTAAATGCCAACTAAGTGGTAAAACAATATTCTTTATAATCCCCTTTTATATGAGGAGTGTTCTCTTGTAAGAAATAAACCCGTAACGTGTGACATTAAATCACGAGTATACCTCTCGCAGATTAAACATCTCCGTGTCTCGAAGCTTTGATCACGAAGTATACAGGAATTCTCGAGTCTCGCTCATTGAGGCAGCACAGGAGGAGATGCGATAATCTGTAGGCCAATTGGCTGTCTTTTTTGACAGTTCATAGTGATTATCACTCATTGAAACTTAACGAACTAGAAGTGACATGTATGCGTGTGTAAGAAATTTTTCTTCCAGCAAGGCATTATGTCACTTCCATTTGTTAAATTTCATTGAGTGATAATCACTTTGAACTATCAAAAAAGATAGCCGATACGGGTCTTGAGGCAACTACAGGCTCCCCAGTAGGTACATTGCGGAGCGCTTTGAGTGTTTTTTTGGTCTGCCAGTGGCAATTCTTCGAATCTTCCTCTGTAGAGGTGTTCTTAGAGTTCACAAATATTACTTACTAAGCAGATTGTTGTTAGCGCGTTCAAACAAACAAACAAACAAACTCTTGACACTTATAATCATTTATATATAAATCTGTCCCCGCTATGATTAACTTATTTTTGTAGCTACTCTCTTCAAATATGAAAACACACGAAAGATCACCACGCAAAATCAACCACAATATTATGCAACAGTAGACAAATAATATAATAATGCCTAAGTATAAATAATGGAGTTTCAACGACATGTGCTAATAATGTTTCTTTATATGTAATTTAATTGAATGTTCTATTTAAATGTGATTGTTATTTTATTTTTATGTAAATGCTCTATGTATAAATTTGTACGCCAAATGGCAAATCACAATGCACTATATTGACATAATTATGTACTCAACAACTTTATAACATGTGTATTACAAATGAATAAATTGAATTGAATTGAAAAACAGTGATAATCTCAAACTGTTTTCTATGAACATACTCGTACATCGTTATGCCATCTCCTCGTTGCACTGTCTTCATGGTCTCGTCCTATTTTTATATAAAATCAAATTACTGGCAGGCGGCATTACGACGCCAAGAATATAAGTATAATTTAATTACAGCTCGTTTTCAGGATACTGAAGAATCTAATAAACACGTGCTTCATTATAGGCTGTTAAAGGCTCGAGCAGACCGGATGCGTGTGCGTACACGTAAGCGTAGACGTGCACGTACCTCTGAGTTGTAATGTATGGAACTGTATAGGCACGGGCAGACCGGATGCGGAAGCGTAGACGTAAGCATAGACGTCAAGCGGTGACAGTTCCATACATCAAACTCAGAGGTACGCGTACGTCTACGCTTACGTGCACGCATACGCATCCGGTGTGCTCGAGGCTTTAGGTCTTGTTCGTTATATTGAAAGATAGAGGACGACCACGACTTTGTCTGTGTAAACTTAAGAATACCTGTTATGAGAACCCCCGTGGGCATTTCGGAAAATCCTTTCTTATCGAATGACTACGTCATACAAAGAACACACACTCCTTTCAGATTCTGAAAACAGCGGTTTAGATTATGTGTCAAAAGGTCAAAGATTTTTTTATGTATTGATAGTTGATGCCGGTAACTTCGCGTAATAATAAAATATAGCCCAGATGTTTCACAAAATATTATTCAATAGTTTTTGCGTCATAGAGTAAGGATATATTTATATTGTGCTATGTTTCTATGCGTTTGATACTTGGTGTGTATCATTCAATCAATCATATCACATTCATTGATATCATTGAACAATGAATAAGATTGGCGGATGTCGCACACTACCGTAGAGGAAAGACAGCCTGACAAATATCTAAACATAATATTAAGAAATGAAAAAAAATTCACCCGAGTGAGACATTCATACGTCTGAACATCCAAATTAGTTTAACATTCTTGTCATTGAAATTGAGAGATCCACGAGATTAATTAACTTAAATTAATTAGAAGAATTAAATCCGCTTTATCCAGCACGGTCCAATAAAAGATAACACTAACAGTCGTTTGTTAACGTCGCGCCGAAGTTTTAATCAAATTACCTACAGATTTGTCGATAATCGATACAGTTTTAAAAACATTACGAGTATTGACACTGATTGATTTTATCCTCTTTACAGATTTGGCGAATCTAAATTTTATTTAGGCATTTATTTGCTCGGACAAAATTTTGTTTAATTTGGTTTGGATTGATGACAATCCCTCTTTTACATATTGTTTTATATGATTCATTTTATTTTTGTCTTAGTTTTGTAACCATAGTTTATTGAATTATCGCAAATGGACCAAATAATAAATTGTAATAGCGGCCATATACGATTTCATTCGCGTAAAGGGGATTTTTGTGTTTCAGCATTGCTGTGCATCCTTGCGAAGCCGGGGCGGGTCACTAGTAGGTACATTAATTCTATCTATAAATCCGTTCCAAAATCCGTTGCGTCGTTTTTTTTTTCAATGAGGGATTTTCTGACAACTATTAAAAGTAAAAAAAATAGTTCAAATCACCTGGATAGATGGCGACAGCTTTGCTTCGACGGCGATGTCTTTGGTTGAGGCGTGAGGTGGGGGGATTAGGGTAGATGATGCGCTCACGCCATCTATTTTTGACTGTTATTTTAACTTGTCAGTAAATCCCTGCCCTAGGCAAATTTGACCGCCATCGTGCCTGATGTTAAGCAAGATGCGGCCTAGGATGGTACATGTTTCTTTTAAAGATCTAAGCATACATAGTGACTGACAGCGGGCAGCCACTTTGTTTTACCTTATAATGAGTGATAGTGAGTGACCAGTGCCCAGACACTTGCTTCGCTTTGGTATACATATAATTATTTTTTCACTGAAATAAATAAAAAGGGCCTTGTTTGTTGTTCTCAACATTACATGCTATTTTTGACATAACGTGCTGAAATCACGTTATGCTTCAGGCAAATTGCTATCCGATTATTTCGAGTATATTTCATAAAAGTGTAGGTTTTATAAAGGGATGTAAAATAATATAATATTGGAGTGCTTTAAGGGGATCACATTTATTTTATTTTATGTCGACCACAATTTTCGTCGGTTATCGTAAATATTTTATCCTTTTAATTACGTCATTATTTTAAATTCCACAGCTTGTCCCTATCGGCATTTAAATTCGCCGGAAGCCTATTTTAAAATAAAAAGGTATGTACTATCATTTTGATACGATAATAAATAACAACAAATAAACCTCGTTTCAAAGAAAGTTCAGCAATTTAATTTATATCTCTATATAAGAGAAGATTCTTTATCTACGAATATGAAATCTATACATGGAAATGTTATTTATAAAGTATGATAGGTTTATATTATAATACTAGCGGATGCGTAAACGTAAGAATTCGCCCTTTTCTCAAACCTGTAAGAATTTCGGGAAATTATTTCGTTTAGAATGCCTATATGTTTCGCTAGTAGGTATTATACTGGGTATAAAAAGACAACTTTGTTCTTTTAATACCTCGTATTCTTTGTAACATCACGATCATTTTTTTCTATGAAAACACCCCTGGGAAACCACGGGTTTCCAAGATATTGAGGTCCAAAGTTACATAAATATCTGCATTTTTTTTAAAATAAATCCACCTGGAAACAGTTAACAATAATTTTTTTTAAAGACGCCATATTAATATTTAAAAATGTTAGTTTTGTAGGTACATTTAATAATCGAATACATTGCTTGCAATAAAAAAGAGATTTAAAAAATTTTTTTTTTCGTTTACCAGGGTTGGTTCCATAGAAAAAAATGATCGTTACATTACAAAGAATACGAGGTATTAAAATAACAACGTTGTCTTTTTACACTCTGTATAACAGATTAGATTTGGACTTTTGCCTATAAACTACTTCCTTGAAAGCTTTAGCTAACCGCGGGTCCGGAATAAATAAATCATCCTTTACATGGATAGTGATAAGTGGATCCATGCATATTAACGTTCAGTATCACGAGTGATGTGATATACCTTCTTGTAATATTTATATATGATTTTAAAATAATAATATGCAAGATCGCGTGCAAGTGGTGCCGGCAGAGTAGAATTCGCACCACCCTATGTCTGCCCGTGGGTATCGTACGAGGCGATTAAGGATTTCCGGGAGGTGGGCAGCGGCGCCTCCCGTGTTGAAAACATAGTCCAAAATACAAACTGCGGTCACCAACCCGCCTGCCCAGCGTGGTGATTATGGGCAAATACCCCCCATGGCAGTCTTGTGGCGTGCCCTGGGGGAGGCTTACGTCCAGCAGCGGACTGCAAAAGGCTGATGATGATGATGAATATGCAAGATGTAGTTTGAATGAGTTTTCGCGATAAAAACGGCATATAAATATTGCTCTGTATCTACAAAGAATTTAATCCCGATCTGTTGAGCCTTTTTTATGTGAAAAAGTTTTTGTGTGGCGGGGATGCCATTTGTAGCCGATATGCTAAACATGGGATCTCCTATAGGATCTCCCATTTTGGCTACATAGTCGCTTATATTGTATAAAATTCGATCGATTTTGTATAATGTTAGGCCATTTTAATAATATAATATATTGAGTAAATATCAAGCTCTTTAGACGATCCTAATTGAAATTTAAACTACTCGTAATTAAATGTTTTCAGCAAACCTAAAGGGCTAATGAATTCCGTTTTCCAATATTTATTTCACAATATTATTTGAAGTATTAACTCTTTATTCAAGGATTCTCAATAACTATTTATTAAAATATAAAATAGATTGCCATAGAATTAAATTCTTAAGTATTGCCGGGAAATATCTCGCCAATCAAGTAGTTATAGGAATAAATAATAAGAGCACTCATCCATTTACTACGTGGAAACTGATTATTTCGATGAAGGGGGAATTTGAAGTCGTTTCATATAAAGTATCATGAATTTTCTCTAAAAATCAAAATACAATACAAAAATAATGAAAAATAGTCGGCATTGCACAATTTTACCTACGGTTCGCGTAACACACACCTCTTGTATAGCCTGTACGTCGACAAACGTTTAGAATCACATACGCAGCTAAAAAACTTGCCTATTTTATCACTAACTTATCCTAACAAGATGTCGTTTAGTTTTTTTTAGTTGTTAATAGTTCTTCTTTAGTGTTGTTATTCTGAAGTGTTTCTTTGTAGTTTTAGTGAGCTTTGCCGACGTGACAAAATCGTTTTAATATTTCTGTCTACGTCGTATTAAAAGCTGTAAGGAGCCAAATGTATAGTATGGTATATCTTGTATATGTTACTAGTTACGAATTTGGAATTTTATTTTTATGTGAAAAAAAAAAATTCGTCTTATAACCTAATCCTGGGTACAACAATATGACATCGTTTCACATCGACAATGACCAATAATAGGTATCCATAGTTAGTAGTGACTCTACTTGCGACGCCATAGGAACCGGCCACACAGAACAGATGCAAGGCGAGGACGGGGCGCGGACCCGTCGCAGACAGTGCACCGTCACGACTTTTCAAAACATATAGAAAAGACAAGGAACGGGCGTGACGGCCGGCGCACACTGGGCTTTTCCCGGCGTTTAACCGTCTGATTTTGATACGACATGTCTTCTTCTGAAGATGAAGATGTATTGGCACTGGTATGATATCTCGCTAATCTGCAGAGGGTTAGACGTTACTGGGTACATCCGGTATGGCTAAGCAATCGACAGAATAGATTTTTTTAATAATGGAGGATCTACATTATTTTCCTGATCGTTTTTAAGAAGTATACAAGATGACTCCACAATGTTTTAACATTATTATCTTCAAAGTGAAGAATGCTTTACAGAAAAAGGACACAAATTGGAGAGAATGCATATGTCCTGAAGAAAGATTATCTCTTTAAAGGTTTAGTATTTTAGGGTTTTCGGAAAACTATAGTGCTATGTGAGAACCTGCTCTCCGCGTCCTTTCCGCTCCCCCGCTTGCGCCCGCGCCCGGCGCGCCCTTCTATATGTTTTCCAATAGGGCGCCGACGAATAAGCGTCATATCGGCCGTCTCGTCTTTTCTGTATGTTTCACGTCGCGACGGCTGTATACATTTTGTATGAAAGTACGACTGCGACGGGTCCGTGTCTTACGTCTGTTCTGTGTGGCCGTCCCCTTAGGTACTGGGTTCGAATCCCGGTAGGTGCCAACATTGATATGACGATTATCGTTGTTTGTTTCCAAGGGTTTTTAGGGATCTTAATGTGGGTCTAGGTTAATATGTTTTAAAATATGTGAATATTTATTTATTTCATGTTTTAAAGTTCTCTCTCTTTTTTACCTAAATATCTTTAGGTATATAATTACTCCTGTATCTAACAAGTTTGTTAACTTTATTTTGTCACCAAAAAACTCATTTCCGAAAGTATCTCTCGCGCGCTTTCGGCGCCATTCTACTGGATGCTCGTATACGTTGGCCCAACGACGGCCAATGACATTGGTGAGGATGGTTAGTTGGTGTAAGCGTCAATTTTGTAACCAATTGAAGTAGATGTCTCCGGTCAGATGGAGCGATGACAAGAGGGCAGTTGGTAGTAACTGGATGGCAGTATATACCAAAAATTTAGTTGTTGATTATTTTTAAACGCAACAGATTTCAAAATGATAATAATTATTGTGTAACACTTTTGAAATTCATGGGACTACAGAGTCGCGGTCTCTTTTAAGAAAATCTTAATATAATGAGGGATAGGTGTACGTGGTGGATACCATCACCGTATTTTGTAGTTTCAGTCGCCAAAGATACAACAACAAAATTGTTAAACGTATGAATATATAATATATTATATTTACAAAAGGAAAGTTATTTCAAAATATTTATTGGTATACCTACTAACATAGCTAGTTCTTTACACAGGTGGCCAACTATCCAATCAATCTTGGCGTTCATTGGCATGCGTTGGCTCTTTAGAACCAAGCCGGTACACCCTCTATAAATCATAAGGGAACTACATTTCTCAACGTCAAGTATTTCGGCGTATCCCAAAGACATAAGAGCCATTTTCCAACAGGAAACACTTGATTGCAAGTCCGACACTACGCGATAATTCGAGGTGTGATTTCGGACAAGAAACTTGATATATTGTTGGGATAAACCGGGGATTTTATCGTTGTATTTTCTAAGTTGCGTATAGTGTAGTGATCACTATTTTTAACCGACACCGTAAAAGGGAGGATGTGTCTCAATTTTGACCGTTATATGTTAACTATCAGCGCGGCAGCGGTCGTTTGCGTGAACTTAAGAGTTCTTGTTACTTACCATTCCCATGGAAATTACTGGCATAGAGGCAGCGTCAGTTATTTCTTATTAGATCAGCTAGTGTAACCGTATATGTATAAATACAACAAACCTATGGTTATGTTAATGTTACAAATCGTCAATCCCATTTTATTTATCAGTATATATGTATTAATTGAATTAGGGGTGTCCAAGATACAATATAAGGATATGTGTGGAACTAGCTTAAGGTGAAAAGAATAAAGTGTGAATACATACAGGGTGTTTTTTCGTTGCCACCCTTAACGAAGGGTACGTACTCTATACGTCAAATAAAGTAAGTTTATGCCAAAAAAATGCCGGGAAACGATGAAATTTTTTAGATTTTGTTTAATTACTTGATCGGGCGAAATTTATAGTGTCCAGTGTTTATGCCAGTGTTTTTTCATAGACAGATATTAATTATTACTCGTGAAAAAATCTTGTTACACGCGTCAATGTGCATTTATGCAGAAAAACGCAGTCTATTTACTCAACTTTGGACCCTAATATTTTGGAAACCAGACACTTCCCAGATATGCTTCCAAGGAGGAAAATGATCATGATGATGAGATTACGTAGTTTTCTGGAACGTTGACGACCAAAAATCATCCTGTATAAACTCAGTTTCTGCTTCTTTAAAATTTCAGTCTACAATCGATCATTCAAGGCTCGAGCCCACCGGATGCGTATGCGTGCACGTAAGCGTAGACGTACACGTACCTCTGAGTTGTAATGTATGGAACTGTATAGGCACGGGCAGACCGGATGCGTATGCGTAAACGTAAGCATAGACGTCAAGCAGTGACAGTTCTATACATTAAACTCTGAGGTACGTCTACGCTTACGTGCACGCATGCGCATCCGGTGTGCTCGAGTCTTTATTCTTCATTACCCGGTACATTAAGAGATAAGTAGAGATAACGAATTCGCTCAAATAAATACCGTTCAAAAAGTATGATTTAATGTCGGGATATTGTAAATCATGTACTTTGTCGCATGAACCTGATATGGAATAATTTAGTAGAGGCCGCAACATTTGTCATATTATTACTGCAGATTTACATGTAGAAAATATCACATATTTTACGAAACACACGACTGCGGTCATGTTTAGGGAAAACAAAATTCAAAAGGGATCTAATTTTCTAACCGAACTTGTACGACTCAACTATACCCTCAAAATTGGTCAGAAGTGGCACCATGTGGTTCTATCGGCCCTTGGTGCTCTGCCTACCTAGTAAGAGATAAAGGCGTGATTATATGTAATACGAGTATGTATCTAATTTTTTTAAAATATTTAGATATTCGAGTTATTATGTTAGTGATATATGATCTTGAACAGTTGAAATTTATAATGGATGTGTATTAAAGGTTAGTAAGTAAAAGCAGCTGTAAAATATTTATTTATCTAAAGAACATACTACATAGTACATGTATCAGATCCAGCCTAATATTTAACTAAAGCCAATTAACAGGCCGCGTGATGCCGGCAGAGTAGAATTCATACCACCCCATGTCTGCCCGTGGGTATCGTACGAGGCGATTAAGGGTTTCCGGTAGGTGGGCAGCAGCGACTCCTGTGTTGACAACATAGTCCAAAATACAAACTGCGGTCACCAACTCGCCTGCCCAGCGTGGTGACTGTGGGTAAATGGCAGTCTTGTGGCGTGCCTTGGGGGAGACCTACGTCCAGCAGTGGACTGCAATAGGCTGATGAATTAACATAATTTACAGCTCAACTAACTGAAGAGAGAAAAATATGAAAACAATTAACCATAAAATAAAATCAATACAGAAAATAATTAATCACGGTGTATAGACAGTAATAAAAAATAATAATTCACTGTCATCAGCCTTACCCCCATAATTTGTTTGATCTACCAATCTTTGATCTACCAACTTGTTGTGCTGCCTCCAGTTTCTCTGATAGGTTCCAGGAAATAAATATATAGGTAAAGATGGTCGTCAAGTCCATAACACAAAGTTCAATGACCTGTACGATTCCACGATGCCAATTTATTATATTCACGAACAAATAGATTTTAGGGTCATTGTATTGTAAATACAAATAGTTGCGAAGGCGGCGATATGTAAAGGTTTCCTGAAAGCTGGCAAAGTACCTGCTGGTGGAAATTTTAACTGTGACTGATTGAATCGACTTTGACATACATATATGTATATAGTCACGCCCATTATCCTCTAAAAAAACTGGATTCGCTTGGGTATCATATAACGTACCAACCTAATTATATTGTTATCCGTTCAGCCGTTTTGTTACAAAAAGTATGACACGTCCACTGGTACATAATTTTTTTTCTGGTTATTTATAAAAGTTCAAATATAATTTTGATCTCAGTAAAATATGACACAATTTGAAAAAATGTTTCGTCCTTTTCCATCCCATTAGGTGAATGTACTCCAAAGACCCATAGCGGAGTGTTATTTCTATTGAGTGAGCGATGTATTGTTGAATGTTTCTCGAAAATATTGCCTTTTATTGCGCAAAAGCTTTTTGCAATTTTTGACAATTATGCTTTTGTTCTACAAAAGTGCGTTTGACGAGCATCTTCCATGTCACATCTGTACATAAGCGTTGTCGAACTTTTTGCGACGGTAACTCATGGTTTATGTCACAACTTGGGGTACGAAAAAGAAATTACGTAATAGGAAAACTTGAAGATAATTTACAAAGGACCATATATGGCTTCCGTTTGTTATCTTTAAAACGAGAAAAACTCCTTTAGAGAAAAGTTTTTTGGAATACTTATGAGAGTTTACTCACTTTTTAAGACTTTGATATAGTCACACAATATTACCCCTAAAGTCTTGTCTCGTGGGTATTAAGCAAGGTATACAGGGTGTAAAAAGACAACGATGTTTATTTAATACCTCGTATTCTTTCTAAGGTTACGATCATTTTCTTCTATGGATTCAACCCTGGGAAACGACAAAAAAATTATGAAAAAATTATGTCATTTTATTGCAAGCAATGTATTCGTTTGATGCTCAAAGTACACATTATAATATTATAACATGGTATCTTTGAAAAAAAAATGTTTGTTAACCGATTTCAGATGGATTTATGCAAAAAATAATGTAACTTTGGTCCTTATTATCTTGGAAACCCTTGGTTTCCCAGGGGTGCTTCCATAGAAAAAAATGATCGTGATGTTACAAAGAATACGAGGTATTAAAAGAACAAATTTATCTTTTTACACCCAGTATACAAAGACTCGAAATCACATTTTTATCTTTCAAGATTGTATGATGTTTCAAAATTATCCATACTGTCTGAAATAATAAACTTTCGACATTCGAAAATGAGTTGTATATCTTGAGTTATATACAAAACTCATTTTTGAATATGGTGGCGTTTAAGCGTTTTTGCCATTGCACCGTCGAATTGTGATATCGAGTTTAGATAGATAGACCTGTACGAGTATCCAGACTCAGAAACAAATATCGATATTCATCTTCGATATTTGTCCCTAAAAGGATTCAAACCCAGGACCTTTGACCTATATCAGTTTCCAGTTTATAGAATAGGGACATGTAATAATATACGAAGTACTCATATTATGTTTAACCCTTTTTTGTACATTTCCCGTAGGTGTATTATACAGGAATTTATCCCCGGAAACGGAAGGGCGGTTTTATAATTTACTAGAGAACCCAAACTCCGTATCTTCACAACCCATTTATAGATATTGCATTCTATAGTTACCTATATGCTGCTATCAAAGGTTATTGTGGAGTAGGTATAATGTTTGTGTCTGAAAAACAATAGTAGGCTCTTAAAATATGTCGATAGCTGAAAAGTAGGTGTGTTATTCGCACATTTTTGCCCTACACTATAGCCTGAGCTGGGGGGCAATTCTTGAAAATTTTTGAGAGCCGAAACGCAACCACTACCGCTTGAGTAATAAGGTATATTTTAGCACGCATCGGTCGCGAGTATGACAGAATAAAAACAAATATCTCTCTCGTACTGAAATGTGTCTAATTACGTCGTCGTAAAGTAATTATTCCTTTGTTCTGAGCGTCTATTACTGTTCACTTCCGTCAGGCGCTAGCACCTCGTCACTGATCTATTCCACCTGACTCCACTTCGCTAAGCGTGGCTGTAAGATTTCATTCGAGAATTCATGATTATGCAATTCTGGAACCTCGTTTTTGGGACCACAGCTGTGTATATATGTACCTAACTAGTGGACGCCCGCGACTAACAAAATATCGAAATTATCCGGGATAAAAATATCTTCCCAGGATAAAAAGTTGCCTATGTGTTAATCCAGGGTGTCAGCTAACTCCTTCCACTTATGGAAATTTCTACCTTTTTGTAAATATTTCATGTTGGTAAAATACGGGCGGCTCGTAGAGTCACACGTGACCAAAATGCTGGCTGCTACTTAGGCCAAAGAATAAGCATAGCCATTCAGCGCGGCAACGCAGCCAGCATTTTGGACACGCTACCTGATAAGGTAGATCGGCTGACCATCCTGTAAAAATTTGGATGGTCAACCGACCTCACATAGGTACGCCATAGACCTAAGTAGTTATAATACATTATTTTAAAGATCCTTTATAAAATAAATACTAAAATGTTGGTAAAATAAATAAACTCCATACCAAATTTTATTAAAATCGCTCCATCTGTTTTTACGTGAAAGAGTAACAAACATCCATCTATTCATCCGTCCATCCATCCATGCATCCATACTTACAAACTTTTGCGTCTATAATATTAGGAGGATATATTTATCTCAGAGTCGTGACGTGACTATTCCTATACGTAGTATCAAGTGGTAGAAATCAACTATATACAGGATGATTTTTGGTCGTCAACGTTCCGAAAACTACGGAATCTCCTCATCATCACGATAATTTTTCTCATGGAAGCATACCTGGGAAGTGTCTGGTTCCCAAGATATTAGGGTCCAAAGTTGAGTAAATAGACTGCGTTTTTGTGCATAAATGCACATAGACGCGCGCAGCAAGATTAGTTCACGAGAAATAATTACTATCTGTCTATGATAAAACTAGCATGAACACTGGACACTATAAATTTCGCCCGATAAAGAAATATCAAAAAATATCAAAAAAATTAACATCGTTTCCCAGCATTTTTTTTGGCAGAAACTTACTTTATTTGATGTATAGAGTACGTACCATTCGTTAAGGTGTGGCAACGAAAAAACACCCTGTATATGTATATCTATACGTATTTACGTATATCTATACGTAAATACATGACTTTGTTTTATGTAGACAGATTGCAAGTAATTTACGGAAATAGGAACTGGCGAGTGTTGATTATGGAGTAGGATGCAATGTGGAGGCAGCACTCCACATAAAAAACGAATACTTCTGTGACCACATTCATCATCTACATCTGTCCCCGCTACGCTAAACGTGACTGTGGGATCTCTATTATGATCTTGCAGATCTGGCTACCCCGTTTAGAGAACACAGCCATGTGTGTATATTAGGGTTGCCTTCTCAAAACTTTGAAAACCAGGATTTGAAGAAGAAATAATTATTACGATTAAAACCCAGGACTTTACATGTGCGGACCCAGTGACAGTACGATTTAAGAGAGTTAGTAGCGTGCGAATTTCAAAACATTTGTCTTTCACACATTCAGTGCCGGCGACTACGTGTTTGCGTCTTTTGGGCTTTCTAGAGGTGCCGCTGACACTAATTTGCGTCGTTGCAATAGGCGTCAGCACACCTAGAAAATCTGCCGATAGTGAATGTGTCGGGACTCTAAAACTCAGGATTTTGCTTAAAAACTATCCAGGACAGTCCAGGACACAGCACCGTTAGAAAATCTGCCGATAGTGAATGTGTCAGGACTCTAAAACTCAGGACGATGCTTAAAAACTGTCCAGGACAGTCCAGGACACCCTAAAAAGCAGGACATGTCCTGGGAAAACAGGACGGTTGGCAACCCTAGTGTACAAGTATATGTATGCTTTCTGGTGGGGTAGGCTGATATCACGGACTTCAACTTGCAATGATTCTATCTGACACTTCATTTTAACTTCATTATCCTTCGTAATAATTGTTTACGGCTTTCATAAGTTGGTATACGACGGTTAAGCTAATTGAAACTAAGCGGCACAAAACGGGTTGATGATGCAGTGGCTGGGCTTTGAGCAGGATGCCGATCCATGCCATGCCATGTCGTCAGTCAGCGCAGTCACAGTCACTTGCTGCATCAGTTTTACTTCTCATCATACAGTCTGATACCAAGAGTATGTCGGTTAACCGTTCATAACTGTCACAATACAGAAACACTAAAATCGTATACATACATGGGTAGGCCGAGACTACAGATCTCCATTTAGTACGTAAAATCGTATACTGTCGCAAAATTGAAAGTAACAATGTAGAACAGAGCAAAACAAGTTGTAGCATTATGCCACTGTAACTTCATACATAAACAAGCCGGAAGCGAAACTCGGCGCGTTACAGTAACGAGTAGCGATTAGTACCCCACTAGTTCGCGAACTAGAACTACCTAAAGCGATCTTGGCGGAATTCCACTTAAGAACTACAAAGGATAATTAAATTCTTGCTCAGTTTCCATAAAAGGGGAGGAGATCTGAGTGAAAGTTGTAAGGTACTATATAGGTACATGCCAATAGATAAAGGGGGCAAAACCGCAGTGTAAAGTAGCTCTTTCTCTAAGTATATTTCGCTTTGTTGGGAAATAGATACTTACATACTTAGATTAAAGTGAGTTCACATATTTGGATTATGTAAGGTGCCCATATTAACCAAAGCTTCTGTATAGTGCCTCACCGATGCGCCTGTGGTGAAATGGTGGAGCGCCTCGGTCACCATGGGCTGTCCTGCTGTAGAAGCGCCGGCCGCATAGCGCGCCATAGCGCAATTAATGATGTCATCCGTCGGGCCTTAGGAACCGCGAATATCGCCGCGCTGCTAGAGCCAAACGGCCTAGCGCGCGATGACGGAAAAAGGCCCGACGGCATGACACTCATTCCATGGAAGATGGGACGGCCTCTAGTGTGGGACGCTACATGCGTAGATACACTGGCGCCGTTCCACCTTCCTGAAACGTTGTAAAAAGCAGACGGCGCTGCCGAAGCTGCGGAATCCCTCAAACGGCGTAAATATTCCAGCCTCGACAGGGGCTACTTATTTGCGCCGTTTGGCGTGGAGACGCTGGGCCCTTGGGGATCAGCGGCGCTCCAATTCTACAAGGACCTGGCCGGGCGGCTCGTGGAGTCCACACGTCACCAAAATGCTGGCTGCGACGTAGTCCAACTGTAGACAGTATTATGCTATTTTGCGTGGTAGAATAATTTACTTAGGTAGTAGTTATACACGTCGTCATCAACTCTCTGCTCGTAAATAAAGTATATTTTACCCGACAGCGCCAGAAGGAGGGTTATGTTTTTGAGTGTATGTTTGTGTATTTCTTTGGAACGTTCTATCTAACGCTTGTGATTGTCATTAGATTCGTCGGCGTAAGAATGACACTGGGTTAAAATTTTTACGGATTCGGGTTTTTTTTTTTCTATAAATAATTAATGTTATTGCTTGCAGCTTACGCTAGATTTATTAACTGAAGATTTTGTAGTATATTATCTTCTTCTTCTTCAGCCTACTGCAGTCCACTGCTGGACGTAGGCCTCCCCCAGGGCATGCCGCAAGGCTACTGCCACAGGGGGGTTTTGCCCATAGTCACCACGCTGGGCAGGCGGGTTGGTGACCGTAGTGTGATTTTCGGACTATGTTGTCAGTACGAGAGGCGCTAATGCCCACCTCCCGGAAACCCTTAATCGCCTCGTACGATACCCACGGGCAGGCAGGGGTGGTACAAACTCTACTCTGCTGGCACCACGCGGCACGTAAGTATATTATATGCGTTAGTAATTGCATTTTGTATGATAATGCGGTCATCTATTACTTAGTAATAATAATAATATAAGCCTTTATTCAGTCAAGTACATTTTTCTTAAATAACATTATAATTTAAAATAGACATCGACAACTTGGTCTGTTTGCACAACTTAGGCAAAGACCTCCTCCATCCCTTTCCATTCGTATCTGTTTGATGCTGTTACTTAGTAACTTATGTAATACCTACATCTAGGTTCACCCAAAGATGTCTCATGAATCATTAGCACCGGCAGCCCCTCTAGCATGACCACGCATCGTGGATATCGTATCGTACGATATTGTATCGTCTCTATACAAAATTCAACATGTCGGCTATATTTATCATATTTAGACCGGCTTAATGTCGATAAATCTGTTTATCATATAGTGTTTTGCAGGACATGCTAGGCTTGCAGATGGTATAATATACCATTATGTAACTTCAAATACTCCTATATTATCTACAACAGCTAATTACTCATACAACTTTACTACAGTCACAAAGCCAACTTTATCCCCTATGTCATAAAGACCACTTTGCAGTACACGCTAACGAGATGCGCTTTCCCTCAAAGTGGTTTTAAACTCTATAAATTATAGTTTATGTTCGGGCTGTTGTATTTTAAACTGTGTGCTGCTATCTTAGATGAAAACAAAATAGAAGATAGGTGACTCGTCTCCAGCGCGTGGACCGCTTAAATTAGGCCAACGTGGCCTGATTTTACTCTTTTGCAGTTGAGAGTAGCAATAGCGCGCTCGTGTGACGGAAGAAATTCTTTTTTTATTTTAAGCGGGGTAAAAGTTATAAATGCCTTCATGTGCTTTTGTGCGTTGTACTAATCACTCAAAAAAAAACAAATCACTTGGAATACTTTTCACGCAAAATGAAAACTTTAAATTCTTAGGTTAATAATTGTAAATTCTTATTGTTTTGATGCCATTTTGCAGAGCGAGATAAAAATATATGATACATTTGTGCGTAAACAACAACGTGCCGTGTGTGTGCATGCGCCCGCTGTGTTTCGTTTTTGCAAGCTTCTTCATAGTTATTGTGGGACAATGACACACTCAACCCGAAAATTTCGAAACTCTATTGAAACGCGCTTGTCTCGCTACTGTCGAAATAAAAGGTTTATCATCGCTCAGTATGTATAACGTTAAATACAATCACTTTTGTTGTGTAGCATGCCTAAATTTCTAGTTGACGATTTTAAGGACGTGCCCTATCTTCCGCTATTTTGTTTTCATCTAAGGCTGCTATGATTAAGCGTAAAATCATTTAACAGTATAGTTGCGGTGAATAAGCGACAAAATGCTTTTTGATTCAATTTTGAGCTGTAGTGTCCTCGTAAAAGAGTTAATTGTTGGTGTGGTAATTAAATACGAACCTAGTCCAAATTAGCATACTCTTGAATGTTGGTGAAACTTTTGTAATAAGCTGCTTTATGTTACCAAACTTCATTAAATGTCTGTTATCTATTATTTATTAATAGTGGGACTTATTTTGGTCACTTCTGCAAAACCTCTTTGGGGGATAATGGGCGTGACTATAATGTATCTATGTGTTATTTACTGAAAATCAGCTAAAATAGCAAGCTGCCTTTTCATCAGAGATGTGCATTCGTAGCCAAATCTTTGGGAATATGATGATGTACGTTCCTATAGATGCAAGTGATGTCATTCATGGTCATTGGTCAATGATGGCCAAAAAAATATATTGGTGGATATTAAAACCCGTTGCAACGTAGCATAGACCATGTCAGGAGAAAAGGCATCCTTGGCGTCATCTAACAGATTTCTTTAAGTTTGAATTTGAAAAAATTAAATCTACATGTGAAATGTGAGATGATCTAGGATTTCACTAACGAAACATATGTAGATTATTTATCTAGTTTTTGATTTCGGAATGGTGCAATGTATCGTCTTGCATGCTAGGTGCCCGGGTCTGGTTTCTCATGGCGATTGTAGTTAGTGCAAGTGCCTGTTGTCGCAATTATGAGTTATCAGATCCGAGGGTCATTGGAGGGTGTAGGGCCCGGTGGTGGGCGCACCCATAGTGAACGTCTCTTTTCAGTTGGATGCTGCTGAGACAGGATAGGGATCGCCTATCATGCATGTTTACCGGGAGGTGGGCAGCAGCGCCTCCCGTGCTGACAACATAGTCCAAAAATCAGTCTGCGGTCACCAACCCGCCTTCCCAGCGTGGTGACTATGGGAAAAATACCCTATGGCAGTAGCCTTGTGGCGTGCCCTGGGGGAGGCCTATATCCAGCAGTGGACTGCAAACAGCACTCGTTTTCAACTAGAAGTAAACATTATAATAATAAAAATATTTTTGTTCGGGTTAGCTGGAAGAGATCTCTTATAGAGATAAGCTCGCCTTTGTACAATATTTATTTTAATTGTGTTATTTTTTATTTATGTGTGTGTGTACAATAAAGAAAGAAAGAAGAAGAAGAAAAAAATACATAACAGACTCATGTCTACTTGATTAATCGTGTCTGAATATTGGTTTCTTACTGATGTAGGTATACCAATATAATTAATATAATTACATTCGATTTTATTTTTATCCATATTATATATGTATGTATACTACTTAACTATGCTTATCTATGTTTATGTGTTTTATTTAGGTATTAATGTTTATGTAGTCCATTCTGTTATTTTTGTTTATTTTAGGTTTATCTTTCTCTCTCTTTTTTTTTTTTCAGTGGTGAGAGCGCTGGCACACGGAATGCAGAGGTCGTGGGTTCGATTCCCACCCGGGTGAGGAATTTTTTCCATTTCTTTATTAATAATTTTATTTAATTATTTAGTTTATTGTTCTGTTTGTGTGCACACATACCTACCTCTTATGTTCATTTCTCTATTGCGATTGGTTTGCTGGAAGAAATCTCTCTTAGAGATAAGCACGCCTTTGTACATTTTCTTTGTCATAAACTTTATTTGTGAAAACTTTACTGTGTACAATAAAGCATAGTGATGATTGTGTCATATCTTTAACCTCTGTTACAATTCATATTACATGTAGGTACCTACCTAATGAAATTACGGGATATTTCAAATAATGCTGAGTCAGGTCAGTCAAGTGCAGATATACCCAGGCTCATTTGATTAATCGTCATTACTAGTATAAATAGAATGGTGTGAAATGCTAACAAAATAATTATGCGGGCTGTTTGTAGCATTAAAAATATTTTCTGGAAAAATTTAACCCATGATTTTGCTAATACCTTGTAATTTACGTTTTTCTCGTCATATTGTCTTTCGTGCATTGTCCGTCAAGTAGTCATTAGTAACTAAAGAATTTTATTTCACTACAGATTTTAGAATATATTTCATCTCGTTTAAAAAATATATAATTTCTGCAGCGCTCCTCCTCTTCGCGATTTTTGAAAGTTTTCTTCTTAGCAAGTCACGTAAGAGACATTTTAAAAACTAAACTAAAACCGTATGAGCACGAGAGGTCAACTTTGTAACACAGTTACGTTCACGTTTTATGAGATAGGCGGAGCACGAGCCAATGACATTCAGCGTTTTGGAAGCAAACGACGAAGCAGATCCCTATACGATGTAAGTTGAAAATTTTTTTTTTTAATTTAGTATACTAAGTTATAAGTTAAGCTGAGCTGGTAAAATGTGTTCCCGAAGGAATAAGGTTTGGACTTTCGTATTAAACTAGTGGTCAAAAATCAAAATTTTGCCCTCGCTCTGTATTATTTATTATAAAACTAAAATTTTTGGTTTTTGGCTTTAGTGCAAGAAAACAGATGATTATCAGATCAATAGTTTTATGTAACCACCAGACCCATTTGCTCTGTTTGGTCGAAATAAAAATTGTTTTATACGTATTTTTGCCGTGTTGATATTAATATGTGGTGATAAGAAGCGATTATTCCCGGGAGGTGGCAGCAGCGTGTCCTATATTGACAACATAGTCCGAAAATCACACTGCACTGCGGTCATCAATCCGTCTGCACAGCGTGAGGATTATGAATAGCCTTCTGTAGCCTGGCGGAGGCTTACGTCTAAATAGTGCACTGCAACAGGCTCATGTTTAGGTATTATTTCTAACTTCCCGTGGGCACCCTAATTATTCATCCCGGGATAAAAGGTTGTCCATGCATGTTTCAAACAAAAACATGTCTAATCAATATTTTGATCGCGAACATTGCCCTAATTATCAGTTTTGGCTGTAAAGGTTAGGATTTTTAAAAAGACGATTTAATTAATATTAATTTATTAAGTAAAAGTACATGGATTTATTACACTTATTCTAAATTACAGAAAAACACTTAATTAAGGCAGTGATCTCGATTGATCACAAGCCGTCCTTCCGCTACCGCGATGTTGGAATTGTCTCAATAGAACACCGTCACTTGTTTGTTGATGAAGCACATTCCCATGAGATGACTCACATTTCGGCAATCCCGCTGGGTTAGTACCTACATGGAGTGTACATGGCTTGTACCCTTAACACCCTTGTAAACAAACATGTATACAATTTCTCTCTTTATACAGGATGATTTTTGGTCGTCAACGTTCCCGAAAACTACGGAATCTCCTCATCATCACGATCATTTTTCTCCATGGAAGCATACCTGGGAAGTGTCTGGTTTCCAAAATATTATGGTCCAAAGTTGAGTAAATAGACTGCGTTTTTCTGCATAAATGCACATTTTTTCACGAGAAATAATTAATATCTGTCTATAAAAAAACTAACATAAACACTAGACACTATAAATTTCGCCAGATCAAATAATTAAAAAAAATTATTGAAAAAAAAAAAAAAATCCCAGCATTTTTTTGGCATAAACTTACTTTATTTGATGTATAGAGTACGTACCCTTCGTTAAAGGTGGCCACAAAAAAAAACACCCTGTATATGTCTGCATTTGTAAAAAAATACCAATGCCAATGGAGCAATTCCGTGATTTTTTATATTCGTTAAGCTTTAAAAGTTGGTCCGTTTATCGGATTATCGAATGAAATTTATACGGTGTTTACGTTACGCACCCTCGCATATATTTTCAGATTTTTCTTTATTTTCTGCATATTATGAATTTATTATTATTGATTATTTCTAAACTACGTAGTACTAAACTAAAGTACTAAACTTCTTCCGCGTGAAACTTATAGCCTTAACTTGTTATTCTGACGTATAAGGTACCTCTCAAATCTATAAGTTTTTTTTTTTTTTTTGTTTATCCCGAAGGAAAGGCAAGGGGAACTAAGCCCATACAGCCTAATCATTGTTTAGTAAAATGTATTCTGAATTTATGATGAATGACAATGATGATGAATGGAAACGTCGGGAAAATCCTCAAGAACAAATGTAAAGTTAGTCAAAATGAAAAATTATTGTAGAAACAACTTACATGCGCCCATGAAGAGATCGTAATCCGGCTAAAGTTTTACTCGGCTTACCTGCGTATAAAACCATGCACACGCACTAGATTCACACCACAAGTAATCAAAATATAACTTATCTACCAGAAAACATCACTTTACGGACAC
Source organism: Carposina sasakii (assembly GCA_014607495.2). Lineage (NCBI taxonomy): Eukaryota > Metazoa > Arthropoda > Insecta > Lepidoptera > Carposinidae > Carposina > Carposina sasakii. The sequence goes on along the minus strand of CP053157.1, from coordinate 14,099,465 downwards.
ATGCAAGCCATTTACAAATAAATTTTGATTTTCACAAGAAAATTACACCTGCACCCTTCCAGCTTTTCCCGCCGAATCCTATAAGAAAACATACTATGTATGTATTATTTTCTGTCAACGTCAAAGGAGTTTCCTCACAAGTAGTTTTTATTCACACTATATAAGAACCGGTGAACGTTTCTGAAGGAACCCTCATTAATGAATGTAACTTTAACTTAGCACTCAGAACTTAGGCCTTACTTGGTAACGAAGTTACAAAGTTTATATACGTTTATGAAGAGTGAATTTTGATGGTATGTTTTGCTAATGGTCTTTTTGAGTGACGTTTATGTAATTTGAAAGATAGCTATAGCTACCTAATTAGAATACTTTTCCAATGAGTTTCTTTTAAATAGGTAAAAAGCATAGAATTAAGTCAATCCAATAAAGTCCTAGGAGTCGACTAAGGAACTCGGGCAATCTCTCAGGCAACCTAGTAACTTGTCACTGAACATTAACATCTGTCCCCGCTATGCCAAACATGGCTGAGGGATCTCCCTTATTATCCCGCAGTTTTGGCCTCCCCCATTACGGGAAAATAGCCGCGTCTATAAGAAATATAGCTATCTTATAAAATTATTAATAAAGAAATCGAAGTGGGAATCGAACCCACGACCACTGCAAACCGTGCCAGCCGCTCTAACCACTGAGCTACCGGGTCAATTACTCGGATGACGAATTTTACTATCTCTTTTCTAAATTACATATTGGCAACGTTATTTTATAGCTATCTACTGAAATACTTGCTTTTTCGGTGATTTTCTTGTAAATTAGTAAAAAGTAAAACATATTATATAATTTGTATAAATATTAACAAAATAACAATCGACAAACAACTTGTATTCTTTATGTCGAAAATCTTTAAATTTTTAACTTCTTTTGTAATGTTTTAGTCTCAAAATATTTCTTTTCATCAGTAGAAAAGGAACATGACGCCTGTCAACACAGAGTATCTGAAACAAATTAAACTCCTACCAAAAATTACGTAAGTACCTAAAACTGACAGAAAAATTTTCTATTTATAGAGAAAAAAAAATCGGAAGTCAACTCTGGCTAAAAACTTCAAGAATCTTCAGGAAAAAAAAGGAATTTGGTTTTGAGCATTTTAATTAAAAGTTTTGAAGACCGAAGCAAAAGTTTCCGAGAGAAAATTATGAATTAGTTGTTTAATGATAACTAAAGTTTAACCAAAGTGTTTAACTATGACAAATTACTTTAAAACCCTCCACTTTAAGTGCTTTAGTTTGACAAGAACCTGAGGAAATTGGTGATATTGAATTTCATAATTGAACTGAATATTGACGATCGATTAATACAAGTTACTCCATGCTTATATCTTAATACGCTTCATTACTTAAATAATGGTTAAATAGTTTTACTTCATTTATTGTAAAAGTTGTGCTAGCCTGTAATTGTGATACATAATATTATCGTGTACTCCTGTCCAACTTGTATCTTAACGGAACTGTTATGTATTATGTTGGCTTTCTAATTTAATAAATAAATAAATAAATAATAGAGGGAAGATGAAAATAATAATTAATGCTTATAAGTAAGGGGTGGAAGTGGGCCCGACTAATATCTTAGGACTAAAAGTCAACCTCATCTTCCCGTGGTGCACTCTGTTATTTAACGGACGAGGCGCAAGCTCATAACCTATTTACAATAAGTCGGTAACATTTCCTATTATATTCCTTCTGACCCATGCATGACACTACCAGACCACACTACCGGTAGTGTCGCGGAGAATGTTTTGTCCCTTCTGCACTACTAGCCAGTAGTGCCGTGGGTACTTTATGAAGGGTCTAACACAGGGATTCCCGAACTTTTATTCCTCATAGACCCCTTTCAAAAGTTATCTGGTTCTGGTGGACCCCCTGGACCTCTTACAGGCCCACATCACATACAAATTAAATATGAACCCTCATTTTTTCACGCCAACGTAGAGACCCCATCGAGTCTTCTGTGAACCCCTGGGGGTCCACCTGGACCACTTTGGGAACCACTGGTCTAACATCTTCGTTCCCATCGACACTACTACTACATAGGTAACTAAATTTGAAAATAATTTCAAACACTTTCTAATATAAAAGCCAAAAATAATGGGAATTAAACCAAACGACCCAATTTACGCATAACCAACGACGATGTAATTACACGTGTACAAACGCAACTAATTAATGAGGAGATAACTTTAGGTCATGCATTCGATAAGTTACGATAACCTAATAAGTATATTACTTAAAAACAAGCTTTTGGTGTGGCTGTAATAATAATGAGTTCATAGTGATTTCTTTTACGTTTTATCACAATAATTATTATAAAATTATTAATAAAGACTGCAAACCGTGCGAGCCGCTATAACCACTAAGCCACAATAATTATTGTTATTTCTCTTTCGTAACTATTATGAAGATTTTAGTGCATAAAGTATAGTAACTTAATAGTAATTTGCATAGAGGTTGCATATACGAGTAAACTTAATTTTTTACAAAATAATTCGTTCATTCTTACTTGTCGATATTAAAACTTTGATTTTTAAATTTAGTTACCTATGTAGTAGGAGTGTCGATGGGAACGAAGATGTTAGACCCTTCATAAAGTACCCACGGCACTGCTGGCTAGTAGTGCAGAAGGGACAAAATATTCCCCGCGACACTACCGGTACTGTGGTCTGGTAGCGTCATGGGTCAGAAGGGGATTCGACGGTAGCTAGGTTATTTTATTTGTGCCCGAAAAGCGGCGGTAGGCTTACCCCTTACAACGTTCGATTAAGTTATATAAGATTCGAACCCAGGACCTATGGCGTCGCAGGCAGGGTCACTACCCATTAGACCAATCGGTCGTCTTCTTCGATACTTATATCCACAGCTGTGTTCATGGAATGCAGAAGCTGAAACTGCAGGATCCTACTGCGCCTGCGCCTAAGCCTATTGCAGGTACAGATTTTAATAATCTGTAACAAGATTCCAGCTCATCACCTGAAACTGAATATTTCATTAACATTTATTCAAAATATTACTCTAAAGACGCCAGAAAGAAAATCACAGGCAAATGAAACGCAGGGTTACAAGCAAAAACTATAACTGGAGGCAATATTAATATCGCGCTTTCATTTCCTGCCGTGGCTGTATCTCGAGTGCGAAAGAGATAGCCGTAATTAAAGAGTAATCATATTCTCATTAGTTTCATAAATCACAGTACCACTACTACGGGACTTTCTTAAATATTTTAGTTCTCGAAGAAAAAGATAAAGTAGATCTGGAATAATGTAGATTTATGTCGAATGCATATTATATCACGCCGATAATAACAAGGAAAAAATACCTTGTTGATATTTTAACAGCTATAATATAATTCTATCTCAGGCGTTAAGCTTGCAACTTGTCAGAGGTCTTTTAATTTTTTATTCATAAGTGGCTGTGAGATCTCTTTTGTGATCCTGCAGATCTGGCTACCCCATTTCGGGAACACAATCGTGTATACAGAATGATTTTTGATCGTCAACGTTCCCGAAAACCACCGAATCTTCTCATCATCACGATCATTTTTCTCCATGGAAGCATACCTGGGAAGTGTATGGTTTCCAAAATATTAGGGTCCAAAGTTGAGTAAATAGACTGCGTCTTTTTTGCATTAATGTACATTGACGCGTGATTATTATCTGTCTATGAAAAAACTAGCATAAACACTGGACACTATAAATTTCGCCCGATCAAGTAATTTATTTTTATTTACTTTGTTTCCCAGCATTTTTTGGCATAAACTTACTTTATTTGATGTATAGAGTACGTACCCTTCGTACAGGGTTGCAACGAAAAAACATCCTGTATGTCTAACACAAGCTAACCTAATGCAGACAAAGTGCTAGAAACCAAATTATCTCCCTCCTGCCAGTGAAAGTCCCGTCAAAATCTAAAGGTATACACGTATTAGAAAAGATACTTATAAAGAATACATAGTACAGATAAAAAAACTCTAGATATACAATCTTCAGAACAATCCCATACGACTCAGGAAACCCTGCAAAATTGAGTGAAGCAGACTTAATGAAATTAAGGCTTCTGTACAGGTCACTGCCTGCACTGTTTCTGCAGGGTGTACCAAAAGGGGTATGTTAAGCAAAAAGTTTGTATAGCCCACTATAAAGAACCTATCCGAAAAACTTTTGAGTCTCGAAATTACATGTTTATTTTTTCAGAGAGTATGCAAAGATTTCCTAATTAACTTAGCAATGCTCATAAAATCTTTAAAAATTAACATTTGATTTCGGATCTAAATTTGTGGGGATATTTGTGTTGAAATTTGTGTTCTCTACAGTGAGGTATTTTCATAGCACTTAGCTTAACACCTCTTCTGTTACACCCTGTGTATTATGTATTCAAGTGGAACGTTTTACGATCTCACAAAAATCTCACCAAATTTTTTCCAGCTTCGAAAACCGGTAGTAGTTCGGCCAGATGATTAATAATAACAGAATCTATAGCGCCTTTATTAATAACAGCTGGAGTTGTAGTTAACGACGCATAATTAATAACGAACTAACCGAATCCGTTCAGTTGATGGATTTTGTATAGGTACTTTATCTACTTTACGAGATATGAAAAGTTTTGGTAACTTCGTTCCATTAAAAACGAATTACCATGTTCCCTTCGCACCTTTGGTAGAACAACAATTGTGTGCAGTTTTTGCAATTTTACAAAAGAGCCATTTTTAAATTTCTAAGGCATTTTTAAGTATTTATACATAAATTAATTAATAAATATTTATATTAATAATTTTTGACAATTTTCTTATGCCCTTGTTCTACTGAAGGTACGCCTTGGTCTCGTAGTTTGTGGTACTAACCTGCGTATAATTAATTATTTACTCATACTTCAATTATTAGAAAATAACTCTAATATTAAAGAAAATAAAGCACATGGCTTATCCGAATTTCCTCAAGATAAAAGTGAACTAACGAATGTTAAAGTTTCTAAGAATACAAGCGTTTAGTACTTACATACATACATAAATTACACACCCACTTTTCACCAGTTTCAAACATTAAGACTTGTTATAAAATTATTAATAAAGAAATGGAAAAAATTCCTCACCCGGGTGGGAATCGAACCCACGACCTCTGCATCCGCGTGTCAGTGCTCTTAATTTAATTAAGACTTGTAATAGGAGCAAGTTTACTAATACTGTTTTATTTCTATGTATTTCCTCAAATTATATTTATATGTTTTATTCCATCGTTTTTACATACATATTATGCTACGGGTTGGTATGAAATTACTTACATCCAAGTTTATGAAGGCTCTCGTCTTCCCTCGGACAGTGTCGGTATTACCTTCTCCCATGCCTGTCTCTCGATCGAGATCTTTTGTTCTCACGGGCGAGACTGTACTACCATGTATGTAGTAAACTAGCAGATGCTCATATCTATGTCCGTGTAAACTGTATAGTTAACGTGTCATTCTGATTTCTATTCCTATATATAATTTCTGATACCTATATATAATTTATCGAAATCATATTATAAAATATATTGACGTTATAAAAAACAAATTTAGACTATATATTAGTATCAATGTCATGCAGAATTCTTGCACGACGAAAGTATAACCTTTTTATGTTAAAGATTGTGATAATGGATGTTTGAATGTTGCTTTTCCAACGAATTTTGATGAAAATTGTCAGTATTATAGCTTATACTGTACCTATAAGTTACACACCAGAGTTATTGACGCAGGCGAAGTCGGAGACGTCCACTAGTACACACAGCGTTACATGTAACGCTTTTCTATAAGAGAAAATTGATTTGTGTCATTTTCTAAATTTACTTAAAACCTAAGTTAAGTCCCTGTGCGTGTCTGGACATAAATTTATTTTAGTCTCTGCTAGGGAATTTGACCCTTATTATGCTCAGCCACCTCTGCCATCGGTTGATATTACTTTCCATAAGGAATTCTTAAGTGATTCTAGTAATATTATTTGTAACTACTAATCCTCTTAAGTAGTTTTGTGTTAGTAAATCTGCACTCTAATATTATCCTTGTGCTGATGCGGGATTCAATAATATACATCAGCAGCATCGCCTGTCGAAAGAGTCAACCAAAGATCTCGAATTTCCCAGATCAGGGGTGTTTGTCACTTGTCACTAATCTTGTAACGTCTGGCCCCAATAGGCTAAACGTGACTAAGATCTATTGCAAAAGTTCAGCCAATTAAATATAATTTGCAGAACAGGTTTTGTAATTTGATTTTTTATTATAAATTGCACTATTTATTTGTATACTCGTAATATACAGCAGAAAAAGTAGCCTTCGGAGTAAGAGTTATGAGTTTAATTTCAAATTTGATGGCAGTTGTAGACTTTCAAAGCATCAAATTAAGTTTCTTAAATCTTTTCTAAATTAGTAGACAGTTAATTGGTTTTTGTTCATGGGTTACTTCATTCAAAACTCATTTAAATTAAAACAGACATTATCAAAACATTCATTATTTATTTAACAATTGATAACAAAGCATTTGTTACATAGAAAGTATAGGTATGTAAAATAATATACAATAACAAAATGAATTTCTATTTACATTAGGTACAATTTTATTATTGTGTGAGAAATTAAAGTGACGTCAGATAAAATGATATATTAAATTTTTACATACTCGTAGGTCTAGCTAATTATTTATTTACTTATCTATGTTTATGTCAAAATTGTCATTATTTTAATATAGTTTGACGGGAATTAACGTACAATTTTAAATAAACTACAATCATTTCTATATTCGATGTTTAACAACAGCTACTTATTAATTGTTTTTACATACATATAACTATTAACTATTATTTAAAATTACACAATTATGTACAAAATTAAAAATAATCAATCACTTACTTCCATATCTGGGCTCATAAATATTGAAATAAGTGAGAATATACACCTTTAAATACAAAAATGAAAAGACATACCTACAATACTAAAAGCTGGTCATAGTTTAACTATGTACGCTTCACATATCACATAAATACAACAAGTTTTTTTGACAGTCAGTTGATTATCACTAGAGCAGCCATACGAACAGCGATTGCAAGGTTTACACAATCTCGCGAACGCTGGGTTTACACGATGGTCGCTTGGTCGGCGGACGGCAAGCGCGTACGGCTGCGGACCGAGTCTCAGACGATGTCGTGACAGGAATTGCCGTTGCCCGTCCTGGTGGTCTTCGTCGCTTGTGGACGGCCAGACATGCCGTCGGTGTATGGAGGTGGACAGTACATCACCTGAAAGGAGAGAAAATAATTTGTGAACGAAATAGTAGCTAGGTTACTGGGTGCCACAAGGTGGCTTCCGGTTTATAGGCATTCAGAGAGGGAGGTGATGGGTAATCCTCCTTGCAGGTGTGGCTGTAATGGCACAAAACCGATTGGTATTGACTTTTTGATGGGAGGTCTTTTTTCAGCAGTGTGATACTATTATCCTTGCTACATGAAACAAAACGTAACTAATTTGCTGAAAAATAATTAAATAAACGTATATTCTCATTATTTTATAAAAGGCACAAGACGTACTCAACAACAAAATTAGATTAGACAGCAAAATACCTAACAAAGATTTGAAACTTTAATTAAATTAGCAATTCAAACTGAAGAAAACTTCAAATACAAACAGAAACTCAAACATGACAAGTTTATCCCAAGATACTTAGAAAACATCTAATATTAACCTTAAAGTTGATGGAAGATAAACAAGGAGACTACGCGCAAATCGTTTGATCAATCCTCGTTCTCAAAGCTTTGTTGATTAGTGTAAACAATGGAAACTAGCGGTTTGTAGCGAAGTGTCGGGGTTAACTCTGTTTAGTGTCAAATAATGGTATAAGGAGAATTATTGGCCGTCCTTAGATAGTACGTCCGCCTAAAGTATGGACTCGGGGAATGAATAATTTAGATCAATGACCCGTGAATTATGTTCGTCACTCGCACGGTACATACCTAATGTAATTGCAACAATAAATATAAATGCAAATAATTCACCATAATTATATAATTTTTTACACAGAAAATACATTTCGTAAGACAGTGTACAAAGGCGAGCTTATCTCAAACCAAGATTTCTTCTAGTCAACCAGTTAAAATTATGTGATTAACAAACATATGTTAATAAATCACATTTGCAGTGCATAACGAAATCGTTTAAAAAAGTGATGAAGATGATTGGATTTGAATCCTATCATCTTCACCTATGGTGCGGCAGGCTGGGTCACCTGCAGCGCTAGTCGGTTATCATACAGGTTTTTGAAATTGATCTACTATTCTCCTTAAACAATGGCGCAGTTATAAATGAAGTGATACTGATAGATAATAATTGGATGTGAACATTAATCTGTTACCGTGTCTAAATTCGAGAATTCGGTTATACTGACTAATTTTACCGATTTTTGTACTATGCCACTACGTGCATAACATTAATTTAGATAATTAGAAGTACACACAGGTAATAGACATGGCTGAGTTCCGAAATCGGGTAGCCAAAACTGCAGCATCATAACGAAAAGCGGGGACAGATGAGTAACAGATAAGTGACTAGCTGTTGGCTTATGAGCAGAGATGATGCCCGAGTTTCTCAGTCGACTCTTACGAGATGCAGCTGATGAGATCAGTGCCGTAAATAGTGCGGTGCCACCGGTGCCCAGGCACAGGACGTAGACTCTGGGGGGCGCAAGAATGGTCACTTGGCCAGACCAGGCATGACTAAATAGAGCGCAGTTATAGACGCTCGCACAGGGCGTAGAAAAGGCAATTTACTGCTCTGGATGAGATGAATGAAGACATGAAAGCATAGATATACATACTTATTTGTCGATTGTCATGTTACTTTCTATGTTCGCACCTTAAAATGAAACCGCTACCAAACAACAAAAAAGTAGCTGAATTTAAACAAAAAGAGAAATGTTTTGCAAAAATATTTAGCTAGCAACGGTTCCCACCCCTGGGTGCGATTTTTTACGATTTGTCAAGTATAAGTTGGCGTTCGGGGCTTTGTGACCACCAACGTGGAACTACTGGTCGCCTAAAGACGAAACCTAGGAGAGCTGCTGAAGTCAGTTCTTCTTTATGGCAAAACCAACATTAGGTTTGACAGGAGGCATGATTCTACTATTATTTATTGAGTCACATTCATTATTCTTAGGAATATGGGATATTTAACAACCTATTTGCTATATTAAGACTTTACAAGTCATATTTCTTGATTTTGACAACAACCCGCGGTTTAGAAGAGCGGAATGCGTGATTTTCGCCTGTTTATTATTTTATTACTGGGCAAACATTTCTCATCGATGACTCCTTGTTTGGACTAGTTATTAAATATATTTATACTGGGTGTAAAAAGACAACTTTGTTTTTTTTATACCTCGTATTCTTTGTATCACAATATTTTTTTTCTATGGAAGCACTACTGGGAAACCACGGGTTTCCAAGATATTGAGGTCCAAAGTTACATTAATATTATCATTTTTTTTACATAAATCCATCTGAAATCGGTTAACAAACATTTTTTTCAAAGATACCATGTTATAATGTTAGTTTTGTAGGTACATTTGTACTTTTAGCATCAAACGAATACATTGCTTGCAATAAAATCACAGTATTTTTTCATAATTTTTTTGTCGTTTCCCAGGGTTGGTCCCATAGAAGAAAATGATCGTAACCTTACAAAGAATACGAGGTATTAAATCGTTGTCTTTTTACAATAGTTTGATAACTTAGATTTAAAATATATACAGTAATTATCTTTTATTTTACATAAAAGATTAAGTAAATTATTTCACATTGCTCAAAACGTAAACTAAAGCATTTTTTTTTTTTTGTGAACAAAATTCGTAAACGTGACAAAGATAAGCTCTCATAGTCTAATTGACAGCGCGTAAAACCTTTTTGTAAAAACAAAAATATTTTATTGTGATTTTCCATGGAATTTCCTGTTTGAATGTTGGAAGTTTTTTTCTTCTTATTTGGCTGCTATTTCGGGCACAATAAAATATCGATAGGTGCTGGAAATACTTTTACTAGCACCTCTTTGAACCAATATTAGAGATAAAAAATATTTTCTGAAATGAAATGAATTGTAGATATTTTTTATAGGTGTATATATATTTTTTTGTGTGAGTACTATTGAATATATCTCATTATAGGTACATATTTTATAAATACCGATGGAATAAAGTTTCCTCGAAAAAGCTCGTTTCAAATATAAAAGGAAAAATACAAAAATACCAGAGAGATAATCCAATTAAAGTAAGAAATTTTGTGCTTTTTGTGAAAATGAATATCCTGTACCTTAAATAAGACCTTACTTGGTTTGAGTTTTTAAAAGTAAAAATAATTAGGTTTGTTATATTATATTGTATATGTTGTTGTGTTTATCTCGATAGATAGATAAAGAGTAAAAAACTACATTAAATATTACAAATACCTAATGTAAACTTTAATTTTAAAAATCTATGAATATATTTAGGTGCAGAAAATTTATTATATAGATCTATGATAAATTTTCTTTACCTAAATATATTCATAGATTTTTAATTAATTAATTAAATTGGAAATATTGGAATTGTTAAAATTAAATTCATAAATTATTATTTGTAAAACATAGATATAGGTGCACAGATGTTAAGAAAATAACTTCAAAACTTTACAGGAATATGGAAGTGTTATATTTTTAATAAGAAGAGGTAGAGTAAAATAGCACCACTTCATTTCTGCCCGTGGGTATCGTAAGGGTTTCCGTGACGTGGGCAGCAGGAGCTTCCGTGTTTACAGTATAGTCCGAAAATCACACTGTAGTGACCAACCCGCCTGCCTAGCGTGGTGACTATACACAAAACCCCCCATAACATTAGGCACGTGGCGACCTACGACCAACAGTATTATTAGACTGTACTATATGCTGATGTGAATATTATCTTGTATTGTACTAGGAAAGTTCCCTTAATATGAATATCAAAGTGGTGTCATGTCTTGTTGCACTTCGATGTTATCCATATAATGTATTTTCAGTTGACTGACTACATCATAAAGGATGGGTAAAAAGGAAATGCGATATAATTGAATCGTCCTTTATCCTTCCACCATAGGAGTATTAGAGACGATAGAAAGACTAGAAGTCTTAGGCGCGGGCCAGACGGAAGAGACGTAAGACGCGGACAGGGCAGAGTCGATTCTCTTCTTCCTGCGTCGCGCCCGCGCTCCGTCTCTTCTGTATGTTTTGCGTCGCGACGCTTCTATTATATTTTGTATGAAAAGGACGCGGTAGAGACAAATGTCCGCGTCCCGTCTGCATCAAACGTCTATTCTGTCTGGCCCGCGCTTTACAACGTTTATTCCTAAAAGACAGTAGTGCTACAAAATATGTCATGTCATACCTACAGTCATTTGATCCAATCAATAATGTTACGACGTGGAAAAATTTAATTTTGAAACAAGCACAATCTATGAGAACGGCCGTTTTCAAAACTCATGATTTTTACAAGCTTTTATTTAGTTTCACCTGTCCCGTTGTCTGTAATCAAATCTTGCGAATTAAATTTGATTCACTTCCCGGTTTCCGATTGAGGCGAAATTTTACATGCATATCTAAATCAGATGACAATGCAATATTATTATGACATATAGCTGATCTGATGATGGAGCTGGAAAGTGGCCAAAGAAACCCCGTAATTAAACGAAGCAATCCCATCGAGTTTGGGCTCGATGGATTCGATCAGTTCATTTTATCAACAAATAATAAACACTTGTTTTAAATAAAGGTTTTTTTAAAGTGAAGCTTGTTCAAATGTAAATCTACCAAATGACTCTTCTATGTTTCGTATTGCGCTGTCCTAGAGTACACCGACAACGCAACGGATATTGACTCAAAGAAATCAATTTTATTTGACATGGAAGTATAATACTACTTACAGCCAATTTCAATAACCGATCTCGCGAGATTTTTTGCATATTTTAGATTAAATGTTCCATTGTTTTCATACAAAATTTCAAATTTGAAATAAAATAATCCGTGTTTCTTGATTATCAGAATCTCTAGTATTGAAATTGGCCCTTCGTATTTATAATGAAGTACCTATAATGGAGAATGAAATGGCAAGTAAGCTACCAGCGACACTGAATAACATATTAATAAATAAAACAAAAGGACCATGGAATCTCCCCTTATAGTGTCAGCCGCGATCGAGGCGGAGCCTCATTACTAATGACCCTGTCCTCACTCATGTTCATGACTTCAAAGTCAGGTCACATTTCTTATCCAGTCATAGCCAAGTCTATTAATTTTCTTCAGATTCTGAGTCATCTGACTAGACTTGACTGTAGTGGGTGTACCTGTTTTATTACCCTTCATTTTAATACCTATTTTAACCTACGGTTTAATTTTAATAAGTCAAAATATTTTCTAAGAATATTAGGTGTAGGGTGTAGTTCGTGACGTAAGATTGCAAATAACGGAAATAAAGATACATATAATAATGGCTACATGGTTTTTTGGAGTAGCAGCTTTTGGAGTACCTTCGTACCTATAGCTAGCAGAACCTTGCTTGGATCTGGTTTCCGCGTAGGTCGTCATATTCGAGGGTTAGCAGAGGGTATGTAGTCCGTTGGTAGAAGTGTCCAGGTAGGATGATGAACCTCCGAATTTTCAATATGTCTAGATTTTTTTTTCCTTATTTATTTATTTATTCTATGTATGTAACCCTTACCATTACAACTGTCAATGGCAGATGATGCGTGCCCTAAGATGAGTGATACTCGTAGTCTGCATGAATGGGTGAATGAGACATATTGCGCCGAACACAATAAACAATGGGAACTTGATGGGAGGATAAAAACCAATGTATAAAATGTACAAAATACAAACACAGTTAGTACTTTTTGAGACAGAGGGTTGGAGAAAAAATGCATGAAGTTTTTAAATACTTACACTCAAAGTCGATTCAGCTGATAAAAAAAAATTATAGACGAATAATGAAAGTATATCGCGGGATTAATTAGTATTTTCACAGAAAAAGAAGAAACCCCGTAAAAGTCAGGGAAATCGTAATAAATATTACGGCATATTTCTTTTCGAAATAGAGGAAAATCTTGCAATACTGTTTTGATTGAACAAGGCTTAGAAAGCTCGTTGATATTATGATGAAAATACTTTTGATGCACTTTGATGCTCAAGTTCGTTCTCCATACAGGGTGTAACAGAAAGGGTATGTTAAGCGAAAAGCTATGTAAACAGCCCACTATAGTGAACCTATCCACAAAATTACAGACTCGAAATCACATGTTTATTTTTCCAGATAGTATGGAGAATTCCTACACAACTTAGGAATGTTCATACAATCTCGAAAAATAAACATGTGATTTCGAGTCTCCAATTTTGGAAATAGGTTCTCTATAGTGGGCTGTTTACATAGCTTTTCGCTTAACGTACCCTTTTTGTTACAGCCTGTATAATATTTGTGGGTATAAATAAAAACAAATATTTATAGATTCTTCCTAGAAGCTGATTATTATTATTTGATCAGATTGTGTTAAACATTTAAACACGATATCCTGGGGATCGAGGGGATTTCTAAGGCAACATAGTTATTTTACGTGGCATTAAAACTGTAAGCAATGTTATTGTATTTTATAAGCTTTTATTTAGTTTCACCTGTCCCGTTGTCTGTAACCAAATCTGGCAAGTTAAATTTGATCCACTTCCCGGTTTCCGATTAAGCCGAAATTTTTTATATAACTACTCGTTGCTGCCCCCCACATTTCATCTGGGTAAACTTTTATAGTTCCGATATTTTACTGTATTCCCGGTTGTCCGTCAGTCACTCAGTAATAGAACAGTTTCATATACAGGAAAAAGATTGTACAAACATTCCTGAATTGTTTAGGAACCATACTACTCGTATTAACAAAAATAAACATTTGACTTCGAATCTCAAATTCTGTGGAGCTTTTTTTCGGGATTCTTTATAGCAGGTTATTTTCACGGGTATTCGCTTAACATACCCCTTTTTACATCCAATATAGTGCGATATTAATGTTATATCATACCTTTCTAAACGCAACCCGAAAGTTTTCCGACAGAAAGGCGTACAGCACCGGATTGACGCAGCTGTTCATATACGCCAGGACGTGTGACACGATTTGTGCCGTCACCGTGAAGTAGGTGATGTTGTACGCGTCCAGTGCCTTCACCAGCAGGATTATCTGTAATAGAAGATGTGGAATTTACACATATACTCCGTAAGATAGGGTAGCAATAGCTGCAGGCGAATCGATTCTACACCTAAGTTTAGCCATAGAGGAATAAGATGTCATAGAGTGCTAATGTCCTACTAACTGCGTCGATGTACAATGAGATATTAGTAATCAGTATATTAGTAATGTAGTAGGTACTATGCAATATAACGGTCAAGGACTGGAACTGTGAGGTACCGGAAAGTCTCATAGTGCATCGACGCAGTTAGTAGGACGTAAGCACTCTACTAGATCTTATTCCTCTATGGTTTAGCTTAGCAGGGAGAGGTGGAATGAGGACTGGATAGTTAGAACCCGGTTTAATAGTTTTTTTGAAAATAGGCTCCCCAGAACTGCAGCATCGTGTAGGAGATCTTACAGCCTCGTTTAGTTCAAAGATCAGTGACCAGTTGCTAGTTCATCGACTGAAATAATGCCTCTGAATTTCTTATAAGTACTCGTATATGCATTATATTTACACATGAGGGATAATCAGAACTTTTGTGTTACTTGTGAAGCGTAAACAAAACATAAAACGACCTCTATACGAGTACCCTCATCTAACTAAAACATAAGTATCTCATAATGTCGAGAACGCGAGAAGTATTGTCATCCCTGCCTGAGGACCGGGATTGGTCCACCACTCATTCCCGCCTCTGCAACTCCTGTGAGCCAGGATCAACAGAGGCGACCAGAAAAATGCATAACATGGCATAGAAAATCCCGGGGGACCTAACTAGCGACTATAAAGCATTAAAACTAATAGAAAAACATATTGTGAAGTATGAAGATAGGTATGCTAAATTAAGCACTGACTGACAATATTATTACAATTGGAACATACGGCTACTTTATGTTACCAATGAGTTATTATGCCAATAATAAGTGTGACAAAATTCTTTGAAGGCACGGAAATTGTGCTTAGATGAAATAAGGTCATAATGATAAATCGATCTGGAGACAGATTCAATAGAATTTAACATTTGATTACGGGCATTAGACCAAAGTCCACATTCCCAAAGAACGTGATGGGATGTTTGTTGTACGGGACAATTGTTGGCGAATGAACAGTCACAGTAAGGTGTTGGAACTAATTTAAAGGTGTATAGTTTACTCTTAAAATTACCATGTCCAGTGAGAAACTGCGCTGTGGGGTGATCAATCTCAATCCAAGGCATTTTTAGACGTTCGGATACAGACGGGAAAATTATTCAAGTCTCTGCCTTTAGTTGACGAGTCCCACCTAGACTGCCACTCATCAACTAAGGTATCCTCAATGTTTATATTTTTATCAAATAATCTGTTTATTACAAGCCTATCACGGAGTTTAACGAAGACGTTATTAATATTTTTATTTCTGAAATAGTTCAATGCCCTACGCTGCAGTTCCAGATCGACAGGCAATACACCCGCAAGAACTGGCAATGCATCGGTGCCTACCGTCCTATAAGCTTTTGTTAGAAAAATTAACGCTGAACGCTGGCTTTGTAATAATTTACGACGCGAAGTAGAAAATGTGCCTGCCCGAGGGCATGGCTGGTTAGGCACACATAAGGACACCCAAATCCTTATAGATTGGGCGATAATCCATCACGAGAAGTACTAAGAGAGCAGCCCCCCCAATTCTGTTAGTTTTCATAACTAGTTTCCGTAAACATAAATAGTTTTCGTAACTGAACTTCGTTGTAATCGCGAAGCACATTAATATGTTCTCTACGTTTGAGTAATTGGTTTTTTTCCGAATAGGTAAAGTTATTAGGTAAGTACAGGATGATTTTTTGTTGCCAACGTTTATGAGGGGTACGTTCTCTATACGTCAAATAAAGTTATGAAAAAAAAGTACGCAATTATTTTGACAAAAGGTTTAAACTGCTAAACCCTATAAAAGGCAAAAACTAACTTTTAACACTACGTAAGTACCAACTAAAGCATGTCAGACTATCTACTCGGGACTTTGTGCCACCTTTATGTCGGAGGCATAACCGCTAATTTTGACTACAAATGGTTATCTTGGCCTGCTGTTGACCCGGTGGCTCAGTGGTGAGAGCGCTGGCACGCGGAATGCAGAGGTCGTGGGTTCGATTCCCACCCGGGTGAGGAATTTTTTCCATTTCTTTATTAATAATTTTATAAGTTATTTTTTGCTTTTTATAGGGTTTAGCATTTTAAACCTTCTGTCATAATAATTGCGTACTTTTTTGGGTCGGGGGTTTTTTAAAATTCAATCTCTTATTTCATGCTTTTTGGAGGAGCTCCTTAATTTTTCATTCTTTCATTTAATTTGTTTTATTTTTCGCCGCGTAAAAAGTTTAGATGGGGTCGCTATATGCGATCTCGACCAAAGGAAGCTGAAAAACTGGCTCTGGGAGAATTGCAGAGATTAAGAAACAATAAAGATTAAACTTTGGTCATTCTAGATTTTTAGCAAAAATATAAATCGGTTTATCCGTTTCATTCCGGCATTCCAGGGTTTCATCCGCCACATCCCATTTCCAGCATCAGGTCCTCGTCAATTAGAAACATGAAGAGAACCAGTCAAGACAAATTCAACGAGCCCAAACTCGATGGGTTTACTAAAAGGTAGACCAGGGTTACGTCTTCTACCTTCGAGCCCTATCATCAGACCAGCTCAGAGGTTCCAGATTTCCAGCATCAGGTCCTCGTCAATTAGAAACATAAAGAGAACTAGTTAAGACAAATCCAACGAGCCCAAACTCGATGGGTTTACTAAAAGGCAGTCCAGGGTTACGTCTCCTCTCTTCGAGCCCTAACATCAGACCAGCTCAGAGGTTCCATATTTCCAGCATCAGATCCTCGTCAATTAGAAACATAAAGAGAACTAGTTGAGACAAATCCAACGAACCCAAACTTGATGGGTTTACTAAAAGGCAGTCCAGGGTTACGTCTCCTATCTTCGAGCCCTAACAGCAGACCAGCTCAGTGGTTCCAGAAGACATTAGTGTTTCTAATGTCAGATCCCACATATGCTTGCAAGCAAACTGAGCGTGTAACATTCCTATCACACCTAACAAACCTTGAAGACCTGAACCGATTTCCACCAAACATAGCTAAGAACACTCTCGACTGATATACCTTTCAAACAAAAAAACCGCATTAAAATCGGATCATCCGTTTGGGAGCTACGATGCCACAGACAGACACATACACATTTACACACATAGACACGTCAAACTTATAACACCCCGTCGTTTTTGCGTCGAGGGTTAAAAAATAGTAGGAAACGATTTAAATTTTTAGGCAATTTCTTTATTCACTTGAGGAGAATGCGTAGTATGAACAACCTGTACATTTTAGTATCCAACATCATAAAGGAATAAGATGTCATAGAGTGCTAATGTCATACTAACTGTTTCGATGCACCATTAGACTTTTGGTGCCTCACAATTCCAGTCCTTGACACTTAGATTGCATTACTATACGTTACAATACATTGGTAATGTAGTACATTACTATACATTACACTAATAGAATCTAAGTGTCAAGGACTGGAATTGTGAGGCACCAAAAGTCTAATGGACTCATCTTTTTGCTCTATGTCCAACATAACATAGTAAAAATGATTTTTGTAGCGTAATGAAATACAGTAAGCTATGTTTTATTTTATATGCATTACCATTCCGTTTCAGGTGAAAACTTTAACAGAATTGGGGGGCTAAAACAATTGTGGGAAGGAGTGACAAGCCACAAGGGCTGGTTTTCAGGATTCTCTGGTGAAAAACTACGTGTAGGTATAATATATAGGTACATATATACATATTATAGCTGTTTTGAAATGAAATAAGATAGCCAGAACTACAGATACGCATTTTGATATCCTTTTTAAAGCTATTAAATTTAGAGTTTTAAGTTTTGTTCAGTAAGTTATTTTTATCAATGTATATCATAATATGTATTATATTTCAGTATAAATAACTATGACAGAAACCACAACTTAAAACTGATTGAAAATAATAATTCTAACCTCTCATGTAAAATTTACTTGTTTACCGTGTGGTTCTATCGGCCCTTGGTGCTCTGCCTACCCCGTAATGGATAAAGACGTGATTATATGTAGGTATATGTGTGTTTATTAATATCTATTTACTGTTATATGTTTAATATTTGTTTATGATGTTTTGTTTCTTTCGGTGCACATGACTTGCCCTCTATAATTATGTTTTGGGTTTCTCTTGAAGAGATAAGCTCGCCTTTGTACATTCTCTTTACACTATTTTATATCACTATATTGTCAAATGCTTGTGTGTACAATAAAGAATATATTATATGTATAAATCTTCATTATATTTTTATAATTTTGTTACTCCACCATAAATCATGTTAGATAGATTAGAATTTGATAAAAAATCTTGTGATTTCATTAGTATGTATTATCGAGGAACATACTCCATGATTGTAAATTTGACGAAAAAATGTTTCGAATAATCTTCAGAAATTACAATATTCTAGGCTAATCTAATCTCTTGAAATTTATAATAGTTTTATAGTATACCATAAGATAAAAATGAGGTCTTATATAAAAGATTAAACACGACATATCTTATACAAACATAATGTTAAAAATTTATTACCTGTATAGGACACCAGCAAACGGCGAAGACGACTACAACCACCACCACCATCCTCGTGACCTTCTTCCTCCCTCTTCTACTCTCCGCCGAGACTCTCCCTCCAGGAGCACTCTTCCATAACCTCGTCAACATACACATGTACAGCACACTTATCAAAGCTAGTGGTATCACATACGAGGACAGGAAGAACGACATCTGGAAACCTAGTTTGCTGTAGCCGTGCTCTTCCAGAAACACGCAAGAAGAATGGTTTCTGTGGAAGTAGGAGTACTCCCTCTCGCCGTGGCATATCCCCACTGGTATTGCGGTGGTGAGGATCACCACCCATATACAAGCGATCGCCAGCAACGCGTTCTTCTCCGTCCGTATCGACATTGATGCTATTGGATGCACAACGGCCATAAACCTATCTAAGGACATCAAGACTAAAGTGTATACTGATGCATGGGCTGTCACCACTATGAAGTACTGCACGACCTTGCACCACCAGTCGCCAAACGGCCATCTTGGCATTACATAGTCTGTAGCCGTAAATGGTACACAGAAGATTACAAACAGCAGATCGGCCACCGCCAGGTTGATGATGAGGAGGTTGGTGGTGGACCGCATGCCGGGGTTGGCGGCCACGACGAGGACAACCAGCGCATTACCGACCAGGCCGACTATGCCTATGAAACCGAAGAAGATTGGCACAACCCTTGAGACGACCTTCTCTAATAGCTCTCCGCTTTCGAATTCGCTGCTGTAGTTGCATCCTCCGAGGCTGGCCACCTCCTCGCTGGTGAGGTTGAGACAAATACTGTAGAACTCGTCCTCGGTCGACTCCATGGCGGCGGGTGGACTATCTCATTCTAGTGATGACTACCTGAAACAAATATATAGTTTGTTAATTGACGCTAATACGAGTATTACGGTTATACAGGTGATTTTTGGTCGTCAACGTTCCCGAAAACTACGGAATATCCTCATCATTTTTCTCCATGGAAGCATACCTGGGAAGTGTCTGGTTTCCACAATATTAGGGTCCAAAGTTGAGTAAATAGACTGCGTTTTTCTAAATGAAATTGTATTAGGCGTTACAATTCGGAAGTTCAAACATTCACTATGTTATTTAATTCTGTGTAGGTAATGTGTTGGGTTTTAGAGTTTCATAATAATTAGAGGTTTACTAATTTCTATAATCCTGAGGATGCCACGGTTGTTGGCGAAACATATGTAGATTATTTATCTAGTTTTTGATTTCGGAATAGTGCAATGTATTGTCTTGCATGCTAGGTGCTCGGGTCTGGTTTCTCGTGGCGATTGTAGTTAGTGCAAGTGCCTGGTTTCGCAGTTATGAGTTATTAGATCCAAGGGTCAGTGGAAGGTGTAGGGCCCGGTGGTGGGCTCACCCATAGTGAATGCGTTTTTCTGCATAAATGCACATTGACGCGTGTAGCAAGATTTTTTCACGAGAAATAATTAAAATTTCAATCAAAATCAAGCATAAACACTGGACACTATAAATTTCCTGTTCAAATAATAAAAAAAAACAAAAAAAATTTACATCGTTTCCCAACATTTTTTGGCATAAACTTACTTTATTTGATGTATAGAGTACCCTTCGTTAAGGGTGACAACGAAAAACATTCTGTATAGGTACAGATAGATAGTAACTTCATATTATAAAATAAAGTCGCTTCATATGTATGCTTAGATCTTTGAAACTACGCAACAGATTTTAAAGCGGTTTGAATAGATATACTAATTCAAGAGGAAGGTTTATATGTATAACTAGGGACTCGCCCCGGCTTCGCATGAGTACAATACGCGGACGATGTCTAGGGCGGCCGCCGCTAGTTTAAAGTAATAAGAACACAATAGTTTGACCAAGTGAAAGAGTCACTATGGGTGCGCCCACCAGTGAAAGAGGCTTTATCCCTCCCAGATTCTACAAGGTGGTACCCAATGGCTGCTTCCGATGGAAATCGATGGATAAGAAATTGCTAAGGAAATTCCAATTTCTACGATCCTAATGAGGTGCCGACTATCGAGAGAGAGAATTATTATTATTATATAAAATAAAAATCCATAAATGGTAGTAATTATGTTATGATGATAGAATGCTAAACTCTGTACTATTCTTAGTGCTGTGGATTTTGGTAAATAAAAAAAAGAATAGGAATACTCATCAAAATTTAAATTCTATAATTTGACTTGCACCAAAACCATATATTTCACATAAAATAGTAGTGATAAATAAATAGTTAGTATTTGCAGAAAATACACGCGATCACAGTAATAAAAAATTGAAGCCTTTCGCAAACCCGCATAGGTATGTACGATGCAGAATAATTAAATTAAAATACATTTCAGGCAAGCACTTCAGTTTTCCTCAATATGTTCAGCATCATTTATATGTCTGTTATATCCTGTATAGAAGCACCGGTTACGTATGAAGACTTCAAAATAGCTTTCAATATGCTTTCAATATTATATAAGCTCTGACTTTCCAGAGTTTTTTTTTTAAATAGATTTAAAACATGGCCTGCAGCTAGTAAAAGCATTTAGCATTATTTTCGTGTTGTTTCCGTATACAAGTTTTTATGTTTTCACTCTCTTAGGTGTGTATCATTTTACATGAGAGGGATTTTATTTACTCTATGTACGTTAGAAAGTTTTATTACCTGTCTGCGCCAGAATGAGGGTTATATTTCTGTTTGTATATAAATTTGTATAAGAAGTTTGTATAAAAAATTGTGCGCTATAGAGCCTAAACGGCATGTCGCATTTGAACTTGAGAGCTATCATTATTCGATTCGTCTTACGGCCAATTTGAATACGAGAGATCGAAAAGAATCTCGAACTTTTTTATTCCTAATTGGAAATTTTGTATGAAAATAATTGAAGATGAAATCTGAGATATGCAGAAAATCTCTCAAGATCTAGAAATATATAGATAAAGAAATAGAAATTGGCTGTTAGTCGTGACACTGGGTCAAAATTATTACGCAGTCGGATTTTTCGTATTAAGTACTTGTAAATGGATGATTCAAATGCTATACACTCGTATATCCAGTACAAATCGCGCTCAAAATTGATTTCATTATTACCCGAAATAAAAAAGAAAATATTTTAAAAAGCTGCAATGTATATAGTACCTATCCGTACAATACCACTATTCGATACGTCTATTCGATTTATGGAAATCAATTTTCTAAAATAAAATTTATATTATTATTATTATAATTATACCGTAGCAGGTTCGTAGCTTGTACTGCAGATAGCATATACTTGGTAATAACAACTGTTCCACTGATTATTCCAATTATATTGCCTATAATCGAAAATAAATTCTTATAAATTGTATTTCCGATCGAGAATTCCACTTAGTATAAACTGAAAATAATCCTTGTAATTTTCCTCAATATGTCACTGACACACGTGTTTAAAATAAATAACACAAATTCACGCAAATATTAGTTTAAATAGAATTTATAGTACAGCAGAATTTGCGTATCATTTGTACGCCAAACCATGTGTTTTTGATAAGTGGTGTAAACAAACTGTCTCGTTTGGTCTGGTTTATTGTATTTATCACTTTATCAATAGTAGGCAGGTACTATAAGTACTTATTATTCTATTATATGATATTATAGCAATTTCAATATTTGACACAGCGAAGCAGTGGCAGGCCTCTATAGGAAATTAATATGTAGGTATACTATACCGAAGCAAAGTGAGGGCGGGCCAACTAGTAAGTAAACTTAAATAGAACTGTCCTTAGCAGCTGTTCTAGATTTCGTCCTTAGGCGATCACAACTGCTTCACGTTGATGGCCATAAAGCCTCAAAAAGCCAAATTATACTTCAAATATAGAAATATATGTTACATAAAAAATGACAATCGAGTGCGTATGCTTTCATATCCTAATATCTCACTAATATTATAAACGCGAAAGTTTGTGAGTATGGATGGATGGATGTTTGTTACTCTTTCACGTAAAAACGGTTGAAGTGATTTTAATAAATTTAGTGTGGGGTTGGCTGACGGTTAATTTCGACATTTTGTTTTTTCTGCAGTCCACGCGGACGAAGTCGCGGGCGTCCACTAGTATCGAATAAATGTGGACTTGGTGAGGCAAAGGAAGGACCCTGTCGTGCCAAACCCGCACTTAGTGCCCTAAAATTCTACGTAGTAAAACAGATGTCAAATATTTAGTACGTGTAGTAACCTGATACTCATAAAAATAAAATATAGTATAGGGGTCGGTCTAATTATGAAATAAGGCCAAAAAAGATATCTAACCAATAACAAAGGCATATATATCTGTCATGATTTCGAACAACAACTGAATTATTGTGAAATCGTGATTTGGTAGGTCCCTAATAGTGGTTAAGAAACATTTATCACCACTCTATAATTTAATGAACTAAAAGATAAGTTGACATTATGTTTTATTTTTATTCTAATACTAGTGGACGCCCGCGACTCCGTCGGCGTGGACTACAGAAAAAACGAAATGTCGAAATTATCCGGGATAAAAATATTTTCGCGGGACAAAAAGTAGCCTATATGCCTTAGCCTTATAAAGAACATATGTAGAACTCG
The DNA here is from genome assembly GCA_014607495.2 of Carposina sasakii. NCBI lineage: Eukaryota > Metazoa > Arthropoda > Insecta > Lepidoptera > Carposinidae > Carposina > Carposina sasakii. The sequence goes on along the minus strand of CP053157.1, from coordinate 14,075,981 downwards.
CAAGAAAAACCTATCGTTTATCGATAGCTATAATAGATACAAATTGCCCCATCACTGGTTCCTCGAGCGCGATGAATAGGCGCATGACGTAGCCGGGCTGCGCGGCCCGCTTTAAGCCGTGCTACGCTTCCTCGTACGCGCGATCTTCGCCCATATTACTTAATCGTATCGGGTGCAAGTGCTGCGCGCGGGCCGTGTGCGCTCGTCTGCATATTGCTTGGTTGCTCCCTGGCTCCTCGCTCCTTACAAGACTTGAGTGTACCAAGACTTGAGTGTTTAAATAAATATTAAATAAATATTCACACACTTCACAACACATTGACCTAGTCCCACACTAAGATCCCTAAGGTCTTGTGTCGTGGGTACTAAGCAACGGTATATAAATACATAGATAAGTATATAAACATCCATGACTCGGAAACAAACATCGATATTCATCATATCAATGTTTGCACCTACCGGGATTCGAACCCAGGACCTATGGCGTCGCAGGCAGGGCCACTGCCAACTACACCAATTGGACACTTATTTAAGTACTTATAACCAACGCTTTTTACTATATTGCTAAATCTGACTACCTACATATTTCTATAACAGCAATAGAAATATAATCTATAACAGCAAAACTTAAGTAATAAAATGTAATGCTCCTGCTAAAGTATACATGTAATTGTTCCTACAAAATAAGTTATGTCTACACGATGTCATATAGATATTGGTACTATCATCAATAACAAATCAATTTGTAAGTTTATAGAGGTATTCCATTAAAGAGACCTGACGAACGCTTCTATCTTACATGAATTTGTACTGCTAGGAATTCTATACATAAATGTACACTAGCTTAGTACTAAAACCTATGTACGTTTTATTATTTAATAGACTTTTTGAAATTGAAATTGAGCCTATATGTTAAGTGGGACCTGTCACAATATATTCCTGAAAACTGCATCGAAATCGGTTCAGCCGTTTCTGAGATTAGCGTGCACGAACGCACAGACAAACAGACAAAAATTCCAAAAATCATTCTTTTGTGTACTATTGCGTTGATAAAGGTCTCCTATAATATTTTTCTCATATACTCGTATCTTCCATGTACAGACAGCGATCTGTTTTTATTATATTATCCTGTATGTACATTTTTATTATATGTAGGTATACAGGCTGTTTTATGTGGCCACCATTAACAAAGGGTACGCACTCTATACATCAAATAAAGTAAGTTTATGCCAAAAAAATGCTGATTTAAAAAAAAAAATTTTTAGTTTACTTGATCGGGCGAACCCTGTATACAGGATGATTTTTGGTCGTCAACGTTCCCGAAAACTACGGAATCTCCTCATCATCACGATCATTTTTCTCCATGGAAGCATACCTGGAAAGTGTCTGGTTTCCAAAATATTAGGGTCCAAAGTTGAGTAAATAGACTGCGTTTTTCTGCATAAATGCATATAGACGCGCGTAGCAGGATTTTTTCACGAAAAATAATTAATATCTGTCTATAAAAAAACTAACATGAACACTAGACACTATAAATTTCGCACGATCAAGGAATTCAAAATTAAAAAAAAAAAAAAAAAAAAATCCCAGGATTTTTTTGGCATAAACTTACTTTATTCCATGTATAGAATACGTACCCTTCGTTAAAGGTGACCACAAAAAAACACCCTGTATACATAAATTATATACAAGGTACGAGTATGAGTTAAAGCCAAAAAATAATGAAATGCTGAACAAATGCCATTTAGAGTTGTACAACAGTATTTACTGGCAGGAAATGCATTTTTAATTATATTATCCGCTATGTTTGTTTTCCGCGCCAATTGTATCGGGCGATCCTGTGACTTGTCAAATGAGCTTTCGTTGATTATTGTGTAACACATTGCTGTTTTTTGGATCACCTTGTAACTCTCCACTGGGGTTGATCAGATATTAGAATATCAGCGCAACTTTTTTTGAAAATCATCCATTTAATAATAAAAAAAAATTATCCATTATCTAAGGCTTAATCAAACGAACTACTAGTAATTTTTCCTGAAAAAAAAAGAAAAAAGGTCGGAAAATTTTTGAATATTCCTTTAGTACTGCTCATATGCAACTACGAGTAGGTACTAGTTTCAAATAATAACATAAGTAAGAAAGTAGGTACTTAACAACAAGTAAATGTCTATGCATAACAAACGTATGTTAAATTTTCTTACTTTACCTCTCTTTTATAATATTTTACATTGCTTTGTAACAATAAAGAAATTATATAGAATGCTTCTTAATATTCTCAAATACCACTTGTTATTCAAAGTTACAATACGAGGCTTCATATAAATTACTTTAAGTACAACAGTCTAGACAAGTATTTGATTTTACAATATCTCATTTCATTCTAATTACAAGAAAAAAAAATATTAGTGAGTCTCTTGTTTCAACGTAAAATCATTATTGTGAATTCAAAATTAAAGTGGGATGAACATTTGTTTACAAGTCAGATTATTATAGCCCTGTATATCACAATATATTAGTGACATAGATATCTCATTCATTACATACAAATATGGGCATAATTTCTCTCGAATAAAAAATTGTAGGTACGTTAATTTTCATTATCTAATGAGAAATAGGCTTCTCTATGGGAATACTAATACCTATATACGTCGTCGTCATCGTCATCCTATTGCAGTCCACTGCTGGACGTAGGCCTCCCCCAGTGTACGCCACATGGCTCGATCTCCCGTAGGAGTAGCTATTGTATTAGAAAGAAAGATTAGATTGTATTAGATAACCAATTAACCACATACATAGATAGTGTCTATCCGCTTTTTTATTCTTAAGCTAGCAACTTGTCACTGAACATTAACACCTGTCCCCGCTATATTAAACGTGGCTGTGGGATCTCCCCTACGATCCTGCAGTTCTGGCCACCCCATTTCGGAAACACAACCATAAATACCTATGTATAGGTACGTATTATTTTACATAGTCAAATTAAACATGATGTCAGAAAATGTTTCAGTTATTACTAGGTTCTATCGCATAGACTACAGAATGTAGCCTATGTCGTTCTCCATACTCCCAATATATAGGATGATTTTTGGTCATCAACATTCCCGAAAACTACCGAATCTCCTCATCATCACGATCATTTTCTCCATGGAAGCATACCTGGGAAGTGTCAGGTTTCCAAAATATTAAGGTCCGAAGTTGAGTAAATAGACTGCGTTTTACTGCATAAATGCACATTGACGCGTGTTACAAAATTTTTCACGAGAAATTATTAATATCTGTCTATGAAAACACTAGCATAAACACTGTACACTATAAATTTTGTCCGATCAAGTAATTTAAAAAAAATTAACATCGTTTCCCAGCATTTTTTTTTTGGCATAAACTTACTTTATTTGATGTATAGAGAACGTACCGTTCGTTAAGGGTGGCAACGAAAAAAAACACTGTAAGGTATCTATGCAAGACGATTGATTAAGAAGATAAAGCGTGAAGAGGTATCAAAAAAACTTAATTTCGCATTAATATTATTATTATAAGTGACATACTAAGTCTCGAAATATAGCAGACTGAAGCAGTGGGCAGGCCACATCTGTCATAAAACCGCGGAGTGGAGACCGCGCCTCGGCAAGCGTAGCATTGGGCGCCCTCCGGCCAGATGGACCGATGACTTAAAGAGGACGGCTGGTAGTGACTGGATGGCAAAAACGGGAGATCGAGCCATGTGGCGTGCACTGGGGAAGGCCTACGTCCAGCAGTGGACTGCAATAGGATGACGATGACGACGACGTATATAGGTATTAGTATTCCCATAGAGAAAGCCTGTACAAGTTACCTAGTCGATAAAATGCAATAACCATAAAAAACTAAAGTCCCAGTCAAGTTTATTGGTACAGAATTGTAGTAAATTTTATTATATCTTACGCAAGGATATTAGCACGCAAGCTGGCACGGCAGCGGGGGTATTGCAGTGAATTCGCAGAGGTTATGAGGCATAAAGATTATAGACCTATTCAAATGTGCGCTATTTCGCTATATACATTAGTATACGGCTGCGCTTATGAGACGAATTTATTATAGACAATCGAAATATGACCTGTAGAAGGTAGGTACCAGACAATGTTTTCAACTTCAACTTTTAAAAATATAAATGGCTCCGTCGACTATCGACGACTCTGCCAATGTCAGGGTTGAACAAGACACAGTGCGCTGAAAAAAAAACTACATGTTGACAAAGGGCTCTGCGATGAGTTCCTGAGAATTTATGTCAATAAAGTAGAAAACAAATAAAAATCCCTCCACCACGATAAGACATACACAAGGTGAGAATACATAACAAATAAAATTATTAACATAAAAAGAAGCTTTAACATAAATTACATAATAATATAATAATAATAAAGAATACCTATAGTTTAAGATATTGAATTTAATAAATTTGGCTAAAATATCTACAAACTGGACGTAACTTGGGTTAAAGGGTAATTTATATTTACAGGACGGTTAGACAATGTTTTCATAATGGTCCAGATTGTGACAGCTTATTTGAGAAAGTTTGACAGGACAAAGTCTGTCGGGTCCGCTAGTAGAAGATAAGTTTCAACCCTATGCAATACGAAAATGCGCGTTTGGTGACACGTTTGCACCCATAAATGTGCGTCAAATTGGCCTTCGGGTCTTTCATTCTGTAGGTTATATTTCGATTTCATAAACTTGTGTCAGATTTTTCATGATTTTTATATGAATTTTGAAAGTGACTTAAGTGCTCGTCCATGGCTTCGTGTGCGTAAACGTTCCCGTTACCGTGGGATTTCGGGAAATCCTTTCTTATCGGATGCCTACGCCATACAAAGAACACACATTCAGGTGTCGTCATTCAGGAAAAAAAATTGTCACATACTAATGGACGTTATATTTTTTATTTTCTTCCATCAAACACAAAGCATCGGCCTACGCACGATATACATTAATAGGTACCTACCTTATATTGATCAAAGATTATGCATAAGTCTGTAAACTTTGGTCAAGTCTAGTATTACACAAGTTGTATTAAAAAGCTATTAGTTTCAAAGTACCTCTAAACTGAATTAGTTTTGTAGGAGATAATAAACTTGTTTTACAGTTTCAATGCCCACTTGTTCGAATTCATGATCATTTCGATACCACAGAATAGATAGATAGAGATGAAATTCTTTATTGTACAACAAAAAACATTATGTACAAGGGCGAGCTTCATGCCTTGCAAGAAAAAGTATTATATATATATATATATATATATATATATATATATATATATAGAGATACCAACCCGTCAATTGTTGATCAAGCGTGCCGTCAGGTGAGCATTTTGTTGATCCGAAAACGTAAGTTGATCCGGGTGCCATTTGTTGATCCAATGTGGCTTGTAGCTTACTAATGTGGCTCTGATCGGATCAACAATTTACTTTGTCGAAATTAAGGTCATGCAATGAAAATGTTGATCCAATATACAAATCCACTCCGATAGTTGTTGATCCGATTCAAATGGACCAATCAGAAGATAGCAAATCATCCCATTGGCCCGTCAAACATAGCGGCGCGGCGGTGGTGTGAGACTGTTTCGAGACAGAATTATTAAGTGACACTTTTTCGGGGGACAAATTAGGAAATTTAAAAAAAAGTTTTGCAAGCCGTACCGTGTCATATATCAAATGAAACGGCTCATTATGAGGATCTCAAATACATTTTTGTTATTATTGTGAAATAAATAGTTATGATTTAATTCAAGAAAGAAGACGAAGATTGACCATTCCCCCCCCCCTGATCTCCGAAACTACTTAGCTCAAAATTTAAACAAATTACAAAATATAGTTCATTACTTGTAGATTACAGGAAAACCTATAAGAATTTGTGGCATTGTACGGAAGCCTCTCCACGCGAGTTTAACTCGCACTTGGCCGGGTTTTTTTAGTCACTAAGAAACCCTTATAGTTTCGTCATGTCCGTCTATCTGTCCGGCCGCGCCATAGCTTAGAAAAGACTTAAATACGACAGTAATTATGGGCATTTGGATTTCGAGTGCGATTGGAAACGTTGTGTGGAAAATCAGTTCAGTGTGTTTGGATTGGATTACGAGTGAATAAATCCTTAACAGTAGTCGGCGGCATTTTTAATCAAAATAGCGAACCCTAGCACAAAAAAATATTAACTTTGTTGATAGTACTGAGTAATATTTATTTATTTATTTAGTTGGTAAGATTAGTTTAAGTTATAAGGAAAAAATGTAAAAACAGCTAAAATATAAATGGTGCATAGTTTATCTCTTATAATTGTTTAGGTAAAATTACCTTATCTTTATTTGTCTAGTTTGTAAGCAACGACGGATCCAGGGGGGACGGACGACCTGGCCAAGGTCGCGGGCGTCGGTTGGATGCAGGCTGCTTCCGACCGGTCGGAGTGGAGGTTGTTGGGGAAAGCCTATGTCCAACAGTGGACTTCTCAGGGCTGTAAATGATGAACTTTGTATGATGGCAAACAAAACATTTTTATTTTACGTCTACTCGTAGTTCAGGGCTGCCAGATCGTAAAATTGGATACAAAATATGTATAGTCAGACAGTATACTGTATCCTTGATCATTTCGTATAATACGATACAAACGCATACGCCATGAAATGGAACGTGAGTCTCTTGCTTTTCTCGAAGTTGTTTCTAGTAGGATAAACTTAGATGTGACGCCCGCAGAAGGCTGCCATCTATAAAACCCGGACACTTTTTATGTTAGGGGAAATCTGATTAACTTGATATAATGATATGTTTTGCAATTACGCTATTTATAAAATGGCAAAAAATTTGGTGGACCAAATGTAGCCGCCCTGCTCCGTGCATCCTGCTCTATGTATTAGGGACGTAGCTGTGCCGCATCAGCCATACCTACCTAACAATGATACGGGGCTTCTGGCCTAACACAAAATTCATGTGTGAGAATAATAAAATATAATATAAAATTATTAATAAAGAAAATGGAAAAAATTCCTCACCCGGGTGGGAATCAAACCCACGACCTCTGCATTCCGCGTGCCAGCGCTCTCACCACTAAGACACCGGGTCAATTACTCGGATGACGAATTTTACCATCTCTTTTCTAAATTACATATTGGCAACGTTATTTTTCATCCCGATAGTTATACACTAGCCAAATCTCGGCAAACAAAGCTGAAACCCTCAGCACAATGTTTTCATCTTTAAAATATAATAGTAAAAATGCTATTTTTTACAAAGAAATAATCGAAGCTTCAACAGTAGAAAAAGGCTAATAATTATCGTTCGCTTCACCTGCATCAGCATTACCATGATGCATTAGCGATCGTCATAAATTCTCGATAGAGCATGCATTATCGAGAAATAAGTGGCAACAGTGTGCGAAAAAACCCCTAAAAATATCGCGCTCGCTCCGCTCGCGCTATAATATTTTAACTTTATATATTTTTAAATTTAATTTTATATATTTTTAACACATTCAGTGCCGGCGACTACTTATTACATGTGTATGTTTCTTACTTTTTATGTCTACAAACGGATGGAGCGATTTTAATAAAATTTTGTATGGAGTTAGCTGACACCCTGGATTAACACATAGGCTGTTTTTCTGCAGTTCACGTGGACGGAGTCGTGGGCAACAGCTAGTTGTACATAAATAACTTTAATGTATAATGCGACCAAATTTCGTATATAAAGCATTGAGGAGTTCCCTTGACTGTCCTTCGTCTTCATCATCAGACCCCTAATGAGAGTCACAACCCATCTAGATGTAAATTCTTATCAATATAAATTAATCAAGCCCAAACACCAGGTAATTGCTGTAAATCGTTGAGGAGTTTCCTCGACTGTCTTTCGGCTGAATCATCAGCTCGACTCTAGACCTTTATTAAATAGTAGTGCTTTAAAATACTTAATGAAAATTAACAAACGCACTAGTTGCAACTACGATTTTCGAAGGTTCCCCTCTATTTCTCTGGGATACCATCATCAGATCCTGGTTTCCTTATCATGGTACCACCCTTGGGATATCTCCTTTCCAACAAAAAAATAATCATCAAAATCGGTACTTACAGAGAGTGATAGGGGTAGAACATAGTTTATTTCGATATTTAAACGGGAACCAAGCGGGTGAAACCGCGGGCGGAAAGAAAGTATATTATAATATAATAATTATGGATTAGATGTTTGTGACTCTTTTACGCAAAAGCGGTTTGACGGATTTGGATACAAATAGAAGCTAGTTTTATAATAAATGTAAAAAGTAATTTGGTTCTAATAGTAGAAGATAACATAAAAACATGTTTTTAAACACTTACCATCATAAATATCAGCGTGTAATATACTTCTTGTCAATAGTACGTAACTTTATGAAAAAGGTTAAGGACACACACGTAAGCTCACTACCTCTCACTCACTCACATAACATCTTACATTATACATTTACTCCTAGCGGAGAAGAACTGAACGAACTGCTTACAAAAAATATCAAAAGATCAAAGGCAAGCTCACTGTTGCCATCTTACCTCACTCCGCAAAACTGACGATAAATATGGAATGCAGAGATAGGTAGGTACTTAGAAATTTACGATACATTCCGGAATTAGGCATTTTCACTTGCAGAAAACTCAAACCAGAGTTCTGGCTCGAGTTTCCTACAAAGGAAAATGCCCAATCCGAAATATGTACACACGTAACGATAGTCATTTTATCAAATAAAACAAGGATATTATTGTTATAAAGAATAATACATTTTAATTTAAATAAATGAGACAAAAAGAAATACAATCCTTCCAAAAATCCATCCATGATCCATCCATCCAAACCATAATAAAGGATAAACAAATAACAAAAAAACACAAAACACTAAGTATCTTGCAAAAACTATGTTATGAAAAAAAGTCACTATCTTGGATTAAAAGTCACTATCTTAGGTTAAATCACTATCAGAATACTGTTAAGTAGGTATCTCACACACTAAACGGAGAAACCGAAACTCTACTCAACATTACTGGAGCGAACACATGCCCCAGATCAACGTTGGTTAAGAAGGCGTATCACGCGCATCAATGTACATCGGATGCACATTTGACTGATAGGTATATTTTTTGCGACCGTTACGGATCAAGAAAAACATTTTGGTAATGTAAATTTTGATGGCGAGTATGTTGGAAAGAGACCGATGCAGGTCCACGGACGACCCGAATATATCGGCTCCGGATTGAAGTATATCTGTTGTCTTGGTCAAAATCCAATTGTACACGGCGAAAAGGTAGATCAACATTTATTCTAAAATCGAATTGGATCAACAATTACATAGAATGGTTCTTTATATATATATATATATATATATATATATTATATCCTATAATCAGCAGTTATTACAATATTCTTACGACAAAAAATCTAAGTGATCACGAAAATAACTACATGGATAAGTAATTAGATTTTAATTTAAATTTTAAATTTTAATTTAATTGTTGGGTTTTAGAGTTTCATATGATAATAATTAGTGGTTTACTAATTTACTAATTTCTATAATCCTGAGGATGCCACGGTTGTTGGCGAAACACATGTAGATTATTTATCTAGTTTTTGATTTCGGAATAGTGCAATGTATTGTCTTGTATGCTAGGTGCTCGGGTCTGGTTTCTCGTGGCGATTGTAGTTAGTACAAGTGCCTGTTTTCGCAGTAATGAGTTATCAGATCCGAGGGTCAGTGGAGGGTGTAGGGCCCGGTGGTGGGCGCACCCATAGTGAATGTTTGAACTTCCGAATTGTAACGCCTAATACAATTTCATTTATAAATATCATTACGTTGACTAACATTGTTTTTTTTATGTTATGTGTTTTTAATTATCCGCAATGTTTGCTTTCCGCGGGCATTGTATCCGGCGATCCTGTGACTTGCTAAAGGCTTATCGGTTATTGCTGTTTTTCGCTGCGCAGTGTTGGATGAATAGAGCGCCCTGTGATATCTCCTGTGCAGTTGGCAAATTTTCGAAAATGACCGAAATACGGTCGGAGATATTTACCTATATTATTATTCTAGGCTTACACTATACTGCCTCTACAGTACCTACCTACACAATATCACATATTTAAGGTTTTGTTATGATTATTAGTTACTCGAACACGTTCTTTCTGACAAGCCGGAAGGAGATCAATCTCGTTGATCCGCGTGCAAATGGCTAATCCTCAGAGTGAACGGAAGCTTCATTCGGACAACGGAAGCGGAACATTCATGCCCATAATCCCATACGGGGTGGGCGAGGGAAGGAAGTCGTGGGAATTTATTAAACGTTCTACCGACGTAGACCGGGTGTCAATGATGAAATAACTATGTTCGAAGGTTCTATGGTTTCAATTGGTTGCAGAAAATAGGTGACACACAAATTAAATTAAAAATACAAATTTAATACTGAAACAATTCTGTATATCTAGAAGTACGAGTATATATACCACGCTGTAAAAAAAGTTAAATTAATTAGTAGGCCAGTTGATAGTCTTAATGTTGACTTGATATCTTTGGTCGTAAATCAGGGATTTAATGTATCGTAATAATGAATCTATAGGAAAGTTATAGGTACGTCATATTGTCTTAAAAATTTAATCTTTAGTTAAGTAGGTGAATACATGAAAAACCACATCGCTTACTAAATATTGAAATCGGAGTTTGTTTGTACGGATAAACGCGATAAACACAGGAATTACTAGTCCAAAAAGAAAAAAAATTGTAGATAGATTTCATTCATTTGGGAAGGCCTATATATTTTCACCGCAGGCAATTTGATTTATGTTTTTTTTTTTACTGTAGACAATGCGTTAAGCGTCACGCGTAATAATTTAGCGAACAACTAGGTACTTATCTATTTAAAAAATGAGAGAAAAACTTTTACAGTAGAGGAGGCTTTAAAAGTTAGCGAACATGAAAGAGTAAAAAGAAATCTTAAATAAACATAAATTCTAACAAACTAAGTTAGGAGTTGTTACGACCTTTCTGACAGACTGAAAAGAAAGGCACATATCTCGACATGGACTTTTATGATATTGATGTTAAAAAAATAATTAAAGATACATGAGATAGTTAATAATACCAACAAATTATAATATAATATATAATGGGGGAGGCCTACGTTCAGCAGTGGACTGCAATAGGCAAAAAAAACAAAACGACAATCCTTGTTATTCCAATTCCAACAAATCTTATGATTCCCTCAAATGTGAAAAGCAATTTAGGATCAAGTCCAGCGTGCTAATAAAAAATATATTCTTATATACAAACTCGAGAAACATAACTCTTTTTCTGGCGCAGTCGTATAAAGGATGTGAATCATTTATCTCACGTCACTCGGTCTACATTCATGGTAAATATTATATAACTGACCAAGAATACGTTTGGATTATAGCCAATTTTATTTAATGTTATTTCCATTATCTAAATAGACTTGGGGCACGAAAAGATTCGTACAATGACCCGTCATATTGTCACTCATAAATAAAAACATAATGCGAATACGAAACAACCTTTTTTCACGTTTTACTACCAATATTATTACTAGTTAGCACCGGTAATTTAATTGTGCTTGTAACTACTGAAGTTGGAAGTTGTTAGAAGAGCAATAAGAAAATTGCCAGTCTAGTTCTACTATCGTAAAATTTAAATAACAAAAACAAGCAAAGTGGAACTCAACCATGAAAAAAAGGCCAATTGTATCAATTAGAAACTAAGTACATATACAGGGTGTAACAAAAAGTGTATGTTAAGCGAAAAGCTATGTAAATAGCCCACTTTAGAGAACCTATTTCCAAAATTTGAGACTCGAAATCACATTTTTATTTTTTAAGTTTGTATGAAAATTCCTGAGATATTTAAAAATTCTCTATACTATCGGGAAATATAAACATGTGATTTCGAGTCTCAAATTTTGTGAATAGGTTCTCTACAGTGGGCTATTTACATAGATGTTTGCTTAACATACCCTTTTTGTTACACCCTGTATACATATCGTTGTATTGTGATGACTCCAAAAGTTCCAGGTTCGAATCCCTGTAGGGGATCTTCGTGAATATCGATGTTTGTTTCCGAGTCACTACCCCGCATTACAAGATCTTAGGGATATACGGGTCCATGTTAATGTGTTATGACTGGTGAGAATATTTGACTTATTAATAAAGAAATGGAAAAAATTCCTCATCCGGGTGGGAATCGAACCCACGACCTCTGCATTCCGTGCCAGCGCTCTTACCACTGAGCCACCGGGTCAATTACTCGGATGACGAATTTTGCCATCTCTTTTTGAAATTACATTATTGGAAACGTTATTTTTTCATCCCGATAGCTATACATAAGCCAAATCTCGGCAAACAAAGCTGAATCCTGAGCACAATGTTTTAATGATGAAGCGATCAACCATATCCTAACGGATTATATTATGGAGAAGTATTTTTATCTTATTCAAGATATTATACAGGGTGATTTTTGGTCGTCATATATATAAATACATACATATTCACGGTTGTGTTCCTAAAGTAGGGTGATCCGATCTGTAGGACCAAGATCCCACAGGCGGGTTTAGCACTGCGGGGACTGATGTAAATAATCAGTGAGACGTAATACTTTAAAGAATTACCCTACCATGATTTAATAAGGCCCAAAGGCAGTGTTTTAAATAACATGTTATTTTAGTTATGTTTACAGCAAAAGTGAACGTTTTTTGTTTATAATTGATATGAATAATTAATTAATTAACATTAAAATTTGTTGATTCGTATAAATGGTTTTTGGCCTTATTAGCTGCAGTAACTTTATTTTGTGTACCTACTTATATTACATTTAGTGAAACGTTTTTGTAGCTAACTGTACAAAAATACGTCGGATTTTATGACCGAGCCAGTCGACGACAAAAAAGGAGGTAAAATCGGAAGGTGCCAACTCGCGTGCACTCGCGAGTTTCAGGCACGCGAGTTGACGAATAAGTCTTTTTTAACATACAAAGGTTGAAGAGTGTGTAAGTTATACACGTAGGTACTTTCACCATTCAGCCTTTAAAGCCGACTTATTAACAGGTCACTATATTTATATACATACATACATAAGTATACACACGGCTGTGTTCCTTATAGGGTAGACAGAACTGCAAGATCATGATGTAGATTCCACACACACTTTTAGCATAGCGGGGATAATAGGTACTAAATCAGTGACAAGTTTCTAGTTTATCGCCTGTGAGAATATCCGAGTTCCTTAGTCGACATTTACGAGATGCACGGAAGAACATGCAGCTGATAATGTACAACTCGGGAGACTTAACTTGACACCTGGCTCAAATGACGTATGTTATTAGTTACAGTGCGCAAAAAAAATTCAATACTATAATCATTAAAACTAATTAACAATATGTTTTGGCCCTTTTTATCTATAGATAAGTACGTGTGATAGCCTGATCTAAGAACAAAGAAATGTCGATGTCATGTTAAATCGCACGAGTAGTATACTAGAGAAGCTCCGCATAAACAAACTAGTGATGCTTACAGGGTGTAATAAAAGGGAGATGTTAAACGAAATACTTTTAAAATAGCATACTAACTAGGTATAAAGTACTTATCCACAGGAGGCTCGAACTCACATGTTTATTTTTTATGGACGTTCATTATATTTTTAGGTTTTCGCTTTTTTGTTACAATCCGCTTATTTCCTAGTTAGTAAAGTACTCCATAAACTAGCCAATCACAAAACCAGCTATTACGTCTGTAAGGTAGACAATCTGCAAATTCCTCTTACGTATTTTAGGGTCCATAAAGGGAATGCAAACACGTTTGAATTGATTTAAAGATACGAGTATGAAATGGTTAAATTTTATTGGACATATGAAAATTAAACACATAAACACATAAGCCTATTGCAGTCCATTGCTGGATGTAGGCCTCCCCTAGGGCACGCCACAAGGCTACTGTCATAAGGCGGTTTTTGTCTATAGTCACTCACTATGCTGGGCGTCTTGGTGACCGCAGATTGAAACACGTTGTATGTTCCTATGCGTTGTTGCTTAGTCCATTGGCGGTCGTATTTCTGTTAATTATACGTAGCATCTCTTCTTCATCCTTTCTTCATAAGGGTCCTTTATATTATATTGTATTTCTGCTCGTGATCTGAGTCCGTTGAAAGGCAAGTCTTGTTAAACTGAACTATGAGACTATTTTGTGAAGATTTAAGCCTCCGAACCCTTGGGTGCTCTCCGGGTCGTAAATCCATGTTATTATTTTAATTAAACTTAATTAGAAGGGATTGTTTGTAATGGTGCTTTGTATTAATTGGTATTGCGTGAGCTTGAGATATTTTTTTGCCTTTTAAATATTTTTTTTGTATTTTAAAATTCGATAGGAAAAAACTAAGTATCCAAAATTTTTCTTGGAGACAAGTCCAAACATTTTATTTTGATTTTTTTTTGTGTACAAATAATATGTAGGTATAGTAAAATATTGCTAAAGATCTATACGAGAGTTTAATTGGCCTTAATGTGTAGTTCTTCTCGATTTTATTTTTAACTCCGCAGAGCTTTTGGTGTATGTGTGTATGTACAGGGTGTAACAAAAGGGGAATGTTAAGCGAAAAGCTATGTAAATAGCCCACTAAAAGGAATCTAGCCACAAAATTTCAGACACCTTATCACATGTTTATTTTTCCATTTTGTATGGAGACTCTCTAAATAACTCAGGAATGTTCATACAATCTTGAAAAATAAACATATGATTTTGAGTCCCAAATTTTGGAAATAGGTTCTCTATAATGGTCTATTTATATAGCTTTTCGCTTAACATACCCTTTTTGTTACACTTATTCAAGTTTACTATTATAGATAGAGGTATGATTTAAATGCTTTTGCACATGTAAATAATTTATAAAATGGTTTGTCCTGAATGTCTGTCTGTCTGACGGGTCAACGCATAACGTAACCCATTCATGTTAGAATCGAACTTGGAGGGTTATGTTCTCCGTATGATGTAGGCTTATGATATGAAAGAATTAACTAAAATTTTAGAATTTAGAACTATAGAACTAGAATTTGAATTTGAATTTGTCCGCTAGTTAAATATGAAAGTTTACATAATGAAATATCTGTTAGGTTTGTTTGTTTATCACAATTTAGCAGAGAAGGTTGAGTATCTGTTTAACATTATGGCATAAGTAAAATTACTTATAATACAGGCGTCTGTTTGTCAGTTATCTTAACCGTTCACAATAGGGAGGCAAGTATGTAATTGTTTTAACTTCAAAACTTGTTCACTTTGGAATTCTCACTTCATTTCAACTTTAGGCCTACTTGCATCTATCTACCTACACCCTTATACAGGATGTTTTTTGGTCGTCAACGTTCTCGAATACTACAGAATCTCCTCATCATCATGATCATTTTTCTCCATGAAAGCATACCTGGGAAGTGTCTGGTTAGATATTAGGGTCCAAAGTTGAGTAAATAGACTGCGTTTTTCTGCATAAATGCACATAGATGCGCGTAATAAGATTTTTTTACGAGAAATAATTTATACATATATGTCTATAAAAAAAACTAACATTAACACTGGACACTATAAATTTCGCCCGATTGTGGATTATCAAATTAAAAATGCATTTCCTGCGAGTAATAACACTGTCGTATAACTTAAAACAATGGTACTTGTTCAGTATACGAGTGTTGGCCTGGCTGTCACACACACCCTGTATAGCTCAATGCTACACGTGTGTTTGCAAAATATGTCTCATTAGTAGTTACATGTTCAACCTTCGGAAATGACATTCACTATACCCGACTTGCTGTCATTCCCCGGAGGATGTATTAAACCTTTGGTCCAGCCTGTCATGATGTGACGAAGGTATAAAGGACCCAAGCACGTGGTGCCTCGACAAGATGTCGCAGCAGTGATCCACATTTATATAAATTTATATCCTACTAGCGACCCGCCCCGGTTTCGCACGGGTGCAGTGCTGATACTATACATATAAACCTTCCTCGTGAATCACTCTATCTATTGTAAAAACCGCATCAAAATCCGTTCCCTAGTTTGAAAGATCTAAGCATACATAGGGACGGATAGCAGAAAGCGACTTTGTTTTATAATATGTAGTGATACGTAATTAAACTTATGTCCAGCAGTAGATTGCAATAAGCTGAAGACTAAGACTAATTAAGTATAGTGTGTTAGTACAAATAAATACTAAATTTAATAAAAAATTTCATACGTACGGTCAACATAAGGCCAAGATAACCATTTGCAGTTCAAAATTACCGGTTATGCCTCCGACATAAAGGTGACACAAAGTCCCGAGTAGATAGTCTGACATGCTTTAGTTGGTACTTATGTAGTGTTAAAAGTTATTTTTTGCTTTTTATAGGGTTTAGCATTTTAAACCTTTTGTCATAATGATTGCGTACTTTTATTGCGTCGGGGGTTTTTTTTAAATTTTTTATTTCATGCTTTTTGGAGGAGCTCCTTAATTTTTTATTCTTTCATTTAATTTCTTTTATTTTTCGCCGCGTAAAAAGTTTAGATGGGGTCGCTATATGCGATCTTGACCAAAGGAAGCTGTTTAACAATCCTCATGATAAACTGGCTCTGGGAGAATTGCAGAGATTAAGAAACAACAAAGATTAAACTATGGTCATTCTAGATTTTCAGCAAAAATATAAATCGTTTTATCCGTTTCATTCCGGCATTCCAGGGTTTCATCAGCCATATCCCATTTCCAGCATCAGGTCCTCGTCAATTAGAAACATGAAGAGAACCAGTCAAGACAAATTCAACGAGCCCAAACTCGATGGGTTTACTAAAAGGTAGACCAGGGTTACGTCTTCTACCTTCGAGCCCTATTATCAGACCAGCTCAGAGGTTCCAGATTTTCAGCATCAGGTCCTCGTCAATTAGAAACATAAAGAGAACTAGTTAAGACAAATCCAACGAGCCCAAACTCGATGGGTTTACTAAAAGGCAGTCAAGGGTTACGTCTCCTATCTTCGAGCCCTAACAGCAGACCAGCTCAGTGGTTCCAGAAGACATTAGTGTTTCAAATGTCAGATCCCACATATGCTTGCAAGCAAACTGAGCGTGTAATATTCCTATCACACCTAGACAAACGACCTGATGACCTTGAATACCTGAACCGATTTCCACCAAACATAGCTAAGAACACTCCCGACTGATATACCTTTCAAACAAAAAAACCTCATTAAAATCGGATCATCCGTTTATTAGCTACGATGCCACAGACAGACACATACACATTTACACACACACACACACACACACACACACATAGAGAGAGAGAGAGAGAGAGAGAGAGAGAGACAGAGACACGTCAAACTTATAACACCCCGTCGTTTTTGGGTCGGGGGTTAAAAAGGGTAGTTTCTATAGCGAAATATAGTGTCTTCTTATGCGGGACTTCACTAGAATACATCAGCTGCATCTCCTTTCGTGCATGTTGTAAGAGTCGAGTAAGGAACATTCTCACAGGCGATAAACAAGAAACTTGTTACTGATTTAGTACCTACTGTCCCCGCTATGCTAAAAGTGTGTGTGGGATCTACGTCATGATCTTGCAGTTCTGTCTACCCTATAAGGAACACAGCCGTGTGTATACTTATGTATGTATGTATGTAAATATAGTGACCTGTTAATAAGTCGGCTTTAAAGGCTGAATGGTGAAAAGTACCTACGTGTATAACTTACACACTCTTCAACCTTTGTATGTTAAAAAAGACTTATTCGTCAACTCGCGTGCATGAAACTCGCGGGTGCACGCGAGTTGGCACCTTCCGATTTTACCTCCTTTTTTGTCGTCAACTGGCTCGATCATAAAATCTGACGTATTCTTTGTACAGTTAGCTACAAAAACGTTTCACTAAATTAAATTTAATAAGTAGGTACACAAAATATAGTTATCGCGGCTTATAAGGCCTAGCTAGGCATGTATTGAAATAAAACAAAAACCATTTATACAAATCAACAAATTTCAATGGGAATTAATTATTCATATCAATTATAAACAAAAAACATAAACATAACTAAAATAAAATGTTATTTAAAACACTGTCTTTGGGCCTTATTAAACCATGGTAGGGTAATTCTTTAAAGTATTACTTATATTATAGCCTTCGTAAGCTCTAAAACTATTACCCGTCGGTTATTATTTTATTATTCCGCAAATTTATCTATTCCATTACTATTTAATAGTAGATACTTAATAATAATTCGAATATAAGAACTAGCCAAATCAGACCTCAGACTAGAATATATTATTTATTTATTTATTAATATTAGACACACCAACATCACATATATTAAAAAGGTAGAATAATGATTATACACTGTAAGACAATACTGATACATCCTAAGTTATAAAGAAGAAATTATATTTTATGTTGTTATAAATAAATTTGTACATCTCAACTATACCATCAAAATTGGTCAGAAGTGGCACCATGTGGTCCTATCGGCCCTTGGTGCTCTGCCTACCCCGTAAGGGATAAAGGCGTGATTATATGTATGTATGTATAAATCAATTTCAGGACTGACCATTGAACTTGGCACCCATTTAGATATCACTTCTTTTGTCGTTGGAACTTGACTCTCATTTTCACATTTATGTTTTTGATGAGATACATAATACCGGGTGTAACAAAAGAGGTAGGTTAAGTAACGACAAAATTAAATATTAAACAGTTTATATTATAATTATACCAATTTCAGATGAGAATGTATTCTTATTTCTTACTTTTGAGAATATAATTTTTTTAGGCTTTTTTAGGCTGTAACTGGCGCAATCACTTGGAGTTTTATTGATATCAACAGAAGCAGAGCAAATACAAATAACCTTTTTTATTACAATGTATGATGACATATCTGATGCTGTACAAAAAAAAGGGATTTCATTTGTAACACAGAAGAGAGAATTACAGTGGAGTTTGTTTTTTGGGCCGACCTTTGCGAACGATTCATTTATCTATTTGAATATTAACTGTGCTAGTAATAAAACGCGCGTAAAATTTATATCCTAATTATGCAAAATATACTATATTTTGCCGTCAAAAGTCATGCATAATGAAGATGTTCCATATATTAGTCAAAGTAGGATAGCTTACATACAGTCTGATTTGTGGTCGTCAACGTTCCCGAAAACTACGGAATCTCCTCATCATCACGATTATTTTCCTCAATGGAAGCATACCTGGGAAGTATCTGATTTTCACAATATTAGGGTCCAAAAACCTGTATAGTTTTTTCGTGAAAGAGTACCTACACAACCAATCTTCAGATTTATACACGAGCGGCCGCCCGCGAATCCGTCCGCGTAAACTTGTAGAAGCTATGTACCAGACAAGTTTTATCCAAACTTGTTCGGTAGTTTTTGTAGACGCGAGGTTTCATAATAAAATGTTTATAAAAAGTAGTTTTTGTAGACGCGTGGAAATTGAGGTTTCCTAATAAAATGTTTATCGAAAAAAAAGTGGCAGATAATTGTGACAATTAATTATAGAGCAATAAAATAAAATTCATATAAAAGCATAGTTGGAAACCAGCCAATTAATTAAAATTTTTTAACTGGAATCAGGAGATTTATATATATTATACAGATTTTTTAAGTATATAGTAACCATAAGGCTCGACTTCGCTTGTAAATTTATGTCAATAGACGCCCAGCCATACATTTGAACTTCTATTTGTCGTGCCATATTTTGAGCGCTGTCACATACCTTCTCCATGGCTGTCACAGAATCTCGTAATAATTTTATCTAAGATAATATTAGTTACATTAAGATACTTCTACATCACCTCACCAGGCTCACCGATTACATGTCACTCAGAGAGCTATGGAAAGGTCAATGCTCGGAATCTCGCGAATGGACAAAGTCCGAAATGAGATTATCCGGCAGAAAACCAAAGTGACAGACAGTCTCGAAATGTAGCAGACTGAAGTGGCAGTGGGCCGGCCACATCTGTCGTAGAACCGATGGACGGTGGAGTAAACGGGTCCTCAAATGGAGACCGCGCCTCGGCAAGCGTAGCGTTGGGCGCCCTCCGGCCAGATGGACCGATGACTTAAAGAGGACGGCTGGTAGTGACTGGATGGCAAAAACGGGAGATCGAGCCATGTGGCGTACACTGGGGGAGGCCTACGTCCAGCAGTGGACTGCAATAGGCTGACGATGACGATGACTTCTACATCTGGCCCCGGCCGACACATACTGCTCCGAATTTGTCCCGCCTCCGTGATGGGGCTTTAATAAAAAACCCTTTCAACAGAGGGAAACAAAGTCTTATTGAATGTATTCTATTTCCGGTCGCAATGGTTTCAGCTGTTTTTTTTTATTTCACAGTAAATACTCTTTTATTCGCTAACCCGCGACCAGTGGATGTCGCTATGTCACATAGAGGGGTTAGGAGGGTCCAAAAGGTCGCTTGATATCGAACTTCGTCATCGTACTTTTCGCTAAAGTACCGGTTTGATTTGATCTGTGGATTTGATGAGTAATGCCGGTGATGTGATATGGCGGCCTTGAAGGAACGTTTCACATGTCGGGCACCGTAAAGTGGGCGTAGTTTTGCGTACGTCCGCGATATAACGGAACCGCTACTCAAAAAACCTAAGATTTAGTATTAATTTGGTCATAGTGAAAAACTGGTGATACGTGTCACGTTATTTAAAGCTATGCTCAACTGAACCATGTTAGCTTTATCGTCATCTTCCTACCCTTATCCAAAATTATTATCTTTAGAAACTCATATTGCCAAAAATGCCAACCCTCCTCGAGTACAGAGGGGTAAGCACGAACTTCTCGATAGTCCGGAACGCTATCGTCCAACTGTCAAATCACATAGATTTTGCTAGCGAGTCGCTAGCGTTACGCCGCGTAAAAAGGTTCGTGCTTACCCCACAGTAAGTGTACTACAAGCTTAATCTTTAGATTAATTATAAGTGACTACTATCAGACATGACGTTTCTTTTTGTTTCTGTGGAATAGAGCAAGACAAAAAGTGTGTCAGTTCGAAAAAAAACAAGAGGTGCAAGTGAGACTAAAACTAGTTAAACAAAACAACTTTACTGTAAAGTGTAGCAGATCTTGATGAGACTAAACTAAAAAGTATTAATCAGTGATATTAATTAGGCTGTAGATTTCATGAAAAGACTTAATTAAGAGATGCCAATTAAAACAGCGCCTACACAACCTGCTATTTCTTTGAAATTGTTATATAATATTCTTATAACGTTATATAATATTTTATGGCAATAATAACTCAGTCTCTGCATTGTTATTCCGTAAGAAAATGCAGTTATTTATCCAAACGCAGCTGTGCTTTATAAGGAACAAATAGCGCTAGTAGCTACGAGTATGTAAATAAAATGGGTAATTTATTAAGTATGTAAATACTGCATTTGTTACAGATTATCCGGAAACGTGCTCCGAATTACCGTCTTGTGAGTATAACATTACATAGTTGTATATTGTACTAAAAGTTGGTATTAATATTGTTATTTTTATTCAAATTTAAGAACAACTTTGTTTTTTGGTCACATATTTTATTTACCTAAAGTCAATAGACTGTAGGTAAATTATGTATTAGTAAAAAGTTATTTCTCAAAAAAATTCACAAACCTGCTATAAATAAATCGCGCGTATAAATTATATTACTTTTCTCGTTATATATGACTTTTGAAGCAATAAATATACAGGATGTAACAAAAAGGGTATGTTAAGCGAAAAGCTATGTAAATAGCCCACTATAGAGAACCTATCTACAAAATTTGAGACTCGAAATCACATTTTTATTTTTCAAGATTGTACGAAAATTTCTGAGATATTTTAAAATTCTCCATACTATCGGGAAAAATAAACATGTGATTTCGGGTCTCAAATTTTGTAGATAGGTTCTCTACAGTGGGCTATTTACATAGCATGGTATATTTATCAAATCACTGTGTATAGTTTATATCTACATTTTTATAGCAAGGTCCTCAATATTCTGTAAAATGCCTTCCATGTATCTAGTCACGTTTTTGTGCGAATACGTGTATAGGTATAACGATATACGAAATAGTACCAATATTATCTTTCATTACTCACAGCGGGTTAGCCTTTCTATTCGTATGTTGATGAAAGATTTATGTACTGAAATAACAAAATAATATATCTGCCGTAATCATAATTTGCGCAGTGAATAGAGAATATGTTGAGTAGGGATTATGGTTTTAATATTTACAAATATAAAGCTCTTATCCGTTTCAAGGCTTTCAGTTGAGTCTATAACTACTGTCTGTACATACCGTGTCAAATAAGAATAAACGTTTATTATTATTATTTGTATCTCTTTTTAAATTCTAGGGACTACAGAGTCCCGGTCCTTTGAGACTATCTATTGGAGTGCAGAGCTATGTCATGCGATGGAAAATAAGGTCATGGGCTATGGGGCTGAATTTTTGGCGGGGTTGGATAATCGGGCTATTGAAGGAGACTAACGGACGCCTGCCATTATATTTTATATACAGGATTTTTTTTCGTTGCCACCCTTAGGTAGGGTACGTACTCTATACATCAAATAAAGTAAGTTTATGACAAAAAAAATGCTGGGAAACGATGTAATTTTTTTTTATAGACAGATATTAATTATTCCTCGTGAAAAAATCTTGCTACTCGCGTCAATGTACATTTATGCAGAAAAACGCAGTCTATTTACTCAACTATGGACCCTAATATTTTGGAAACCAGACACTTCCCAGGTATGCTATCATGGGGAAAAATGATCGTGATGATGAGGAGATTCTGTACTTTTCGGGAACGTTTACGACCAAAAATCATCTTGTATAATAAGACGTCAAAACGTTATTTATAATTCTACCAAAATTTTAGATTGAAATATGTTATGAGTTAATAATTCGTTAGTGGGAACATATATGAAACAATATCAACATATCTTTAACTTTTTGGAGTCTCATACTCATCTATATACTAATATTGTAAAGCTGAAGAGTTTGTATGTTTGTTTAAACGCGCTAATCTCAGGAAGTACTAGTTCGATTTGAAAAATTCTTTCAGTGTTAAATAGCCCATTTATCGAGAAAGGCTATAGACTAAATAGCAATCCGCCTTGACGCCCTGGCTTCGTACGTGTGCAATGGCCCCTCACGCGGACCTGGGCGGCCTAGTGTGAGTATATAGGTATAATATCTTAGGGCTACCTCCGCCATGGGTGCTTAGACTAACATCGTTATCCTTAACGGATAGACTTCATCACGTGACTTGAAGACCTCATTTTCTTGGTGACTTTTCTTGCGTTTGTGTTTGTCCTCCTATAGTGTTAAGACAAAAAATTGATCCAATGGCGACATAACCAATTCGGTATCGGTCAAATTCGCAATTGGTCCAAAGTAAAAGGATATCATTTATTTATATGCATTTTAGTTATAGTCGCTTGATGAAAGAGGAAAACACCAATCAACTAAAATAGCCCCATGTGCACTTCGAGGTTAATGCCAAATTAATGTTAGCCAAATAGAGCAAACTGGTAGAATTTAGGAAAGGCACGTGTCTAAATGTAAAGGTGAAACTGCACCGACCAAATATTGCCAACTTTTAATTGTATTATCAACTAAAAAGCTTCTATAAAGATAAGTCGTAATTATAACTAATTGATAATATAAAAGTTTCTTCTTTAATGCTTCATATTAGGCGTATCTCCATTTTTCACATTTCTATTAATTTTTATACTTTATAGCTTGTTAGGTTAGGTTAGGTTAGTTTAGGTTAGACGGCCGATTGGTGTAGTTGGTAGTGACCCTGCCTGCGACGCCATAGGTCCTGGGTTCGAATCCTGGTAGGTGCAAACATTGATGTGATGAATATCGATGTTTGTTTCCGAGTCATGGATGTTTATATACTTATCTATGTATTTATATTTTTCTGGTCGCCTCTGTTGATCCTGGCTTACAGGAGTTACAGTGGCGGGAATGAGTGGTGGGCCATTTCAAAAAGGATATAAGTTACCAACTTATGCGTTGGCAATACACTAAAATTGCCAACAATATCACTGGAGACGCACCTTTAGCCTATGATACAACCGGTCTCAAGTCATGTATCGCAAACAATTCATCATACTTACAAGAAAATGGGGTCAGTTCGCTATCAACTTAAAAATAAAGCACACAATCTTAAAAGCAATAAATCTTGAAACTCTGACTATAATCCTCTTCGATACAAGAATTTTCCAGAAAACACAATCGATCAAGAGTCGATGAGAGAAATGGAAGGTTATAAGAAACTTATCAGCACTGCCTCCTTGGTTTTCGACAAAAATAAAACTTTGTTATGAAAATAATGTTATGGAAAGGTCTTCTCGAGAGCACACGAAACCGACGAGCATGTATGAAGAACTTAATTAATGTGGACAAGGCGAATGAGGTAGGTATGTTTGGAATGTACTAAATAGATATCTGTAAGTCTCTGCTTACCCATATGGAACATAGGACTGAAACTATATATCTACACAATAGAAATACGTATTTAAAGTCATTTTGACAATAGACATGAAAATGGAAGAAAGAGAAAGTAAATTTCCCATTTACGTTAATGATAATTTAAATAAAAAGTTATTTTTAATAACTATATAGTGAACTTTCGATAGAAACATTTTGAATAAAAATAAGCAAGCATAAACAAGCAGACGTTTACAATAAAGCCTTTTAAAAACAAATTAGCGCTAGTATGCGATGAAAGCTTTATTACTGCTATTATTTTTATACTTTGTGCGCGTAGGCAGCTTTTGAAGAAATTATTTATTGCTGGTAATGCCAACTGAGAATAATTCGTAATAAATTTTTCAGTAATGATATTTTTATGTCTTACTGATAGATTTACTATTCTATTTTTGGTTTATTTGTGACTAGCATACGTCCGGGGCTTTGTCTGAGTAAACTATACAGTATGTGTTATTCTGACGTCAAGCTTTCATGTTTTATCAAAATCCGTGTTTGCGTGAACAAAAACATTCTCAAAAACTCTCACATTTTGTTTACAACTTGTAAACGCCTGCTACTTCGTGTGGATTTTGAAAATCCTGTTGGTTTCCGTGTGTATTTTTTGGATGCATACCGTGTTATTACATAGAATTTAAACATTGTTTCAGCTAAACGTGCCCTAAATTTGGCAGATATGTCATACATTTTGCTGTCAAATGTCATCAAATCAAGTCTAACTTTAGGCGCTCTTTTGTAATAACGCCGTTATAATTTTTATATTTAGAGACGAGT
This sequence comes from Carposina sasakii, assembly GCA_014607495.2. Taxonomy (NCBI): domain Eukaryota; kingdom Metazoa; phylum Arthropoda; class Insecta; order Lepidoptera; family Carposinidae; genus Carposina; species Carposina sasakii. Next base: position 14,050,667 of record CP053157.1, on the reverse strand, counting down.
ATTTAGTAATCAGCGGTTTAGGCTGTGCTTTGATTCTTAGTCATAGACAAATCAGAAAAGGAATCAAGAAGAAAGAGTGAGATACTCTGTAATTAACATGTCGCTCCTTGAATACAAAAGGGGCACAAATCGAAATCCATAAATTTTACAGGACAGCCAAAACAAATTTTTGAAACTGTTTTTTTATAATATTTCATATATTTATTAATTAAACATAAGATGTTAATATATCATTAGATGCGTATTTATTAGCTCTATCTATCTACAATATAAACTTTGTAATAGATGTTACCTATTAAGAAAAAAAAGCATAAAAGTCCCTTTTGCATTCAAAATTTGAACCAATATAATAAAAAATATGTCAAAAATTAAACACAGTTTTACAAATAAAAATCGTTTATTGTACCTTTTTGGTAAAAAACCGTATCAAAAAGTTTAATCTTATTACTAGGTAAAAACATAAGTGAATGGACACCAGGAGAACATTGTATTAAAAAATCTAAACTAAAAAATCTTAACTTATTATTAAGTAATATAATTGAGATCAACTTTGTACGTAACTATTATTCAGCAAAATTAAACATCTCTCTAAAACAATTATATTTGTAAGAATTATAGAAAAAACAAGAGATAAAACTGTAATAATCATTATCAAAATATAAATAAAATAACCATATTCATTAATAAATTCTCTAAATAACTCAAAAAATAATCAAGTGACGACACTAATTTGTCTCTCTTTAACATTAATAATTTAAACAAAACAAAATACAAGATCAGTTCTAAAGGCACATAATTCAGTAGCAAAATATTATAGCTTTTATGTAATAATACTATTGCACAATAAAAATCTAAGAAGTCTTACAAAATCACAGTTATAAACACTTTAAGGCACTTTTTACGTAAACTATTTTAAGTTACAAATTATAATCGTTATTTATTATTGTTATGTAAATGTTTGTATGAAATTTATAAGTCTTTATTATCAAAAGGAACTTTTAAAATTAACTATTCTAAATATTATCACAATTAGGTATCTAATAATAAAATTACAAATTTTCGTAAAAGCTTTGGTAATACTTAGGAATGATATTTTTCTCAATGAGTTTAAGAATACCCTGTTTTTTAGTTTCAGTTATTTTAAGTTTTTGTTTGTACAGTTTTTTTGGCACTATAGGATTAGCAGACCTTCTTTTTGTCAGCGTGGCTACCGAGGTAAACTCTTCAGTTTCGTATGAAGTCTTGAAGAAAAATTTGTTCTCATAATCTCGATGGACTTTAATAGTTTTTATATCAGCCCATTTGACTTTTTGTCCATCTTCTGTAATAGTGTAATTGCCGATAGCCAGAGATTTTAAATCTAAAAAACTCTCATGCGTAAGTTCGTGAACAACGAAGGGTCTTCCTTTCTTCTTTGCAGTTTTAATAAGGGTTATATACTGATCCGGCACATAAATGGGAGAAGATTTTAAAGCATTCGAAATGTTGCGTTGAATTAGAGAGTGAGCAGCATCTCCTTCATTTTGAGTGTGCCCTTTTATTAAAAAATTATGAGTAACACTCCTCAACTTCGATAACTCATTTATGGCGTATTGGTACGTTGCTAACATAAATTTATTTTTATGTTGGCCACAACAGTTGTCGCTGTAAAATACTACGTCAAAATAGTCAGAAGCTTTCTCATTCAAATTTTTCAAGTACGCGAGCACACACGATCCTATTTCGTTAGCACCACGAGATCCTGCACCTTCATGCCAAACGTAGCAGGTCGTATTATTTGAACCCAGTTCAGTAACAGTAAAATTCAGCGTATTCAATTTTGAAATATAGTAAAAACTAGAGACTTCGCCTTGCGGACAAGGCATCACAGCCTGTAAGTCATATACACATACTATAAAATTATCGCTTATATTTTTTTTATCATTTTCCTTTTGAGCTCTGGCTAAATTTTTTTCTTTCAAATGCAGATCATATTGTATTTGTAAAAGCGTTTTATCTTCAACATTTGCGAAAGCTGTGCAGTCTTCACACTGGTCTTTTTTCGGTTTCCAAAAAGAAATGTTGAAGTCATTCACGAAGATATTATAGTACAGTTTATAAGAAAGATAACCTTTACCTTCAGCTTTACATTTATCGACGTAATCACGGTGCAAAGTAGCAATAGATCGGCTTCCTTCAATATACTCACGCTTAGAGCGAGCGCGACAGTAGTGGCTCTCAATCCTGGGTATGGAGTTAATGTGTTCCTTTGACCTATCCTTCAAAGCAGCATCCAATTTAAATTGATTGCCATGTTTTCCTCGGTTATCTTGCATTTGAATTCCAGTAATTGATCCAGAAAATTTCTTTACAACAGTCCGAATGCTTTTATCTGATATAGCAAGTGTATTCATAAAGAATAACTTGCATACTCGAATGCGTTGATCGATTTTCGTGAAGTAATATGCGTGGTTTAAGTTTTGGCGGGTACTACCAACACGGATGTACCGATACTTTGGCTCAATGTTTGTCATATGGTTGTATATAAATTGCCTCTGAACGTTTAAATCACCAGTGTCCCAATAGGCATTAAATATGGCTAATCGTTCCTCAAATGAAAACACATTTTGACATTTAAATTTACACTTATCTGAACAAACAGGTCCCATATTTTTGGCAGTAATAATTTTTTTCGATTTAGACATAGTTGTGTGTGCCTTCCCGCTATTGATCAGAGTCTTGGTTTTGTTTCTTTTCCATGCTTCTGGATTAGCTTTTCTTTTCCGACTAAGACGCTGAGGATCCACGCTAGCTGGTTCACTGCCAATGCTGGGTGACTGAATATTCACGCTGGGTGACTGATTATGACTGATGGATGGCTGTGTTTCTATATTAGGCGACTGAGTATCCAAATTGACTGGCAGATTATCATTGATGAGTAAGTGAGGTTCTACACGAGAAGGGCCCGGTTGGGGTGAAATACAAAATGGTTTGGCAATTACTTTTGACTGTATATCTCCTTCGGAATCAGAAGATCTTTCATGACTAGGTAGAAAGTTGGGATCTAAAACACTGTCATCAGAAGAAAAATCTGCAATTGATGAACTGCTGGATGTTGATGATCGGCCGGAATTGGTATCAGAGTCATTATCAGAGTCGCTTGAACTGCTACTCGAGTCACTCTGTTCAACAACTATTTTTGGCCTATTTGTGTCTTTGGGATTCGTTACACAGCTTACTTCACTGTCTTCATCCTCTAATATTGATAGGTTAAGATCAGGTTGACTGTCTGCTATAGAATTTGTATCTGAAGAATCAATGGGTAACGTGACGGGTAGACTGAGTGCAGCTGGAGTATTAAAAAAAGTTTTATTTTGCACATTATTATTGTGGCCAGGTAATGCTTGAACTTTTTCCGATTCTTGAACGGAGGTTGCCATATTCAAAATTTTTCGTGCTCTATTCATTTTGTCAATCTGTAAAAAAAAAACATCTTTAACGTTTTATAACTAAAAAACATAAAATACACACAGTTCTATACATATATTATACAGTCCTTAGTACATACACACAATACATACATACATACAATAAAACATACACACAATCAAATATATAACAATCCTTAATATGACATTTTCAATACTAATTTGACAGGAATAACACCTTAATTATATTTAACAAATTTAAGCTACCACCTCATATTTAACATTCAAATTCACAGTCAAATTCACAGAAAATATGAGGCAATGCATTTTAATCACATATTTTTCAACATTTACGAATATCTACCCATATTATTATAGGTCCCTATAAACACTCACTGATATTATTTAAAAAACTTTAAATTAGTGACGAAAGCTACAGGGACAGGGCTTCAATTTAGTTTATATTATTAATTTACAAACAAATAAATACATTTGTATGATTTTTAAGTTAAAAATCACTGAAGTAATAAGAATAGAACAAAATTAACATCAAAATGGTAATTTTTATTTTTAAAATTGTAACGAAAACTAAAATTATTATCATGCAAAACGGCCATATTTCTGGCCTTCCCATTGTAGCACGCTAAAAATAATTATTTATTTCACTATAATTTAATGCAAAAGGGACGTATTTCAAAATATGCTACTGTTGTATTATAAAATATAATTATACTTAACTAATATTGGATTACAAAAAGGACGCATTTCAAATATGGCAATTTTGTATTACAAAATATAATAACAAATACTAATGTTAGAATGCCAAACAGACGTTTTCCAAAATATGGCACTTTTGTATTATATATTATGGTTACAAATACTAATGTTAGAATGCCAAACAGACGTTTTCCAAAATATGGCACTTTTGTATTATATATTATGGTTACAAATACTAATGTTAGAATGCAAAACAGACATTTTCCAAAATATGGCACTTTTGTATTATATATTATGGTTACAAATACTAATGTTAGAATGCAAAACGGACGTTTTCCAAAATATGGCACTTTTGTATTATATATTATGGTTACAAATACTAATGTTAAAATGCAAAACAGACGTTTTCCAAAATATGGCACTTTTGTATTATATATTATGGTTACAAATACTAATGTTAGAATGCAAAACGGACGTTTTCCAAAATATGGCACTTTTGTATTGTAAAATATAATCACACTTACCTGAAACTTTGAATCCAACACAGACGTATTTTGGATTGTGGCACTTTTTCACGCAACCGACGTGCGTTTGCGTTGAATCTCCGGGCGCAACTAACAAAATGGCGGTTTTGCACTGACATTACCTGTCAAAGTGAGCTAATGCAAAAATGGCGGTAAGTTAGTGTAGCCATAATATAAGCAAAAATGATGGGAGTTTTTTTTTCACTATAAAATATAGTCGGTTCAGGTGTAATTTTTGCAATAAAACGATTTTCATTTTTTTTTAATTGTGGCCCTTTTGTATTCAAGGAGCGATGTGCTTGATAAAGACAAACGCTGTAGTATCGAATCGGTTACCAGCATAACTAGAACTCTGAATGTTCCGTGCATAGAACTTTAAAAATTGTTAATTATGGTATTTTAACTTACTTTTGAAACGTAATATTATTCCTTTTTCTGTTACTGTTCCGACTATTATTGTCACACAATTTTATAGCGCAATTCGGCATAGTTTCGGTATTTTTATTAGATTTTCTTTCAATATTCATACGCACGTTACGGATCGGCTTCCTGGTGGCTACTGAACGAGCGTGTTTTTGCGTGCAAATAGATAGGTGCTGCAAATCATCTATCTGACAGCAAACTTCGTACTAGATCACTATTCTACTTCGTTCTGTTTTCTGTGTTCTTAGTCATTTCATTTTATTACATAAATTAACTTACTAAGTTGTGCACTGTATGGATCAACAATAGCTTGAAATCGGTCATAAAATATTTTTTATGCTAACAAGTGAGACAGTGAAAAATTGCTTTATTAATCACAGGCTAGTTTACGTTCGAACATAACATAACATAACATAACCTTAATATTGCAGTGACATAGCTTTTAGTTTCAACCTTGTGGTGTCGGCAGAGTAGACTAGCACCATCCATGTCTGTTTGTAAGAGGCGGTTAAAGGTTTCCGGGAGGTGGGCAACAGCACCTCCCGTGTTGACAAGATAGTCCGAAAATCACAACCCGCAACCCGCCTGCCTAGCGTGGAGATAATGGGTAAAAACCCCTCTATGGCTGATGCCTTAGCCTTGTGGCGTGTTCTGCGTCCAGCAGTGGACTGCAATAGGCTTATGTGTCATGTGTGTGCTTTCAGAAATCACTTTTATTATACCTAATGTCTAATGGCGGCGTTATAATTTTGACCAAAGAGTACATAAGCTGTATAGTGCCTGTATAGCTTTGTTCTGTTGTGCTCACAGCACGTAAAATTTTCTTGATTATCTACTTTGTATGATACGGCCATAGCATTGCTTAGAGTTATATCTGTGCTTCATCATCATCAGCCTATTACAGTCCACTGCTGGATGTAGGCCTCCCCCAGGGCACGCCACAAGACTGCCTTGGGGGGTATTTGCCAATAGTCACCACGCTGGGCAGGCGGGTTGGTGACCGCAGTTTGTATTTTGGACTATGTTGTCAACACGGGAGGCGCTGCTGCCCACCTCCCGGAAACCCTTAATCGCCTCGTACGATACCCACGGGCGGACACGGCGTGGTACGAATTCTACTCTGCCGGCACCACGCGGCAATTATCTGTGCTTACGGATCATATATTGTAGAGCTCTCTAAATATACCTATAAAATCAAAACTTTCCCTTAATCGCTCTTGAATGCGAGGTGGTATTACCTTCTTGTCTTAGACAAAGAATTTATTTTTAAAGTTTGAGTCAACCATTAATTATATCACGGTAAAATAACTCGAATATGCTATTCCAAGTATACTTCAATGCGTGAAAGTGCTTCAATTAAAGTCAAGTATCATAATGCGCTTGCAGCAGTGTCGCATTTGTCACATTGCTGCGAGGACACTAGAGGACACGTTGAAAAGGCTTTGTGTAACAGGAACCTTACACAATATCATATTTTCAGCCCACTTTATATTCTACTGTAATTCTACAAAATGTCGAAATTATCCAGGATAAAAATATTTTACCGGGGTAAAAAGTAACCTATGTATTAATCCAGGGTGTCAGCTAACTCCATGCCAAATTTTATTTCAATCACTCCAGCCGTTTGTACGTGAAAAAGTAACAAACATCCATCTATCCATCCATACTCACAAACTTTCGCGTTTATAATATTATTATTAGTAGGATCTATTTTAGTTCAAAGCTTGCCAGATTAATCTAAACTAGTTTCCCAGTATAAAACTGTACGAATGTACAGCTAAACAGCAAAATTAAAACTGTTTTACCCGTCGCAAAACAATGTTGCCTGCAGTTGTTACACTGTAAACTCGATTTACACTGTGGCACCAATAGTTTATGTCACTACGGGACCCCAATCATGTGTCCCTCGACAAATCTCTATTGACATCTTTTGTTTATTCAAATATGTGAAAAAATGTACAGCTGAAATTGACAATATATTCTCGTAGTAACCTACTTCTAGTAGGGATCAGAATAACGATTCATACACATGTATAGACCATTTAATATTTTGTTTGCCGCCATTTTGTTTTAACATCCTGTGCAGTGTGCATTGTCCTGTGCTTAGGTGTGTGGGGCTTCATTAGAATATATCAGCTGCATCTCCTTTTGTGTCTGTCGCAAGAGTACACTAAGGAACTCAGGCATTTTGTTTCTGTTTTTGTTTCTGTCATCTTGTCACGTATCATTTAGGTCTGACTCAGCTATGCTAGACGTGGTTGTGAGATATCGTTGATGATTCTGCAGTTGTAGCTTGCCCATTTCAAGAACACAGCTCTATGTATATGTATGTATGTTTTCATATATTTTATTTTTCTTACTAATTATACACAAATGAAATAAATATTATGTTATCAGTAGGTAGGTAGCGAACCAAGAAAAAGTGATGAAAACAAATGAAAAGTAAGAGGTTAACAGATTTAATTAATAAACACGTCGAATTTAGCTCTCTGTTGAATGCGGGAATCGTTCCCATAGGGATGTTTATTGATCATTAATCAATTATAGTCAAGCTCCAGGGGAAATACGAGTAGTTTAACAACGCAAATAAAACTCTACGCAGCGTAGTTACAAGATACAATTCACAATCTAACGGGCACCGTCGTTAAATTAATTGAGACCTTCTGATGATTGTATTCGCGTAATTTTGTCGTCGAAATCAATTATCTTCAATGACTCTTAGAAATTAATTTGAATTTGAATACTTAAAGAGTAACAGGAGAAATGTAAAAAGGGTTCTCAGAAATGCAAATGTCTTTAATTTCGCTTTGAAATCCTTTAATGTACATAGCATCAGGGGAATTGAACTCAGGACCTATGATGTAACAAGCAGTGACCAATAAGATAGAATATTTTCAGAACATTTCCATAGATGATGTTTCACTGAATTTCATAGGGCTGAAGTAACAATAAGTATAAGAAACAACATTGTTTCAATTAGGTCTGGTAGAAGAAGGACTGTCACATGCCTACGTCAGGAATTCACAAAATGATTTTCATATTATGGTATCGCGAAACGTCAACTAAACAATGACATGTCGAGAAAAAGGTTCATGTGACAAAAAGGGACCACTTGTAGTAAAAATAAATACATACATAAAATCACGCTTCTTTCCCGGAGGAGTAGCCAGAGATCATGGACATCTCTATTGAGGGATCGCCCACCACCGAACCCTATACCCTCCGCTGACCCTCGGATCTGCCGACTCATGATCACGAACACAAGACACTACAGTCGCAACGAGAAGCCAGATCCAAGCACCTAGCATGCAACCATAAATACATAGCTGCTAATCCGAAAACCAATTAAAATTTTAATCGACATATGTTTCGCCAACACCCGTGGCATCATCAGGATTAGTTTTCCATGTTAGTTCTATCTACCGAACCAACTAACTAACAACTAAAACTTCTTCTAGGAGCAACAGATTTATAATAATCATGGTATTTGTTAAAACTCTATAAAAAGCCAGCCCTAGTAGAAGACATCATCATCATCAGCCTATTGCAGTCCATTGCTGGGCCTCCCCCAGGGCACGCTACAAGACTGACATGGGGGGTATTTGCCCATAGTCACCACGCTGGGCAGGCGGGTTGGTGACCGCAGTTTGTATTTTGGACTATGTTGTCAACACGGGAGGCGCTGCTGCCTACCTCCCGGAAACCCTTAATCGCCTCGTACGATACCCACAGGCAGACATGGGGTGGTACGAATTCTACTCTGCCAGCACCACGCGGCCTTAGTAGAAGACATACAAATCCTTAAATCAAAAGTATTAACAGACGCAGTATTAATGTACCATACAAGCACTAGGTATGCTTCTATCACTTGATGCACAAGGGGCCAATTCTCGAAAAGTCTCGAGTTGGAACGAAGCCGTAACGGAACCGTTGTAGACGCTCAGAACAAAGCAATAATTACTTTATGGTGACGTAATTAGGCACATCTCAGCACGAGACGGATATTAGTTTTTAAAATATACCTTATCACTCAAACGGTAAGTATATATTGCTTCGCACAGCGTTTCGTTAACGGTTCGTTAGTGCTTGCGTTTCGGCTCAAAAATTTTCAAGAATTGCCCCCGGCATTATGCAAGTCATATTGCGCCATTATTTTGGTCACGTCTCATCACGTAACGTATTGTTCGTGTGAAAAGCGATTCTCGTTTTATACGTCAAAAAAGTGGCCAAGAGAGAGTCGGACTCGCCCATGGAATTAAAAGTAATAACATTCTGTTTTCATGTATGAGAGCCTTTACCTGTGGAATTAGGATGACTGTGTTCTGTTTCTTTGTGTTACAAATCATGTTTGCTGGAAGAAATCTCTAGGAATTAAAATTAAAATTCTGTTCTGAAGGTTAGGTTATGTACTTATCAACAACTGGCCAAACTACCAATACTGTTTTTATTTAGATTCATTTCCATGTACCGGGCGGATATTACCACCCAGTTTCCTAGCAAGTTTCAACTTGTGTGTATATATATATACCTATATAGATAGGGAAGAGTTTCACAGTGTCATATAATAGTTATAGTTTTGCTATAAAGTGGCTCTGATTTTCGGATAAAAAGGCTTACGGTTATGACGAATCTAAAAGGATTCCGATTTTTTGCCATTTGGCTACGGAATCCTAAATATGTGTAGTGACTTCACACGTTATCAGGTAGAATGGGTTTCGACAATAGTACCTTTGACACGTTGCTCTAGTTTTATTTTATTGAGTGTATCGAATGAATATTGTGATATGTGTGACATATACAGAATGTCACAAAAGGGGTATGTTAAGCGAAAAGCTATGTAAATAGCCCACAATAGAGAAACTATCTACAAAATTTGAGACTCGAGATCACACTTTTATTTTTCAAGATTGTACGATAATTCCTGAGATATTCAAATATTCACCATACTATCGGGAAAAATAAACATGTGATTTCGGGTCTCAAATTTTGTGAACCGGTTCTCTACAGCGAGCTATTTACATAGCTTTTCGCTTAACACACCCTTTTTGTTACACCCTGTATAGGTATATAAATATAGGCACATACAAAATGGTGAAGCCAAAAAAATAATTACGAAATGTACGCTAACAGTAATGTTTTGTTAAAGTGAACGCTAAACGTGGCTCTGGAATCTCATTTGTGATCCTGCAGTTCTGGCTACTGTAGTTCGGTAACACAGCCGTCTGTACATATATATTGTATGTGTGTGAATATGTTTATTACACAGGACGCCCGCGACTCTGTCCGCGTGGGCTACTGAAATACAAAAAGTCGAAATTATCCGGGATCAAAACATTTTCCCGGGATATAAAGTAGCCTATACGTTAAGTGGGACCTGTCACAATATATTCCTGAAAGCTGCATCGAAATCGGTTCAGCCGTTTCTGAGATTAGCGTGCACAAACGCACAGACAAACAGACAAACGGAAAAACGAATAAAAATTCCAAAAATCACCGTTTTAGGGTTCTATTGCGTTGATAAAGGTCTCGTCTAATATTTTTTCGACCCGTTATATCTATACATATAATAAAAATGTAACTGATCGCTGTCTGTACATGGAAGATATTCCTTCTATGCCTGATTTGGCAACTAACATTTATTGTATGCAGTGACACAGATGGTGTAGTCATACATATAGTAGCTGGCGCCCTCGCCCAGAGGAGCTGTTTGATGAAACACACTCCACTATAATATTATCTGTGAATGATGTAGCACACCTATAATTGGCACATACATCAGATTTTTAGTTGTAAGTGTAATTATTGTTGCTCTTAATGTATGTTCTGTAAGTGTGTCTAAATAAATAAATAAATAAATATATGAGAAAAAAATATTATAGGAGACCTTTATCAACGCAATAGAACCCAAAACGATGATTTTTGGAATTTTTGTCTGTTTGTCTGTGCGTTTGTGCACGCTAATCTCAGAAACGGCTGAACCGATTTCGATGCAGTTTTCAGGAATACATTGTTACAGGTTCCACTTAACATATAGGCTACTTTTTATCCCGGATAATTTCGACATTTTGTTTTTACTGTACGGAGTCGCGGGCGTCCACTAGTTTTTATTATATGTATAGATTATGTACCAAGCAGAAGCAGTCACGGAGAAAAGTTAGTGTAAACGCACAATTGTAATCATATTTCGGATACAACGAACAAAATCACACTGAACTCTACACAGTTTGGGCCCGATCAGGAAATGTGGCGGGTTAGGAAATTGGCAATGTTAAAGCGTCGGCACATGTGCGGTGGACCCTTGTGACGTAAATTGGAAACAATAAAACAATAAATTGACGTTTACTCCGGTCGTATGTCGGGTACAGGAAAATATGGAAAACAATTTTTCGACCAAATTGGGGATGTGCTAAAAAAAGGGCTAGTCAAGAGCACCCCAAACCGGCGAGCATGTATGAAGAATTTAATGAATGTGGATGAGGCGAAAGAGGTATGTTTGGATCGTACTAAATGGAGATCTGTAGTCTCTGTCTACCCCTATGGGATATAGGCGTGAGGTTATGTATGTATGTATTTTCGACGTTTCTTACTTCGACTTTATCCATGCAGTCGTATTAGTAGCGAAGTATCCTAAGTTAATAATAATTCTGGTCTGTGCTGATGCGGGGCTTCATTAGAATACATCAGCTGCATCTCCTTGCATGTCGTAAGGGACGACTAAGGAACACACACAAGAGATAACCCAACAACTTGTTATTGAACATGACATAACGAGTTGTATAACATTCGTTCCTGGGGCCAATTCTCGAAAAGTGTCGAGTTGGAACGAAGCCGAAACGGAACCGTTGTAGACGCTGAGAACAAAGGAATAATTACTTTACGGTGACGTAATTGGACACATTTCAGCTCGAGACGGATACCTATTTGTTTTTATTCTGTCATACACGCGACCGATGCGTGCTAAAAATATACCTTATTACTCAAGCGGTAAGTATATATTAAGGGTTTCCGGGAGGTGGGCAGCAGCGCCTTCCGTGTTGACAACATAGTCCAAAATACAAACTGCGGTCACCAACCCGCCTGCCCAGCGTGGTGACTATGGGCAAATACCCCGCATATACATGGCAGTCTTGTGGCGTGCCCTGGGGGAGGCCTACGTCCAGCAGTGGACTGAAATAGGCTGACGAGTATATATTGCTTCGCACTGCGTTTCGTTAACGGTTCGTTAGTGGTTGCGTTTCAGCTCAAAAATTATCAAGAATTGCCATCTGATATGCAATATTTTGTGATCCTTCAGCTATGGCTACCCCGTGTCCGGAATACAGCCCTCTTTATAGTATGATATTTGACCCTCTGGCGGCCTTATTTCGGTGGTTAATAGGTTAGACGGCTGATTGGTGTAGTTGGTAGTGGCCCTGCCTGCGACGCCATAGGTCCTGGGTTCGAATCCTGGTAGGTGCATTGATTTGATGAATATCGATGTTTGTTTCCGAGTCATGGATGTTTATATACTTATCTATGTATTTATATACCGTTGCTTAGTACCCACGACACAAGACCTTAGGGATCTTAATGTGGGACTAGGTCAATGTGTTGTGAAGTCTGTGAATATTTATTTATTTTATATCATATATTTATTTATTAATATCCATACTCACAAACTTTCGCGTTTATAATATTAGAAGGATTTTTGTTTCTTATTTTGAATATTACTTAGATTGTTTAAGCAGCTGTTATGCTATGTTGACTTCTTGTTGTTGCTCTTGACGAAAATGACGCAAATCAAGGTAAAAGCCAGGGTAAAAGCATGAAAGAAAAGCTTCCGTCTGCCATTAGAACACCTGCTGGTGGGGGGCGATCGCGTACGCCATCGACACTGATGATTAACGATAGAGATACTAAAGTTTTGAAACTGGCATTGGTGGACTCGAGAAGGAAAAAGTTTTATGTAAAGTTGACATTATTTGATTTTCGGAGTATTATTAACGCGAAAGAGTATTTACGTCACAGATTACAAAACTTCTTTTGAGGCAGGGCGTGAAGTGTTTCCAACAGATAAGAAGACTATCGCGTGGGCTAGTATATATAAAGTTGTTCTCTGATATTAGAGACCTGATGAAACTTGGAGAGTTTGTTCTTTGTATAAGTTTGTATAATGCCTAATCCGATAAGAAAGGACTTCCAAAAAAATCCACGGAAATGGGGGAAACGGGTATTTCAAAGTTAGTCGGACTAGTCGATTATACAAGTACAAATTAGTCTACAAAGTGTACATAACGACAATTCTCATTACGATCGCGATCGCACCAGGGACACTCCACCGCAGTAGCCCCCGCTAATTGCGTATCTGGTGGGGCCCAGTCATTCCCGCCAAATTGCTCTTTCAGTACATTTGACTAATAAATATTTGGCTAAGTGCCTACCCCCTCTACCGGAAATTTGCTGGAAAGTTTGACGACTGGCTGAAGCAGAAATGGTTACTCTTAAGGCGATAATGTCAGTCTTCAGGACACTGCTAAGAGGTTGGCAATTTTGTAAATATTCTTCAAAAAATAATATTTTTCATAATAAAATAAGGTTATCACTACCGTCTTTATAACAAAAAGATGCTTTGTGTAACAGATGTATTAATCTTAGTCAGAAAGTATGGTTAAAATGATTATTAAGGCTACGGAATGTAATAACACTCCAATAATGTGCTAATATACTTTTATTTTAACTACAGCAAATACGTATAAAATATACATAACTTATTTACTCATATACAGGATGGTATTCGACACAGCCTACCGCTTCAACCGCTCAGATCAGAATGCCTAGACCAACCGCCATTTTTCAACTCCCTAACCGTCAGTGTTCCCCACACAAGGCATCAATTCCCCATATTTTTACATACAGCCAATTAACATCAATTTAAAATACATCCAACCTTACATTCGTCCATCCTGACCTCGTGTATGTCCTCATACACGAACCCAGGTGGAACCCAAACCTTACATTTGGCCTGTAAGAGCATTCTGTTCCAAGTAATCGTTACGAGTACATCAGATCTTCAATCGAACAATATTTTTTTAAAGTATAATGCTATGTTACAAGAGCAACCAAAATATAATAAAATTTATATCAGAATATCTTAACCTATTAAGTTAATGATGGTGTAACAATACAAAACAATATTCTTCATATTATTATAATCCTCATGTTCTATTATCATATTCAGTAGGCAACTTGCTAACCAATTCCATTCTAGCAAAGTTACTTCAATAAATCTGATAAAACTAAACACTTACTAACCCATTCCATTCTAGTAAGGTTCGCTTTATCAAATCTGTTTCTCAATCAATCACAGATCATAAACCCATCCATTCTTATGACTGTGATGACTAAGATTCTTGCTAACCCATACCATTCTAGCAAGATCACTTAAATACATGAAATCCATACAATCACAAATCGTTGAATAAACAAATTCTGATAATACATCCAAATTCTTTGCACATACAATAATATTTACCATCAATATCTGATATACGTAATTCCATGTACATTTTACTTCACACACTTCCTTCAATATATAATGATCAAATACAAAGAATCTTACAATAACTAATTATCATTAACTGTTATGATATACATACTTTCAGGTACATATTACCTCACACACTTCCTTCAACATACAATAATCAAATATTATATAGAATCTTGCAATAACTAATTATCAATAATGTCTATTTCATTATTATCAATTACCATTTCATCATTATTAATTTCCATCTCATTATTATCAATTTCAATTATTGCATTATTATCATTCCCTAAGTCTTTACTAACAGTCTCTGTTACATTATTTTCAGCCTCCGTTTCGCTAGTATCGTTTTCATCACTATGAACATCTAATGACGCAATATGAACCCAAGGCGACATTCTATCGGCAGCGACAGTCGTTTTACGCTTATGTTTATTACCTGTCAAACCCGGTATGGATGCCAATCTATAACGATCGTTACCAAGAACTTCAACCACGCGGTATGGCCCTATATATGACGGTAGTAGCTTGGTGCTCTTGCCGTCATTCTTAAAACAGACCCTAGTTAATTTAACTAAGTCACCAATACAGTAAGTACGTGCTGGACGTCTATTCTTGTCGTAAATTTGTTTTTGCTTTTGTTGTTCCACCCTAGTTCTGATTTTGACTTCATTACGAATGGAGGTCAAATCGCGTTCTTCACGAGTCTCGCTTCTAATCTCATTGAACCTAGGGTCCAATTCAGCATTCATAGCGGTACCGAACATGGCTTCGGCTGGACTTCGCCCTGTAGTCTTTTGAGAAGTATTATTCAATCCCCATTGTATTCGGCCTATTTTAGCATCCCAGTCTTTCTCGTCACCGTTAAAGTTAAAGTTTTGTGCTGTTAAAGAACACAATATGGTCCGGTTATACCGCTCGACCTGACCATTGGACCTAGGACAAGCCACCGCGTTTAAAATATGTCTTATACCGCTATCCTTGCAAAATTTACTAAAATTATGCGAAGTAAAACAAGAGCCCCTATCGCTTATGAGGCGATCTGGGCATCTAAAAACATAGAAAACGTCCTCTAGCGCCTTGATGGCGTTTATGCTGTTGGTGTTTCTCACAGGCTTCAAGAAGATAAATTTAGTAAATGCCTCAACTATAACCAGTAAGTGAGTATTTCCCCGCTTCGATTTTACGAAGGGCCCGAGATGGTCGATATGTACCGTATGAAATGGAATATCTACTTTCTCTATCACGTGCAACTCGCCTTCCTTTGGTGCTGGTGCCTTTTTGCTGTAAGCGCATTCCATACACGCACTAACATACTTTTTGATGAACTTGGTCATTTTGGGAAACCAGTAAGACTTTTTAATACGCTCTAATGTCTTTTCTATACCAAAATGACCAATGTCATCATGGTTCATACGGCACAATTGCCATCTCGCGCCTTTCGGTACAACCCAACGAATCTTAGACTTATCATTAACGTCCACGTACTTGTAAAGCCGGTTATCTTTAAGCACGTAATTATCGCGTATGTATTTGAGGCCTTCAGCATCTAAGTCTGAAGTTACTATATCTCTAATTCTTTTTATTTCGGTGTCCCCTAATTGCAGTGTTTGTAACCAATCTTCCTGTGTTATGGACATCACCATGGGATAATGATCGAATGAATTATCGGTAGCTTCTGCACTTATCGGATTCCGTGACAAAGCATCGACATGGGACATTCTAGGACCGGGACGATATTCAATCGCGCAATGGAACTCTTGTAAGAGCAACCACCACCTTGCTATACGCGGAATCACATCACGCTTTAAAAACGTGCAGCGTAAGGCGCTACAGTCCGTGATTATTTTAAATTGCTGACCTAAAAGATATACGCGGAATTTCTTCAGAGAGCAGACCACTGCCAGTGTCTCTAATTCATAAGCATGGAAATGCTTTTCTTCTGGCGAAGTCTGCCGACTGTAGAAACTCACCGGCTGAAAGTCATCATCGGCCTTAGCTCGTTGCAGTAAAATTCCGCCAATACCAACACGACTTGCATCCGTGTGGAGCTCCGTCTCGAAATTGGGGTTGAAAATAGCTAAGATCGGTCGAGTAACTAGGCAATTCTTTAATTCCTTAAACGCACATTCCTGTTCTTCCGACCAACACCACTCCGCTTCCTTTTTTAATAGTTTATTTAAAGGGTGAGCAATTTGGGCAAAACTTTTTACAAACTTTCGGAAATACCCGACCAATCCCAAAAACTGACGGACGGAGTGTATGTTTGTCGGGCGAGGAAAATCAACTACACTCAGAATTTTCTTATTGCCAGGCCTCACGCCAGCGGACCCGATCTCATAACCAAGATAATCTATATTATCGCGCAGAAATTCGCATTTGGCTAAGTTCAACGTAAGCTTGGCCTTTTCAATCGACTGCAAGACTCTCTCTAAACGCTCCATACATTCATCCTTATCCTTTCCATAAATGAGAACGTCGTCTATATATGCAGTAGCTTCCGTAAACCGTGCAGAACCCAGTACCCTGTTCATCATCCGCTGGAACACAGCGGGGGCGTTTGCCAAGCCGAACGGCATACGGTTAAATTCGTATTGGCCGTCCGGTGTGACAAACGATGTTAACGCCTTGGACTTCTCTGCTATTGGAACCTGATAATAGCCCGATGCCAAATCGAGGGTAATAAAATACGATTGTCCTGATAGCCTCGAGATCTCGTCCTCGATTATTGGCATCGGGTACCTTTCTTTCACGGTAACGGAGTTTAATAGGCGGTAGTCAATGCACATACGTAGTTTGCCGTCCTTTTTACGCACTAGGATTATAGGGCTCGCGTACTCAGACACCGATTCCCTAATTATTCCAGCATCGAGCATCTCGTCTATCATTTCTCGAACCTGTCCCCGTTCTTTGTGCGCCAGACGATAAGGACGGTAAACTACGGGTTTCTTGCTGTTTAATTCAATAGCCATTTCACACAAATTAGTACATCCTAACTGACTCAAGGTACTGGCAAAACAATGTTTATACTTATTAAGAATATCGAGCAACTTACGCCTATCATGCTCATTGGCCTTTACGCCTATTTTTATAGATTGTTCTTCAATATCGCTACACTCGGAAATAGAATCCTTTGATAAGGGTGAACATATGTGATTGACCATGTTTACCTTCGAAGCCCGACTTAATGTTGTACTCTCTAGTAGATCACATTGTGTCCCTAATGGTGTAATGCAAATATACAATTTACCTTCCTTTACTTGATATATTCCACCGCACACAACATACTCCATTAAAGGTTTACCGGCCACTTTTGTACCGACCAGAATCAGGCTAGTTGAGCGCGGCTCAATAGCTACTCCAACCGATGCTGGACCGTGAATACGAATGCAAGAAGTTAACTTTATCCTAATCGTTTCATCGCCACTAACATCAAATTTCGAAAAAGGCATTTCATTTTCTAACTTATAGAAAGTTAATTTTTCAGAATTTTTATAAACTTCAACTTGAGGCTGTTCGGTAAATGATTGTCCTACGAGTAGGGGCATATCTAGAAATTTATCATCTACTACCATAAATTTGACATCCGCGTTAACCTCATCAATTTTCAGGTTGGCAGACACACTTCCCAGAGTATAGACCATCTCATTGCCGAAACCCTTCAATACTGAAACGTCGCTTTTATCACAACTAAGACCCAAAACCGGTACAACAGAGCTTGTCATAAGTGACACCTCACTACCAAAATCTATAAATGCTCTAACCTTCACGCCATTAACCATAACGTCCTTATTAAACTTTGTACCAGCGTCTGATGCCCAAATACGCATAGTTTTATTGGCAGTTATTTTTCCATCCTTCTCGTTAGATAATTTATCTACACAGTTATCCGATTTATGACCGATTCTATTACACGTTGTACATCTTAACAGCGGCTTGGGACATTTCAAATACGGATGTCCCTTTTCCTTACAGTTGAAACAATATAAATTGCTATTACTTGAGAATGGAACTGGTGGAGGTCTATTACTTTTACTACCAGGATTGTGGCTTGTCAACCCTTGTTCGTTCCCTAACTTAGATTTTGAAATCTGAGAGAAACGATCTGAATTATGTACCGCGTCCTTATTGCTCATAAGGAATTGCAACAACTGTTCGGGTTGAGTACAACGCAAAGCTAAAGCACTAGATTTCGTAGTCCTGTCGCTTAGTCCGTGTATAATGCAATCAACTGCACGCTTGCCACTGATGTCGCATTGGTTCAACAGTGATAACTTTTCGTAATAATACATTTCTATAGGTTCATTGTACCTACTTCTACGCCGCAACATGTCCTCCAGGACTTGACCGAAATTCTGCTCATACGGAAAAGCGTTTAAAAGTTTAGTCTGCCACTCGGCCCAACTGTACAGTATTGTATCTAAGCTTTCATACCAGGTTTTGGCCAAACCCTGGAGTTTTTGTAAAGCAAAATGTATTATCGTTTTATCGTCCCAACCATATACAGTTGCGCACTCATTAACCTTTTTGAGCCACACATCAATCCTTTGATTTTTGGAAGACGGATCGAAGTCTGGAAGCATGTTCTTGTGATTTAAATGTGTGCTAGAATGAGTTGACACTACTGTATGTGGTTGAGTCGAAGTTTGTGACTTGATCATAGTTAAGAGTTTAAGAACATCATCGGTACTAAAGCTGGTTAGATTATTTTGTGCTTGTGAAGAGGGTACCTGCTGTCGTTCGAGGTTCTGCGCCCCATCTTGAAAATCTCGTTGAGGCCGGTCTCGATCCGTTACAGCTGTGTTCCGGCTGCTGCGATCGGGCAGCCTTGTATCACGCCTACGACCGTCCCGCTCACTTGATGAACGTCGAAGGCGACTCCGCGACCTTTCTAGATCGCTTTCCAGAGCTCGAAGTCGCTTCCGCTGTCGTAGCACTTCGAGTTCACGCTCTCGCATGCTAGAACTGTGATGATCCCGCCGTGTAGGGCTACGGCTTCTAAGCCTGGTACCGCTTCTATGGTCACGACGATTTCGACTGCGACTGCCTCTCTCCTGAACCACACCCAGTGGAGGCTCAGGAGTACTTAGGCATCGATTTTTATTTTTACCGTCCATTTATCTGCAAACTCGTAAGAAAAAATAAGAATAACGTTAGTTCCAGGTCTTCGGTAGAAAAAGTAAAATATCTCGGAAACGGTGTGTCAAATCGCAAAAATAATGAAAAATTCACCCCGTATAACCACTTCGCGTCGGTTAAGAGTAGAATAGTTGACCATCAATAACCTCCGTTTAATTGAACCAAATTAAATTTGTGGGTAGGAGTGGCATTATCAAATTAACTAGTTGTCTATCCTACGTGCTTATTAAAATAATGAAACAGTAAATAAATAGATTAATGCAATTAAAAGAAAAGTCATGAGACTAGTAAACTTGTGGGTACTTTGAAGTATTTGTAAAGAAAAAGAAAAGGTTACGTACCACTTCTGAGATGTAATAACACTCCAATAATGTGCTAATATACTTTTATTTTAACTACAGCAAATACGTATAAAATATACATAACTTATTTACTCATATACAGGATGGTATTCGACACAGCCTACCGCTTCAACCGCTCAGATCAGAATGCCTAGACCAACCGCCATTTTTCAACTCCCTAACCGTCAGTGTTCCCCACACAAGGCATCAATTCCCCATATTTTTACATACAGCCAATTAACATCAATTTAAAATACATCCAACCTTACAGGAAGAATGGAGATCGGCCCCCTGATTACGTATTATTACTTATGCAAAGCCGAAGCCGTGTGATCGCGATAATTGAGAGTGTGTGTGTGCGCGGGGCGAGGTGCGGGGCGCGGGAGGACGCCGAGCGCTCGTTGCGTACACTCTCAATTATCGCGATCGCGCGGCTTCGGCTTTGCTATTGCTTTTACGTAACCAGGGGGCGGTTGACCCTTGGCTCGATCTAGTACTAAGTTTGTACCTTAATTTATTAGCATAAGGGAGTAGTTTAACCGTTAATTTAAATCAATAAACTAAAGTGTTTTTTTTTTGCATATATCAGATTAAATCTTCAAATTGTTTTCATTTATTTTGATTCTTTTTTATCTCTAGCGGTGTTATTACAAAAGAACGCCTAAAGTTAGGACTTGATTTAAATATGAAATTTGACACCAAAATGTATGCCATATCTGCCAAATCTAGGGCACGTTTAGCTTAAACAATGTTTAAATTCTTTTGTAATAACACTGCGTATGTTTTTAACTAAGTGTGTGTATTGTAAGTAGGTACTGAAAATGCTATCATTTCAAATTGTTGCATAAATCAATATATTTGAATATTTCTATTTTAGGTATCAAATCACCTTGTTTTATTTCCGAGTCAGTACCTAAATCTAATTTATATAATATACGAGTACCTACACTGCATAGTGTCACCTAGATACACATTTCCATCATGTCAGACGGTCTGATTAATTATTTTAATAAGGTACATCTCGTCTCAACTTTCTCCTTATTAATGACGTGTAGGGTTGCTGAAATAGTACCTACTTTAATTAAATTAATATATTTGTTACGGTTTGATGAATAAGATTAAATATTTAGTTTGATTTTATAAGACCTACCACACTCGTTTATACGCCAACATAATATGTATACAGGGTATAAATGCTTATTCCTGAGAGCATTATTTTGAACTGAAAACCACAGAAAATTTTCCGTTTTATTTATTGTTTTTTACCCAGTTGCGCCAGATGGAGTGTTATGTTTTTATGTTCCTTATTTCTTTGGCACGTTCTATCGGTAGAGCTTAAATGGATTGTCGCATTTTAGCTGGAGAGCGAGAGGTACATACGTAGGCGGGATGATAAGTAACTAGCCACTGCTATTTAAAAAGTTAAAATTAAAAAATATATGTCAGTGGAGGGTGTAGGGCCCGGTGGTGGGCGCACCCATAGTGAAAATATATGTCATTTTTAAAGTCGTATCTCTGGCCACTTGTGTTCTAAATTTGAATTTGGTGGCGTGAAAATGTTATTGATTTTTTTGTCATTTGAAAATATATTTCGTCAACTGTTTTCAAAATGGATAAAATTTAACAAAGAGCGGTGCTCAAGTTTCTTCATATGAAGGGCATGAAGGGGAAAGATATCTATGACGAGTTAAAGAATGTTTTGGGTGAATGTGCTCCTTCTTATGCCACAGTAAAAAACTGGGTGGCTGAGTTTAAGCGCGGTCGTACATGTGTCCAAGATGAAGCCCGCCCCGGACGTCCAAAAAGCGTTACGACTCCGGAAATGGTCGTGAAAGTACATGATATGGTTTTAGCAGATCGACGATTGAAGTTATCTGAAATAGCTGACACTACAGGTATCTTAAAAGAACGGGTACATCATATCCTAAGTGAGGAATTAAATATGAAAAAGTTATCGGCCCGTCGGGTGCCGCTATTGCTTACGCACGATCAAAAAAGGATTCGGGTGCAAAACTCAAAAGAATGTCTGGGCCGTTTTCAGAGTAATAAGGCCGATTTTTTACGTCGATTTGTAACAACAGATGAAACATGGGTTCATCATTACACGCCAGAATAAAAAATTCAATCAAAACAGTGGACTCAATCGGAATGCCCGGCTCTAAAAAAAAGCCATGGCTGTAAAGTCGGCTGGAAAAGTGATGGCTTCCGTCTTTTGGGATGCAGATGGGATCTTGATGATAGATTACCTTCCTAAAGGTCAAACAATTAATGGAGACTACTATGCTAATCTTCTAGATAAGCTTCATCAATGTATTCAGCAAAAACGACCAGGTTTGGCGAAAAAAAAAACATCTTCCACCAAGACAACGCTAGGGTTCACACATGTGTTAAAGCTATAGCAAAAACCAACGAATTGAAGTATGATTTGCTGCCCCACCCACCTTATTCGCCTGATCTAGCGCCATCAGACTTCCACTTATTCCCTAAGCTCAAAACTTTTTTTGGCGGACAGAAATTTGCCACAAATGATGAAGTCATAGCCGCTGTAGAGGATTATTTTGCAGGCCTCGAAAGAAATCATTTTATAGAAAGCATTACTGCTTTAGAACGAAGATGGAATAAGTGCGTAGAGGTTCACGGAGACTATGTCGAAAAATAAAATTAATTTTATCACGGAAAGTTAAGCGTTTTCTTATTAGGCTAGTTACTTATCATCCCGCCCTCGTATCATGAAAGTGACACTGGGTCAAAATTTTTACGCAGTCGGAATTTTTTCTTGAAATAAATACGAGTAAGGTTATTAGAATCATTATACTATGATAGCCATGTATTTGTTTATCATGTATTTTGTGTAATTAGGATGAGACACCTAATTACTACTTAAGTCTATTCAATGGGCATTTGAAATACTATAACTACCCTTTCTGATACATTACAAAGGCAGAATCTCTTCCGTGTATCGTTATTATATTAGTTTATGTTAGCGAAAGCCCAGGTAATAGACTCCTACAGCTTATACAAATTTTGGGGACAACAAACGAGAGTAACTCAATTATGCTCCTTGGGTATTTCAACTCAAAGCTGTGGCGACATCTTTACCACCAATTTATATTCAATCACTTCACAATAGGACCCAAATTGGAATGTGCCTCGTTGTAAAAGGCCATTATCGGTCTTCCGGGTTTTCATTGGTGAGTGACGAGACGTGATGACAGTTTGATAGGCGCTGTCGGAGAATGTAAGCATGGAAGGAGTGATAAAGCAGCCATCTGTTGTGTACATAAAGTTTTGGCCATATTTTATAAGCATGTCTAAAAGAAATTCTGTAGGGCAAGGACAAGCCTCTCGATAGTCCATAACGCTATCGTTACACTGTAATTTCTCATAGATTTTAGAGAAGATAGCGTTACGGCGCAAAAAGGTTCATGCTTACTGTTCATACGCATTAGAATTAGTTCTGAACTCGTGATATAGATGAAGTTAGTTTAGACTGTCGTTGATTTCTGGAACGCGCTATCAAGATTATTTAGTAATAACGTAAGTTGTTATTATTGGTTTGACAATATACGATCTTCTTGTACTTTATATTGTGTTTCATTTAACCAGTATACGCTACTTGAGCAAGAGAATTTTGGTACTCGTTCACTTACCTTACTGCTATAGTTTGTTGCAAATTTCTATTTCGATCTATAGGAATTCAGTTTCTAATAGAATAAGAATAAGGATTATTCCGATCTGTCATCCGCCCCAAACGGACGGAGACAAATTAGAAAAGTTCCAAATGTGACCTATCTCGTTTCCTCCTAAGAAACCTATCTCGTTTCCTCCTAAGAAACCTATCTCGTTTCCTCCTAAGTATCTTCGATTTCTCCTAATCTTAAAATCTACGCCCGTATTACAAACTTGATGTCAAGACTTGTGAAGAATTGTTTGCTCTCATAGTAGTACCAACGTCAAGTTTGTAATTTAACCTCCTAAGTTATTTGCAATAATAACTAAACCTATGTAAAAAAAAGCTAGAGCTACAAAATAAAATAAAATTTACAAATAGAAGACTCCTTGCAAGTCCTCCACCGCTGGCAATGTGCCCAAAACGCTGGCAGCGTTGCCCCGCTGAATAGCGAGGCTTACTCGCTGTCCAAAAAATGAGCCAGCCCTCTGGTCATGAGATGCCTCGACCAACCTTTTCGAAATATCCTTAAAAAGGTTGTGGGCTCCTGGACCCCATGACCCCATGGTTTCAACCCTAAACGGCTCAAATAGGTAGTTACCACTGAGGTTTGCGTATTTGCGTCGTTTGAGGTTTTCAGCTGCATTGGCCGCAGAGCCACTTTTGATTGTTGTGCCTGGGAGATGGGACGCTGCTAAGGTGTCAACGCAGGTTGCGTCCCGCACCAGAGAGCGCCCCATCTTCCAAGGCATGAGGGTCATGCCGTCGGGTCTCTTGCCATCGTCGCGCACCAGGCCAACAGGTTCTAGTACTGATGGTGCCCCGGCGGTGGAAAGAGCCCGGCGGATGACGTCATTTAAATTGGCGTGGCGGGATATGCGGCCAGCGCTTCTCATACATGAGAGGCCATGGTGGCCTTGTTGGTCGACGACATCGCCACAGCGGC
Organism: Carposina sasakii; assembly: GCA_014607495.2. NCBI lineage: Eukaryota > Metazoa > Arthropoda > Insecta > Lepidoptera > Carposinidae > Carposina > Carposina sasakii. The sequence continues at coordinate 14,025,977 of CP053157.1, read as the reverse complement.
AGCGATGGAGGCCGTTGCATAGTGTACCTAAACGGAGGGAGGTCGCAATGCGGAAAGTGGTTCGGTCTAGGAGGGTGCCGATATTGGGGGATGGCCTGAAGCCACAGACCCGACTCCCACTCGCCTAAGGCTAAGAGACGGGCACGCTCTGCAGAACTGGCTGACGTTTCTAAGAGAGTATTCCGTACCAGTTTGCAGAGTGGCTCGTCCCAAAGCCATTGCGAGCAAGGATTTGAAGGCTCCACACCGTTTGGGCAGGCCAATTCCCAGGCTTCAACCATGAACGGTATTTCCGGTTGCGATTGTTTGAGAATTTTGGCTACTAAGGTTTGAACACTATGGGCTGAAGATAGAAAAGCTGGGAGTGAAACACTGGAAATTTTACGGACACCCAGTCCCCCAAATCTGATCGGTAGAGAGGCTTGTGCCCATGAGCGGTTATTCAGACTGATGTTTATTATGGAGGAAAGGGTATTTTTTATTGTTGTGTCTAAAATGGATAGGAGATCTGTAAATTTCCAAAGCTGACAGCAGTGTATACATGAATTTTGGTGCAAAAAGACAGTGCCGAATGATGAAATAGGAAGACGGATTAATTTAAATCCATACAATATCAGATTTTGCCAATTAACTTAACAAACACACGGATTTGTTTACTGAAGCAAAACGCTTACGGAAACATGTTAATATGATTTCGTATGAAGATCATTTTGATATAGTAACTTTGCTACATTGTTTACGAAATTAATTATTTATCAATGAAATTATTTATGTTATTCAAAAGTACACGCACATAATATACGTGTCGTTATTATGATTTTAATTAATATCTGCATATTTCACAGTACATGTAGACCTAGTCATGTAATCCTTGCACCAGAGACCAAATTCACTTCAATAAATACGAGTATTTCAATGTTTGACCTTATCGGCATTGAAAGCATTCCTCATTTCATTATAAAAATAATCTTGAAAGTTTAACGATTACGATTTATTCATAGAGTTATATCGACGATGAAGTGGCAATACCTCCTAACCACTGGCGGCTCGTCCTAAGGAGCGCTCGTGCAGTGCACTCCCACCCACGAAGATTACATAGGCAATCTGTATTTCTCTATATTTATAATTATCTTTCAATTCTATGTTTATACAATAATGTCTGCGCGTTTGTCTCAAGTAAGTTGTAGGTATCTTATGTATCGAGTGGAGCGCTAGCGATCGCGCTCCAATGAAACGTAATTTGGTATGATTCCTAGTACAGTATTCAATGAGTGCGAAAGAGACATACCGACATAGGCCGGCGCGTGAAACAGAAGATTTCGTATGAAAAATTAGCCTTATCTGGACGTGTACGTATGCGGCCACTAGATGTCGCTTAGTCCGAGTTAGAACGCGATATGGTTGCCTTTAATGTGTTTCATTAGGTCCTCTGAATTTTAATAAGAGTAAGGATTTTGATCATCATGAAAAAAAATGTGAACTCCCATCTAAAAATGCCAGGAGCCGCCTCTGCTCCTAACTAACATTTTACGACTATTCTACGTGTTTAAGGGCCGATTTTCGTTCATGTTAACGACAACCCCAAAACTACACCCCTGTTGACTGTTAACAAAAAACATTAGTTAGCGATACCACTATTAAATAGTGTTGTTACCCTGATATGTTCGTATACCAAAATATTAAATTAAATAAAAAAAAAACTTGGAAAGATAATTCTTATTTAACACTAGTGGACGCCCGCGACTCCATCCGTATGGACTACCGAAAAAACAAAATGTCGAAATTATCCCGGATAAAAACATTTTCCCGGGATAAAAAGTAGCCTATATGTTAAGTAGGATCTGTCACAATATATTCCTGAAAACTGCATCGAAATCGGTTCAGCCGTTTCTGAGATTAGCGTGCACAAACGCACAAACAGACAAACCGACAAGCAGATAAACCGACAAACAGACAAAAATTCCAAAAATCATCGTTTTGGGTACTATTGCATTGATAAAGGTCTCCTATAATATTCTTCCATGTATAGACAGCGATCCGTTACATTTTTATTATATGTATACATGAACGTATAAAGAACAACGGACGTAATGCTGTCACTGCACAGATTGAAGCACATAAATGGCGGCGCGTTGGGCATGTGTGCCGAGCTTACTATGGTTTGTAGTATGTGTGAATAACGCGTCAATACACATCCCTACTCCATCGAATATCGTTGCCGAGCTTACTATGAATGCTTCACGCTTTTTAGTCACAACACTCTGTCCGTTATTCTTTATACGTTCATGTATGTATATAATATTACACATACATAATAATATTACACATGTCTATCAACCACTGAGAGAATACAAGTACTAGCTTGATAATAATTCGATATGTTATCCCAACATTACGGTGGTGTCGTCAATCAACAAAAATGCTTATGGTTGGTCCTTTCTATGCTTTAGTTATTATTTGTTACTTTTTTTCGCGTAAAACGATAGTCCTCAACGTTTTTAGGGCACGTCTACTTAAAGCCTATTGAGTATTGTATGATCGATAGCTTATGATAAGATAATCTTAAGATATCTCTCGCTAAATTACGACTCACGCAAGTAATATATTGTCTACGTAGAGGCACAAAATATGTACTAAATCCCATATCCAGAAACGTACAGTGCTTAAAATTGCTACAAAGATACTTCACCTCATTATTCAACTTGACTTCATTGAGGCATGCATTGAATTGCGTTTCACAGACTATCACATTTGTATGTTTAGTCGCATTTAACCAATTAGAAAACAGATATCTTATAACAAAAGGGTTGCGATCATTTGAAAAACCTATTACAACAATATAGTCATTTTGAGTTAGATTCATTACATCATTACTGCAGGATGATATTACTTTGGATATAGTTGCTCCGGGTTTCCAAAAGCAGAAAACATCATATTGTGTCGTACCCAAAATTTTCTGTAGAGCTTCCTGTATTCCTCTTCCTTGTTGGTCTGCCAGAATAATCACTTTACTTTTCTTATCTCTAGTTATTATTTGCTTATTATCCGTCAATGTTTGTGTTTTATAGTTAGATTCGTAAAATGATTGTTTGTCAGATTCCTTGCAGGGTGGGGATTGTATGGTATTTGTTATAGATTTTTCATTATTTTTCCTTGGTATTGCTTTTTCTAGAGATTTTTCATGCATAGAAAAATTTATTCTCGGGATTTTAGGGGCTGACTTTTTTGTACTAAGGCGTTTCCTTTCAGATGATGGGTGTATTTTGGTGGTAGATTTGCATATATGTGTCAGTTGGTTGATTTTTGTGTCACACTTCACCACTTGCTTCTTTAGTGCAAAGTTTTCCAAAAGCAAATTCTCAATCTCTTTTTCAGCTGTACTTAGTTGAATTTTCAGTTTAGTGGCTAAATTTTGTAGCTCCTCTATGTTGTGCAATTTTACTATATTATCATATTCTATTGGGCAGCTTTGATTTAGTGGTTCATGCTCACCATCATCATCATCATCATCATCTGACAAAATGCTAAAGGTGTTTTGTGTGGAAATGTTAGCTACCATCTTATGTCTTTTAGTGACAAAATCTAGACTAGGACTTTTCGGTGAACTAGTCGACATAGGTGTAGTTACCGGATTAATTTGATCAGCTTGTTCATTACAGTGGGCGCATATCCATCTGGCTTTATTATCTTCAGTCATCAGGTAGTATCTTTTACATGAGACGTTTGTACAAAAAATGTGGTATACATTTTTGCAAGTACAGCAGTTTAAGTAAGCTTTTTCATTTATTTTGTTTTTGCATTTTGTACACACTAGTGTCATCTTACGGAGCATTGTGAAGCTAAGCGATGACGCCACTCTTCACTAGATGGCGTTAGTAAATATTTATGTGGGGATCCAGCTTTTGTTTATCGACGTTTATTACCCTTGTTGCTAATGATACTGCTATTGGTGGCTAGATGGCGTTGTAAATATTTAAAAATTCTGCTTTCCGATTGGTTGGCAATGTTACATTCAAAATATTTTGAATGTACAACGTAAAAAATATTTGGGTCTATAGAATATCTTGTGTATCACTCACCAATGACAAAATAATTTATTCATTTACACACATTTTATGCACTGACACAAAAATTAGATACTTTCAATATCCACTTGTTGCTTTTTAAACAATATTTACTTCCGTTACTTTTTCTCGTGAAATAACTATGACCACTTTGATTTCCAGGTAGATAACAGTTTGTAGTAAAATTCAGACACTAATACTCATAAATATAGTACTGTTAAACTTTGTCGATAGTGTTAACTATTTTTAAGGATTATTAATTTGGAGACTAGATGTATACCGTGACAGTGGCGCCACCAATTCGCTTCGGAAATAGATCAAATGGTTCGTAGCTATTTTTATAAATGGCTTATTGGAATAGCTCGTAGAATTGAAAGTACTTAATTTAGAATAGAAATGATGTGTTTCGCAATAGATAAAATAATATTAGTTTCATGAAAAAAGTAATTCAGTTTGTGAATAAAATAAAATAGCTACTAATGCCTAAACGTTATTTAAAAGTTTACTTATATTTATTTTCAAAATTAGTTACCGTTTAAAATGCGATCGGTATGATTTGTGATCTATTCCGTTCCGATCCCAGTAAGTGATCCCGTAAAGGATCCGTTTTATTTCATTTTATAATTTTATTCCTATCCGATCCCGTCGCGGGATCAGATGAATATTTCATTTATTTTGTATCCCGTTCTAATCCCGTGTGTCTTCTCTATGATTTTTTAGTACTGTTAGCAAGTAAAACAGTAGACATATACAATATTGTTTTTCGAATGATTGTTGATTTTTACTAAGAGATCTAGACTATTTTACTAATTCTTATTTTAATTTTTCTTAATTTTATCTTTCTTCGATAAAACAACTTGTAGAATTTTCATTCTTTTATTTCCTATTTTATTTTCTGACCTCCCACATTAAAAAGAACTCCACGGGAATCTGAAAATTGTTTTGGTATCAGACCGGAATTTGCTTAACCGGAATTTGAATTTGCTTTGCAGTTTAAGGGGTCGGACCGGATAGATCTGATTCGCGCGTGTTATAAGATAATAAAATAAAGGTAACTATGTACGTACGTTCCTACTGGTAAAGTTGAACAGTTAGAAATTCTCATTATCTCTATGTTAGTTTCACTCACATTGTGATTTCGTACGTTACATGTAACTTCACATCACTAAAATACGTGGAATTTTGTAATTAAATGACGAGAAGTTTCCTATTATCACCTTTTCCTGGAAACTTTATACATATACAAACTGTAGATACGAGTATACTTGAAAGCGAGCTGCGGAGGCGGCGTTCTGTTCCTGCGCGTTAGTATATTACTATTCACTCATCCACATTACACGCTTAATACATCTATAAAAAACGATCTTAAAAAAAATTGTTACCAATTTCATTGAACTAGGTTCTTTATGCTAAAGTTTTTTTTAATATTTCTGTAACACTCTGTATGTGTAGGTATATATAGTGTTCAACTTAACTTAAAACTACGCGATCGTTGCTCCTCTCAAGCATTAGTATCCTTCTCTTTTAGACACATAAAACAAAATGGGACCACAATTTAAGAACGAAGATCGTGATATTTTACGAGATGAAATTATGATTCGATACAAACGTTACTACTGCCGCCATAAAAGATATCATTATGGTCCATTTGCGTTGGAATTAAGATTTTATACGTTGAACATAAGAGAGGTATACACACCGCTATGGATTATCCTATTTTTATTATTTAGGTCCTCTGTCGACGCGAAACGTGACTATGATATCTCCTGTATAATCCTGCAGTTGTGGCTACCCCGACTCTGGGGTAGCCACAACTGCAGGATCATAAACAAAATTCATTCGCAAACAGATCGCGCAAATATACCAAATTCCAAAAATACGAAATTGTTTTAAAGCTATACATATCCACAACACAAATGCCAAAGATAAATGATTTTTGACGAAAATAAAACCGTTTCAACAATACATAAAATTAATGCGTAACAGAGTTTGGCGAGTTCCCTGAAGTCGTTTCTTGTTGCAGAGGAACGCCGAGTGTGTTGAATCATTTATTTTTAGGATGTTCTCACGATGGTTCGACATATTTGCTATGTTGCTTCGTTCTATGTGTTTCGAGTTATCTTGTGGGTGAGTTCGCAATGTTTTGTGTTACAATCTACTTAAGGCACATGTTTCTTAAGCAGTTATAATGGTCCTTACATTAATTTTGTACTGGGGTGCCTTCGCTTTAAATATACATACACGACTGTCTTCCCAAAACTAAGGTGAGCTTCAGAATCATCGCGATATCGTGAGTAAGATGCCACAGCCACGAATAACATAGCCGGGTCAGATATGACAAATTAACGACAAGTTGTATACATTTCTTTTGTAAATTTCTCTGTATTGTTTTGTGTACAATCTATATCTGTCTGTACATGGAAAATATATGAGAAAAAATATTTTAGGGGGGACCTTTATCAACGCAATAGTACCCAAAAGAATGATTTTTGCAATTTTTGTCTGTTTGTCTGTGCGTTTGTGCACGCTAATCTCAGAAACGGCTGATCCGATTTGGATGCAGATTTTTCAGGAATATATTGTGACAGGTCCCACATAACATATAGGCTACTTTTTATCCCGGATAATTTCGACAATTTGTTTTTTCTGTAGTCCACGCGGACGGAGTCGCGGGCGGCCACTAGTAAATAATAGGAATAAGTTGCTAGCTAATTGTCAGAGAGTATGCCCCTAAATTCCTTACTCGACTCTTACGACACAAGAGATACAGCTGATATATCTAGTAGTAGTAGACCACACCAGTAATAAAATTAGGGTGTCCGCTTTTAACCGTTCTTCTTTTCCTCCATTATCGTATGATAAATTTAATTACTTCCTATCATGGCATATGGCATCAGTCGTTTACATACACTTCTCAACCATAAAATAACTTTTACGCAGGACTCAAAGTTCCTATTTTCTTTAATGCGGATGGAATACCACCATAACCCTCTACAGTAATCAAATTGGTTACAAACTAGACTGGTATGTCGTTGTTGCCGGGAACCACCGCAAACCGTAATGGCGTCCAAATCAACAAGCCAATAATACTTGGACTGAAATAACTTGGCGCAAACTCGTTAGGTGGCACTCATGTTCAATCGCGCAATGTTAATTGTTTATTAATGATGCGAAAATTTGCGCTGATTGGGCCCTGGCCAATAGGGACTAGCCGGTGGTTATAAACTTATGCTGTTTCCTAACTAGTTAATAATGGTTGATAATTCGAGCTTATGGTTCTGACATACACTATAATCTTTAATCTCGTTGACTGTCAAGTAAGTACTTATTTGTACTTAACGTCCTGCTTTGTGAATTCCTGCATCATAAATGTGCTGTTAGAGATATTATACGTTTTAAATTGCATTCTGCGGTTGATGTACTGCTCTACTGAATTTATCGCTGGAATAGGGCTGGACTTTTGTGACACATTATAAAATAGGTGATAAAGATAGCGGAGTGAAACTGTAGGTACGATTAAGGATATGATATTAGTTCATAAATCTTCGAACCATATTGTAAGCGACCTTTTGGGTTAAAATGAAAAAAGGTCTACCAATTTAGTATAATATACATGGTGATTTTTGGTCGTCAACTTTCTCGAAAATTACGGAATCTCCTCATCATTACGATCATTTTTCTCCATGGAATACCTAGGAATGTCTGGTTCCCAAGATATTAGGGTCCAAAGTTGAGTAAATATACTGCGTTTTTCTGCATAAATGCACATAGTCGCGCGTAGCAAGATTTTTTCACGAGAAATAATTAATATCCGTCTATGAAAAAACTAGCATAAACACTGGACACTATAAATTTCGCCCGATCAAGTAATAAAAAAAAAATTTAAAAAAATTACATCGTTTCCCAGCATTTTTTTTGGCATAAACTTACTTTATTTGATGTATAGAGTACGTACCCTTCGTTAAGGGTGGCAACGAAAAAGCACCTGTATACCTATAGGTACGTTTAGACAAATAAATTTGCAGTGTCTGTAATATTAAACTAACCGTTTTTAACTAAATGCATATGGAGTTACCGATTTTGATGGGATTGCATCTAGCAGATAGCTTATGTAATAGAGTAACTTAGGTTTTCCCAAAATCGGGGCTATTTCGGTAACGGGAAATAACATATTTTTTGGGGGAAATACATAATCAACATATTTTGTGGACCTGTATCTTGTTGTATTTTGCGTGCTTTTTATATTCCCAATTCAATTAGTCATTTGCATCTAATTATTCAGATGTGGACTATACAGGATGTTTTTTCATTGCCACCCTTAACGAAGGGTACGTACTCTATACATCAAATAAAGTAACTTTATGCCAAAAAAATTTGCTGGGAAACGATGTAATTTTTTTTAAATTACTTGATCGGGCGAAATTTATAGTGTCCAGTGTTTATGCTAGTTATTTCATAGACAGATATTAACTATTTCTCGTGAAATAATCTTACTACGTGCGTCTAATATCTTGGGATTATCTATATATTAGGATATCGTCTAGTGTCTGGTACACTTCCCAGGTATGCTTCCATGGAGAAAAATAATCGTGATGATGAGGAGATTCCGTAGTTTTCGGGAACGTTGACCCTCACCCACACGGTGAAATCACCCTGTATAGACATAAGAGAATTGAATTTTGCTGAAAATCTTAATAATTAATTTTAATTTGTAATGTCTTCTTGGGCATCCTCTCAGTTGATAAGCTTGTCACTTATCATTAACATCTGTACCTGCTACATTACGTGACTGTCTTATCTCCTTTATAATCTTGCATTTCTGGCTACCCCATTTCGGTTAGCTATGTGTATGAATATGGTTTTTCAATTTAAGTATGTTTCATCCATGGCCTACATATTGAGTATTTACATTTCAAGATAATTTATGCACAACGCAAGAGATATTGTTCCTCTTTTATCCGCACTATGCAAGAGATGTCTCCTAGCTTAATGTGCCTATATTTAATTAAGTAGGCCCTCAAGTATTTCCACAGCCCTATGTGCTCATAGCCTAACGCAATTTACTGCAGCACAGATTCATAAAGTTATTATTAGCGTATAATTCTTCGAATAGCTTGTCCCAGAAAAGTCGTTGAGGAGTTGAGGACTCGCGTCTTTTGTCCTCGTCTTGGTAATTTTATGTGATAGATTACTTGGCGATTACTTCTTAATTTTCTTCCGTCTTGTATGAATGACTAGCTGACTTCAGTATCTATGAGATAGGTATAGCGATGAATTCCGAAAATTGATGCCATGATAAAACTTGCATTTCATAGAAACGAATTATTCACGAATGGAACAGGAAATGAAGTTTGATGTTTTAGAAGTCTGCCAATATAGGTAGTTGCAAATGAGCAACTATCTGAAAATATGATTTTTGTACTAAAATCTATTGACACTAGTTTGAATATAAAACCACTATTCTGCACAGAAAATCGGTTGAAAATTGTCTTTGTAAATAACATCGTTATTAAAATGGAAAACTTTCGGCAGGAAGTTATTACAGTTTTCCAAATAGTTTTGTTTGTTTAGTTGAATGAAGGAAATTTTTAATTAAAGCAGTAAAGCAATGTAGGTACCTAATCTTAATTCGCATTTCGAAATACATACCAGAATCAATAAATTTCGATTCAACAAACAAGCATGGCGGGGTAAGGTGTAAATTTTCAATGATAAGCTGTAAGATCATCACCTGAAAGATCGCCCCTGACTCCCTTAGAGCATGGAAAGAGAGGCAGCTGATGTATTTCAGTGAAGTCCCAGGAATTAAAGGGTTAGTTAATTATTTCCATTCTCTTCGTATATAATCAGAAATGCTGTTACCGTGCGTGTTACTATACCGTAAGGACATAAACTTTAATAACTTTTTTTTTTGATACTCATTTGCGAAAACTTTCTAACAAACCGCATCAGTTGAAGACTGATACTCTGCGGACCTATTGACAACTTCAAGGCAATATAGACCTATTGACAACTTCAATGTAATATAGACCGAGTACCGATAGTTGTTGTAGACAAGTTTCTATAGAAGCACAAACTTTTTTATCAATTCTATCGCACTGGTGCACGCTAGTTCTCTCAATTGTTCTAACTACTTACAAACTTGACATAGAAGGTGTTTTAAAATAGTCTCGTCTATTTTTCTACAATGCACGGTTATTTCGAAGTGGTTATTGTATTCACATATGTCTACAAGCGGTGATAGCCCGCAATTATTTTGTAGTGCTACCTAGTAGCTACCCAGTGGCCTGACGACTAATATGGTCAATTTCAATACTAGATGAATCTTAGATTTTTTATTCTAAATTTGAAAGTATGAATTAATTAAAGATGAAAACTGAGACATACAAAAAATCTCTCAAGATTGGTTATTTAAATAGGCTGTATGACGAATCTTATAAATGAATGCAACGGTTCAGGCTCTAGACTAGAGCGTGTAAATAAATATACAGGATGAGTTTTGATCGTCAACGTTTCCGAAAACTACCAAATCTCTTCATCATCACGATAATTTTTCTCTATGGAAGCATACCTGGGAAGTGTCTGGTTCCCAAGATATTAGCGTCCAAAGTTGAGTAAATAGACTGCGTTTTTCTGCATAAATGCACATTGACGCGTGTAGCAATTTTTTTTCATGAGAAATAATTAATATTTGTCAATGAAAAAACTAGCATAAACACTGGACACTATAAATTTCGCCCGATCAAGTAATAAAAAAAAAATTAAAAAAAATTACATCGTTTCCCAGCATTTTTTTTGGCATAAACTTACTTTATTTGATGTATAGAGTACGTACCCTTCGTTAAGGGTGGCAACGAAAAAGCACCTGTATACCTATAGGTACGTTTAGACAAATAAATTTGCAGTGTCTGTAATATTATAATGTAATAATATATTTTTTAATATTAAACTAACCGTTTTTAACTAAATGCATATGGAGTTACCGATTTTGATGGGATTGCATCTAGCAGATAGCTTATGTAATAGAGTAACTTAGGTTTTCCCAAAATCGGGGCTATTTCGGTAACGGGAAATAACATATTTTTTGGGGGAAATACATAATCAACATATTTTGTGGCCCTGTATCTTGTTGTATTTTGCGTGCTTTTTATATTCCCAATTCAATTAGTCATTTGCATCTAATTATTCAGATTTGGACTATACAGGGTGTTTTTTCATTGCCACCCTTAACGAAGGGTACGTACTCTATACATCAAATAAAGTAACTTTATGCCAAAAAAATTTGCTGGGAAACTATGTAATTTTTTTTAAATTACTTGATCGGGCGAAATTTATAGTGTCCAGTGTTTATGCTAGTTTTTTCATAGACAGATATTAACTATTTCTCGTGAAATAATCTTACTACGTGCGTCTAATATCTTGGGATTATCTATATATTAGGATATCGTCTAGTGTCTGGTACACTTCCCAGGTATGCTTCCATGGAGAAAAATAATCGTGATGATGAGGAGATTCCGTAGTTTTCGGGAACGTTGACCCTCACCCACACGGTGAAATCACCCTGTATAGACATAAGAGATTTGAATTTTGCTGAAAATCTTAATAATTATTTTTTATTTGTAATGTCTTCTTGGGCATCCTCTCAGTTGATAAGCTTGTCACTTATCATTAACATCTGTACCTGCTACATTACGTGACTGTCTTATCTCCTTTATAATCTTGCATTTCTGGCTACCCCATTTCGGTTAGCTATGTGTATGAATATGGTTTTTCAATTTAAGTATGTTTCATCCATGGCCTACATATTGAGTATTTACATTTCAAGATAATTTATGCACAACGCAAGAGATATTGTTCCTCTTTTATCCGCACTATGCAAGAGATGTCTCCTAGCTTAATGTGCCTATATTTAATTAAGTAGGCCCTCAAGTATTTTCACAGCCCTATGTGCTCATAGCCTAACGCAATTTACTGCAGCACAGATTCATAAAGTTATTATTAGCGTATAATTCTTCGAATAGCTTGTCCCAGAAAAGTCGTTGAGGAGTTGAGGACTCGCGTCTTTTGTCCTCGTCTTGGTAATTTTATGTGATAGATTACTTGGCGATTACTTCTTAATTTTCTTCCGTCTTGTATGAATGACTAGCTGACTTCAGTATCTATGAGATAGGTATAGCGATGAATTTTGAAAATTGATGCCATGACAAAACTTGCATTTCATAGAAACGAATTATTCACGAATGGAACAGTAAATGAAGTTTGATGTTTTAGAAGTCTGCCAATATAGATAGTTGCAAATGAGCAACTGTCTGAAAATATGATTTTTGTGCTAAAATCTATTGACACTAGTTCGAATATAAAACCACTATTCTGCACAGAAAATCGGTTGAAAATTGTCTTTGTAAACAACATCGTTATTAAAATGGAAAACTTTCGGCAGGAGGTTATTACAGTTTTCCAAATAGTTTTGTTTGTTTAGTTGAATGAAGGAAATTTTTAATTTAAATAGTAAAACAATGTAGGTACCTAATCTTAATTCGCATTTCGAAATACGTACCAGAATCAATAAATTTCAATTCAACAAACAAGCATGGCGGGGTAAGGTGTAAATTTTCAATGATAAGCTGTAAGATCATCACCTGAAAGATCGCCCCTGACTCCCTTAGAGCATGGAAAGAGAGGCAGCTGATGTATTTCAGTGAAGTCCCAGGAATTAAAGGGTTAGTTAATTATTTCCATTCTCTTCGTATATAATCAGAAATGCTGTTACCGTGCGTGTTACTATACCGTAAGGACATAAACTTTAATAACTTTTTTTGATACTCATTTGCGAAAACTTTCTAACAAACCGCATCAGTTGAAGACTGATACTCTGCGGACCTATTGACAACTTCAAGGCAATATAGACCTATTGACAACTTCAATGTAATATAGACCGAGTACCGATAGTTGTTGTAGACAAGTTTCTATAGAAGCACAAACTTTTTTATCAATTCTATCGCACTGGTGCACGCTAGTTCTCTCAATTGTTCTAACTACTTACAAACTTGACATAGAAGGTGTTTTAAAATAGTCTCGTCTATTTTTCTACTATGCCCGGTTATTTCGAAGTGGTTATTGTATTCACATATGTCTACAAGCGGTGATAGCCCGCAATTATTTTGTAGTGCTACCTAGTAGCTACCCAGTGGCCTGACGACTAATATGGTCAATTTCAATACTAGATGAATCTTAGATTTTTTATTCTAAATTTGAAAGTATGAATTAATTAAAGATGAAAACTGAGACATACAAAAAATCTCTCAAGATTGGTTATTTAAATAGGCTGTATGACGAATCTAATAAATGAATGCAACGGTTCAGGCTCTAGACTAGAGCGTGTAAATAAATATACAGGGTGAGTTTTGATCGTCAACGTTTCCGAAAACTACCAAATCTCTTCATCATCACGATAATTTTTCTCTATGGAAGCATACCTGGGAAGTGTCTGGTTCCCAAGATATTAGCGTCCAAAGTTGAGTAAATAGACTGCGTTTTTCTGCATAAATGCACATTGACGCGTGTAGCAATTTTTTTTCATGAGAAATAATTAATATCTGTCAATGAATAAACTATCATTAACACTGGACACTATAAATTTCGCCCGATCAAGTAATAAAAAAAAATCAATCAAATTTACATCGTTTACCAGCATTTTTTTTTTACATAAACTAACTTTATTTAATGTATAGAGTACCTACCCTTCGTTAAGGGTGGCAACGAAAAAACATCTTGTATAGTACCTATACTTGAAAAACATAACCATTCGTGTGGATAAACACGTTCAAAAAGTAGCTCTACCATATTATGCAATTGCTATTTAAAGATGGCATTAAATATGTTTTCAGATTATTTAGATCCAATTTCTTTATAAAACATTAAGACTATTTTTACTCGTAATCTGCGTCAATATATTTTAAATCTTCCCAATAACATGGCTAATCGAGCGTAATTTTTCATTTAAGATGAATTTCCGTAGCTTTTGCTATCGAGTGAGTTGCCATCAATCTTGCGGGTCCTCCCATCTTCCCTCTTCAGAGTGCCTATTAAAAGAACATGCTCTAATGTCCCGTTTCAGTCCTCCAACCGGTACTGACGACAGTTGCGATGTCGGCCTTATTGAATTGCTACTAACATTGACGCGGGTTTTCCGTCGTATTTTTTACCTGCAGGCCACTAATGGTGATATTTTCAGTGTTTTTAAGGCCACCCTTAAGGAAGAGCTAGTATTTCGCATTGGTGATATAAGCGATTTTTTCATTGGATCAGCTAGTAAACTGAATAATATATGATATAATGAATAATATATATATATATATATATATCATATCATTCGCCCGATCAAGTTATTAAAAGAATTTTTTTTTTAAAAATTTACATCGTTTCCCAGATTTTTTTTTGGCATAAACTTACTTTATTTTATGTATAGAGTACGTACCCTTCGTTAAGGATGGCAACGAAAAAACATCCTGTATAGAGACACGTTTTACGCTTAGCATAACGGGGTCAGGATTTTGGATACATACATATAACTAAAACAACTACAAATGAATAACTAGGCAACAAAAAAAACCTTACTTCCTCAGCAAAATATTGCGGAACTCTAAAGATTTTTTCGAATATACAGAGTGATTTTTGGTCGTCAACGTTCCCGAAAACTACGGAATATCCTCATCATCACGATCATTTTTCTCCATGGAAGCATACCTGGGAAGTGTCTGGTTTCCAAAATATTAGGGTCCAAAGTTGAGTAAATAGACTGCGTTTTTCTGCATAAATGCACATAGACGCGCGTAGCAGGATTTTTTCACGAAAAATACTTAATATCTGTCTATAAAAAAAACTAACATAAACACTAGACACTATAAATTTCGCACGATCAAGGAATTTAAAAAATTAAAAAAAAAAAAAATTTTTTTCCCCAGCATTTTTTTGGCATAAACTTACTTTATTTCATGTATAGAGTACGTACCCTTCGTTAAAGGTGGCCACAAAAAAACACCCTGTAAATTCCGCTGCACCTTCTTTAAAGTCAGCTATTAGAAAACGTTATGGACCGTGAACTGAACGCAAACAATACGGACGGGAAAGTGGAATTGGAAAAAAAGGGGGAGATTTATAAACCCGTCAGAAACAAAACGACCGCTGGCAAGAATTTTGCAATCGAATCGTGTAGGTAACGAAAGGTTGTTGACTTCAAATTTCGTGCCTGACGTACGCATAAAATAAATTCCCTTTTTTTCGCTCTACTTACTCTGTAACAAAAGTGTTATTACATCATTAGAATTAGTATCACATCACAAAAAATAAAATTAAAAACAGTCTGTGTAAACAATCAAACAAATGTTCGTGATATAACACTGTTAGCAGTTTTAATAGTGCAATGTGTTTATAAATAGTTGCGAGCATGTGATGTAGTCAGCTCAGGATCGCACAGCGAGCGATAGAGAGAGCTATGCTTGGGATCTCTCTGCGTGATCCAATCAGAAATGAGGAGATCCGCAGACGTACAAAGATCACCGACATAGCTCAACGGTCCAGCAAGCTCAGCGTGGGAAGGCCACCCGCGAAGTGGACGGATGACCTGGCCAAGGTTGCGGGCGTCGGTTGGATGCAGGCTGCTTCCGACCGGTCGGAGTGGAGGTTGTTGGGAGAGGCCTATGTCCAACAGTGGACTTCTCAGGGCTGTAAATGATGATGATGATGATGATGTGATGTAGTGCCGCATGTAGGGCAGCCGATCACAATTAATATTTTAAGTAATCGATATGTAGCTGAAAGCATTTGAATACACAAATGGTAAAAATTTAAATAGCTATTTTAAGAAACTTACATATAGAGAAACTCTTCAAACTCCTTTGTAGAAACTAATTTTCAGGAAGAAGTTACCTGAAAAGAAAGTTAAGTTTAAGTTTACATAATTTTCATGGAATATATTATTATTTACCTTTCCCGTACACAAAATTTACTTGAATTTAAGTAAATTTACAAAGACATGCTTATCTCTAAGAGAGATTTATTCAGACAAACTAGTTTTCTTTACAAATTTCTGGAAGAAATTTAAGCGCGACATTATTCATAAGGAGCCAAGCTTCTTGGTTACCTTAATGTTAATATGGAAGTATTATCATATCATAATGATATTACTATAAATAAATAAATATTCACATACTACACAACACATTAACCTAGTCCCACATTAAGATCCCTAAGGTCTTGTGTCGTGGGTACTAAGCAACGGTATATAAATACAAAGATAAGTATAGAAACATCCATGACTCGGAAACAAACATCGATATTCATCATATCAATGTTTGCACCTACCGGGATTCGAACCCAGGACCTATGGCGTCGCAGGCAGGGTCATTACCTACTAGACCAATCGGCCGTCAAATACTGCCGTATGTTACTGGCTACCAAATTTTATTTATATGTATTTGCTTTCAAACAGTTATTCTAAAACTTTTTATCTTCGTTTATAAGTGAATATGGTGAGAACGGAGTTATTTCACAAACTTTTAACATTTTAAACAGTTCTTATTTATTGATGCACATACTCCACATCCTCCACATCCAATGCACGTACACCAACAAACTTATCCTCCTTATTAAGTTACTAGTGGACGCCCGCGACTTCGTCCGCGTGGAAATTGAATTGTAGCTTATATGACACGTTTGTCGGTTTACCGTAGCAGTGCCATCTATTGATTACTTACTCAATCCAGTCGAAAAGTATCGACATCTGTTAGAATCTTTTGGAGTTAACAGATAATTGTGACTGTCAATTAATTATAGACAAATAATTTGCAATAAAATAAAATTGCGACTATAATTAAAGATCTAAGCTATCCTATCTCTCAAGTTGGACCAGACTGCTCACGGTGTGCCAATTTAATTTAAAATCGGTTAAATAGTTTAGGAGTCCATCGCGGACAAATATCGTGACAGGAGATTTATATATATTAAGATTTTTATGTGATGAGTAGCGAAAACACTTTGAATTATTAATACTTTTAATTTAATATTATTTTTACAAGATTTTAGGAGTTGGAATCGGAATCGAAGTTGGTATGGAACTGTGCTGTGGAATGGGTGCCGGGATTATTTATACATGAGAGTTTCGGGAAGGGAGGGTTGGAAAGGATTCTGGGAACAAAACTATTTTACGCTAAAACTATTTTAAAACTATTCATTCACTAATAAATCTTTCCTTGGCACGGTGTGACTTTGTGTTCTTCGTGGCGTATTGTGTCTTTGGTCGTGTCAGGAACATGTGTCCGGTATTTCAATAACAATAATTTGTAAAGCTTTATCTTTAGGCGCGGCGTGGTGCCATCCCTTCGTTAGTCATGCTGGAGCACACGTGTCTAACACGTAACAATTTCATACCTACATGTTAACGAGAAAATTTGTAACATTGTGAGCTCCAAAATATAAGTAGGTTATGTACAAGCCCATATTCTTCGAGCTAAAGTAAATCTAATTTTCGAAGGTTGTCGATACATGAGCGTGTTTCCTCGACTCGTATTGGTTTATCCCTAATAAGGCGAGCTGCAGACTTGCCGACAAGGTTATTTTTATTAAAGTTAAAAATATAATATTTTGTAATCTTATAAGCTGATGTGGACATTGTAGTGTATTGTTTCTTTGTTACTAATTTATTTCAAGGGTTATTTAATGGAAAAGAGGAACGTTAGTTTAGATTAGGGTTGCCAACCGTCCTGTTTTCCCAGGACATGTCCTGCTTTTTGGGCTGTCCTGGATAGTTTATAAGCACCGTCCTGAGTTTTAAAGTCCTGACACATTCACTGTGAGCAGATTTTCTAAGGGTGCCGACATCGGGCAAATAAGCGTCAGCGGCACCTCTAGAAAGCCTAAAAGAAGCAAATACGTAGTCAACGGCACTGAATGTGTTAAAGACCTAAGTTTTGAAATTGGCACGCCACTAACGCCCTCCAATCGTATTGTCACTGGGCTCGCACATGTATAGTTCTGGCTTTTAATCGAAATGTCCTGGTATTTCTTCCTCGAATCCTGGTTTTCAAAGTTTTGAGATAGCAATATATAAATAAATAAAACAGTTAAACTTTTCATGACTTGTGACATAAATGGCAGGGACATAAGACGATATTATATTTTCCTTCTTTCGTAGACCAACATGCGAAGAATATACGGGGTCTATTAACTTATACCCCCAAAATGTCTGTATAAATAGGAGGTCGGACTTAAAGTAAGGCTTTGAGGGTCCGTGTGTCGTAGGCTTAGTTAAGCAATTTCTGTGTCATAATATATCTATTTTTCCCGCAACATTGTTTTTTTAGGGCCATAAATAATATTGTGGGATTTATTTATGAGTTAATATCAAAAAGAGGTTTTCTTAGTGACATTATTAGTATGAACCGTGCCAATAGTTTTGGTGGTACCTATAAATGTATTATGTTTATAGATGGGTCAGCTCCCTTTGATTTTAATCATCAATTTTCCTTTTGCATTAGGTATGGCATAAAGAGCGTTTATGTAGGTAGATATAATATGTCACTGATCTACTAATATCATTCATCATAATTCCAATAAAGATGACAAAAAATCATGCTAATGAATTGATAACCTCTCTTTTTTGGATATCGGTTAATAAGTAGGTACTCAAATAGACGCACATTCAATTTTCCTCTAAAGAATCTTTTACATTTTAAGGAAGGTATGAACGTATAACGAAGTAAGTTGATGTGGAGATAACATGGCAAAATTTCTACCACAAGGCGAACACTAGTAATAAAGTAGCGTGCTATTTTATTTAGTAATGCAGTAAAAAGAACTAAATTACCAAAATACTTCAAAGTTCGCAAGAAAAACTGACTTTTACTGACTGCCGAGATTCCTCAAACGAAATTAACTGCGTAATCTAACTTTGGTACTTTACAGAATGGGAATAAATGTAACAACCTCGCAATGCTGAGATTTGATAGGTCTGGCAAGAGTTTTTATTATGGACCTAGATTGAAAAATGCTAAAACGAATGTAGGAAATGTGCTGATGCGGGGCTTCACTAGAATACAACAACTGCATATCTTTCTGAGGGGCATTCTCTCAGGCGATGAGCTAGCTATTTGTCACTTCATTTACTTATGTCTCCATTGTGCTAAAAGTGACTGTGTGAGATCTTATTTATGATCCTGCAATTTTGGCTAACACAGTGGTATCTACTATATGTTATGTAAAAATATATAAATCTATACATTTGATAAAATGTAACGGATCGCTGTCTGTACATGGAAGATACAATGAGAAAATTATAGGAGACCTTTATCAACGCAATAGTGCCCAAAGGAATTTTTGTCTGTTTATCTGTGCGTTTGTGCACGCTAATCTCAGAAACGGCTGAACCGATTTCGATGCAGTTTTCAGGAATATGACAATGTTTTATCCGGATAATTTCGCCATTTTGTTTTTCTGCAGTCCACACGGACGGAGTCGCGAGCGTCCACTAGTTTACAATAAAAAGCTTCCGTATCAGTATTACTTTGCTACGAGTAACTCTTACTTACACTAAATAGCTTACACTAGAAGCTTGTAGTTATTGGTCTAGGGCAGTTTTACCTAACCATTTTTTGTGCCCCCTTGTAATAAGGTTGTGGTAACTAGTCCTAACTTTAGGACTGTTAATAACAATAAATTGTTACTCGAGCGGAACGTAATGAGGCTCCACTTGGTTACCAGGTCGATTAGGTCGCTAATGAGATCCGAATACTAACCTCGAAAGCCTGGCTTCCTATTGGACTAGTTTAAGGGCGTACTCTAGTAGTTTATTAAATCTTGGGTATAGGGTCATTACCGATTCTTGGCGATACGATCTTCTATGGAAACCGTATTGCGTTGACCCCAAGAGTAATGGAATAAGGGTAGTAAGGTGATGCGTTGAGTGAGGTTTGATTTTCAGTTATTAAATACTTTGAGTACTTTGATACTATTTTGAGTTTCCTAACTCACCTTTTGCTCAAAATCTTCGAATTTACACCTTCGCATTTCTAAGCTGTGTGGGTAGTCAGGTATTCCAGTATATTGCCTCGATAAAGTTTGTTTGTTTTCTACGAAACGGATATTGGAAAACAAAAGTATGGAATAGATGTTTTTGTTGAAAAAATTGTACCTATGGAAATAAAAATCGATCAGTAGGTCACTAGCCAATACTAAATACATACGAGTATTGTTACGCCCATTATCCCCCGAAGACGTTGAGCAGAAGTGTGCAATTTACACACCCACTTTTATAAAATTATTAATAAAGAAAATGGAAAAAAATCTTCACCCGAGTGGGAATCGAACCCACGACCATTGCAAACCCTGCTAGCCGCTATAACCACTAAGCCACCGGGTCAATTACTCGGATGACGAATTTTACCATCTCTTTTCTAAATTACATATTGGCAACGTTACTCTTCATCCCGATAGCTATACACTAGCCAAATCTCGGCAAACAAAGCTGAATCCCTCAGCACAATGTTTAAAGATGAAACGATCAACCATATCCTAACGGACACCCACTTTTCGCCACTCAGCCTATTAAGTCCCACGTAGTAAGGGGTGAGCCTACCGCCGCACAAATACATCAATCTAGCTAGCGGCAACGAATACAAATGGGACATGTTACCGAGTCAATCTAAACAGATATTACAGGGCTTTTGGTGCGGCAAGAAAGGTTGACTTTGGATCCTATGGTGTTAGTAGAACCCACTTACACCCCTGGTAGGTACTCTATTATAAAGATTTATTCAACTATATCTACTATATTATAGGCGATAAGATAGAATCACTGATCATGTACATCTGTCCCCACTTTGCTAAACGTGGGTGTGGGATCGTCTTTGTGATCCTGCAGTTCTGGCTATCCCATATATTATGTCATCATCGTCATCGTCAGCCTATTGCAGTCCACTGCTGGACGTAGGCCTCCCCCAGTGTACGCCACATGGCTCGATCTCCCGTTTTTGCCATCCAGTCACTACCAGCCGTCCTCTTTAACTCATCGGTCCATTTGGCCGGAGGGCGCCCAAAGCTACGCTTGCCGAGGCGCGGTCTCCATTCGAGAACCCGTTTACTCCACCGTCCATCGGTTTTACGACAGATGTGGCCGGCAGTATATATATTATGTATGTATGTATTATCTAATAATGTAACGCAATATCCCTTGCAGCCGTCTGTACGGACCAAAAGAAAAGGTAACTTATACTAAAGCTCTTAATTAATTTGTGACCATCTGGTATAATTAAATTTAAATCGGAAACCTCTCTCTAGACATTGAAGATTTTTAGGTTCAATGCGAATTTGACAAAGTCTAAATGTAGACCATGTCAACGACTCTTGATTGCTTAGCTGCTGAAACTGAAGCTGATCTCGAACCGTCTCATTGAAAATCTGTGTCACAGCGATTCAGGCACACATAGCAAAATCTATCGAACTGAAGAAATATAACTCTCTATCGCTTATTTTTTTTAATTTGCCGGAAAATTTATTTTTATTATGAAATACAAAAAAAAAAATTGAGCAATGTAATGCAAAATAACAGTGCAGTGAGTGGCAAATTCTGCTTTAATGCATAATCGTAATTAGATCAAATAAAAATGGATAATGGATAAATTTGACGATTGGTGTAGTAGGTAGTGACCCTGCCTAATAGGTCCTGGGTTCGTCATACATTGATGTGATGAAATGAATTGATGTTTGTTTGCAGTGTTTATATACTTATCGTATTATATATCTTAGTAAATACAAGAAAAGTGTGGGATGGATGTGTTGTAATGGAATTAAAAAAAAAAAAAAAAAAAAACAAAAAAGGAAATAACACAAACACATTCATAGCTCATGTACTCGTATAATTTTCCAACATATCAATCAGATCAATTCTGAGCAACCTGCTGGTAGTGATTGAAACCCCATTATATGATCCACCAACATATCAATCTGAGATCTCTGTGATCAATTCTGAGCAACCTGCTGGTAGTGATTGAACACCCCGATATATGATTCGCAGTTATTGGTCAGGTGAATTAGGACGTAATTTATCATGTTCAGACATTCACCTTCACTAATTATTCATGACCGTTACTCGCCTGTATAGACTACTGGCAACTGTTGACACATGCGACGCACGACTCACCGTAAATGCGTGCATCCAACGGGGTTGGCCGCATCAGCACTGCATTCAATCAATTGTAACTCCTGTAAGCCAGATTCAACAGAGGCGACCATAAAAATGCACATAAAGTTTAGAAAATCCCGAGGGACTTAACAAGTAACTATACGGTATTACATACATGCATAGGTACATACATTTATGCCACGTGGTGGTAGAATAGAGTTTGTACCACCCCTGCCTACCCGTGGGTATCGTACGAGGCGATTAAGGGTTTCCAGGAGGCGGGCAGCAGCGCCTCCCGTACTGACAACATAGCCCGAAAATCACACTGCGGTCACCAACCCGCCTGCCCAGCGTGGTGACTATGGGCAAAACCCCCCTGTGGCTTTAGCCTTGTGGCGTGCCTTGGGGGAGGCCTACGTCCAGCATTGGACTGCAATAGGCTGAAGAAGAAGAATAGGTACATTTACGCCCATTATCTCTCGAGGTTGGGTAGAAGTCTGCAAATTACATGTCCACTTTTCACCAGTTTTTAAGTCTCACGTGGTAAGGGGTATAAGGTATTAAACTAATATAAAATATAAAACAAGAATCCAGTTAATACAATCCAGTGCACAGAACATTTGGCACGTCCTCGTCCGCACGATCATAGACGATATATATTCCAATACGACACGACCTTAAGCCGGGTTCACATATTTGGCAAGAGCCGGTGGCGCAGTGTCGCGGGTTAAGTGCCTTTTTAAATATTTATTAGAAGAGATATTAGCCTACTCTGTCATAATAGATTATTTAAATTTTGGCACTGATCTAATGAAAATTTTGCTGTACTTTAAACGGTTCATATTATGACTAGTGAACGTCCGCGTGGACTGCAGAAAAAACAAAATGTCGAAATTATCCGGGATAAAAATATTTTCCCGGGATAAAAATGTAGCCTATGTGTTTATCCAGGGTGTCAGCTAACTCCATACTAAATTTTATTAAAATCGCTCTAGCCGTTTTTCCGTGAAGAGTAACAAACATCCATCTAAAAAAAATCTGCTGTTCCATACATTTCAGTGCAGTAATCATTCAAGATTGTATGGGACAGCTAATTTTTTTGTCACTATTTCGGAGTTGGTCCCATAATGAAAGTTGTTTCTTTTTACCTGCCTAGTTTCGTGTCAAAAGATAATCACTACTTTTTGGTAGACCTTATATAGAACCCTTAACGAAGGGTACGTACTCTATACATCAAATAAAGTAAGTTTATACAAAAAAATGCAGGGAAACTATGTAATTTTTTTTGAAAAAAAAAAAATTCATTACTTGAACGGACGAAATTTTTAGTGTCCAGTGTTTATGCTAGTTTTTTCATAGACATACTCGTATATTAATAATTTCTCGTGAAAAAATCTAGCTACACGCATCAATGTGCATTTATGCAGAAAGACGCAGTCTATTTACTCAACTTTGGACCCAAATATTTTGGAAACCAGACACTTCCCAGGTATGCTTCCATGGAGAAAAATGATCGTGATGATGAGGACATTCCGTAGTTTTCGGGAACATTGACGACCAAAAATTACCCTGTATATTACTGTGCTGAAGCGGTGCTTCACTAGAAAACATCAGCTGAACCTCCTTCCGAGCATGTCGTAAGTGTTGACGAAGGAGCTCGTTTTCTCTCCGGCAATGAGCTAGCAACTGTCTAAAATGTCTAAAAAACATGTCGATTTCAAAAAACAAAACTATCGAGCGAAAGTCATTAAATCATGTTTTGCCATAGTTCAAGGATACTAAGATTATCCTGTAAAAGTCTCACATTAAACAAACATGCACCCGCTTCAGCATATATCATTAAAAAGATGCAAAATAACGCCTGCCTCCTCTTAATCTTTTAAATCTGCAGCTATATTATACAGGATGTTTTTTTGTGGCCACCTTTAACGAAGGGTACGTATTCTATACATGAAATAAAGTAAGTTTATGCCAAAAAAATACTGGGAAAAAAAAATTTTTTTTTTGAAAAAAAATTTTAAATTCCTTGATCGTGCGAAATTTATAGTGTCTAGTGTTTAAGTTTTTTTATAGCTATATTAATTATTTTTCGTGAAAAAATCCTGCTACGCGCGTCTATGTGCATTTATGCAGAAAAACGCAGTCTATTTACTCAACTTTGGACCCTAATATTTTGGAAACCAGACACTTCCCAGGTATGCTTCCATGGAGAAAAATGATCGTGATGATGAGGAGATTCCGTAGTTTTCGGGAACGTTGACGACCAAAAATTTCACTGTATATATAGCTAAAGCATGTTCTTCGCAATATTGCAATTCTGACTTGACTGATTGATTGAGACTACCCTATTTTGGGAGTACATTCAACAAAATCGTGATCAATAGTTGATACCTAGATAACTATGCCAACTAATACCTGTATTTTAGCCTTTTATAAAACGGGTACCTTTAGTTGTCAGTGAAGTGTAATTTGTAACTCGATCGTATCTCAGCTGAGCGGAAATTAAACGGTCGTAAAGGCCATTTCCCACTACATACCTACACGGATCCATTACTGACAGTGATAGATAAGCGAATAGCCATCAGCTACTGGTCCTGGTCAGGTAGACAAAGTTCTTTTTGGGCCGATTTTGCTAATGCTCAGATAGCCTATCTTGAGGTTAAAGTTAATCCTGTCTTTATTAAAAACTTATTAATTAAGATAGTGGTAGTATTTGAATATTGGAAAGATCGGACTTAAATAAAATTGTGATGGAATTAATGGAAAGTCTGAGTCACTGAAAGTCGTAGATCAAAAGTTCTTAAAGTTTATAATGATACCGGCATTAATTCCGGAGAAAAAGAAAAACAATTAGGTACTTACACGTCTGACATATATTTTACTTATTATACACATAGAAAGCGTCCCATAGAGTAATATTTTATCAGCCAGTTAGACAGTAAATCCGTAAACTTAACAAATTACCTATGTTGTGAAACAGTTTGTGAATTCTAGGAATACGATAACCGTGGCTATGAGAGCTTAGTTGTGTGGAAGCACGGTCGTTTGGGGTCGTTCTAGTTTATTACTCACTTAGGTTTTAAGGCACGTCAATTTAGATGGTCGTTTGTGATGGAAATTTGATTTTCTAAGTAGTGTGGTAGGCCAAGGTTAGATAGGTAAGGCAAGCTTTTGGTTACAATCGATTGTTTAGTTCAGGGGTTCCCAAACTGTTTTTCCTTATAGACCCCTTGCAAAAGTTAACTGTTTCTGGTGGACCCCCTACAGGCCTATGCCACATACAAATTAATTGTGAACCCCTATTTTTTCACGTCAACGTAGACTCCCAATGAATCTGGGGGTCCACCTGGACCACTTTGGGAACTACTGGTCTAGTTAGTTGAACTTTATTTCTTTTGCATTCTTTTTACCAGACTGTGTGAAAAGGAGGGTTATGTTTCTCGAGTGTATGTATATTTAATTGGCACGCTCTCAAGCCTAAACGGCTTTTGTCGCATTTGAGCTTAAGAGGTATCGCTAGAGATCACAAAAACAAAATCGAAGTTTATAATTCCAAATTAAAAAAATTGTATGAAAAAAATTGCCTTTAATTTTGAAGAATGCAAATATATATAATATCTTGACTAAGATAAATTTATAAAAAAAAAACACTTCTCCATAATATAAACCGTTAGGATATGGTTGATCGTTTCATCATTAAACATTGTGCTGAGGGATTCAGCTTTGTTTACCGAGATTTGGCTAGTGTATAGCTATCGGGATGAAAAAATAACGTTGCCAATAATGTAATTTAAAAAGAGTATGGTAAAATTCGTCATCCGAGTAATTGACCCGGTAGCTCAGTTGGTGAGAGCTCTGCACGGAATGCAAAGGTCGTGGGTTCGAGTCCCACTCGGGTGAAGAATTTTTTCATTTCTTTATAAATAAATTCATAATACAAAAAATCCTTTGCCATGAATAGAGTAACCTATACGGTACAAACATTTCCTGAAATAAACTTTGTAAAATTCCACCGTCCCTTCCACCAATTTTAATATATTCAAAGAACCTTTCTCGAAAAATCTAGTCAATATTTCGAAATTAATTAAAACTTAAGCGAGGTTCATGAAAACCTTATCAAACAAAATATACTCGTAGGTAATAAAATACTAGTGAATGTCTGCATGGACTGCAGAAAAAACAAAATGTCGGAATTGTCCAGAATCAAGATATTTTCCCGTGACAAAAAGTAGCTTATGTCCTTTCTTAGGCTCTAGATTGCCTGTGTACCAAAGGTTTAGTATCCAGCGTGAAAATGATGACACACAGATAGACAGAGTTACTTTCGCATTTATAGTATTAATAAGGATTAAATACGGGACACAATAAAATGAGCCGGCTAAGTGGTTTAACCATCCGTTAATCCCGGTATAAAAAGCTTTTAATATAAGCTGGTAAAGATCATCGCATTTAGGCAGCTGTCCCACCGGCTACCATAAGCTAGAAGTGTACAGCTAGAAATAGATCGAGTACCCAAAAAGGCAAATTGTTTGATCATTAAGTAACCTTACTATTGGCTAAAAACAACAAGCTATCTTATGTAGTATATTGACGTATTTTGACTAATAGTACGAGTATGTAAGCTTGACTACTAATCAAACCGATCAAACAATATTTACCCTTGTTTGATCAGTAAACTAGTGGAGCGAGTTCTCGCAGATAGTCAGCGATCAATTTACACTATCTTTTTACCCGATCGCGCCAAAAGGAGGGTGATGTCTTTCGAGTATATACTATGTTTAATTCTTTTCCATGTTGCATTAGGGTGATAGAGATATCATTAGATTCGTTTTTTTTTTTACAATTAGCTAGGCAAACATTTGACCGCCATCGTGCCTGATGTTAAGCAAGATGCGGCCTAGGGTGGTACATGTTTGCTTAGAAAGTGCCTATTCACTCTAGCTTTGAAGAGACCAATGTTGTAGTGCTCGGGAAATACATCGGCAGGAAGTGCATTCCACTCCTTAGCCGTTCGCATTACAAACGAGTTAGCATAACGTTTGGTGCGGATGGGTGGGATATCAACAACATAAGGGTGGTTTTAGTTGTGAGAGTGAAACTTGTACATTTTGATGCAGTTGGGTATTTTGTTTTAATATCATATTTACGATTAGCGGTGATAGCCCAAATGGTTAAGACGTGCGCCTTTCAGCCGGGAGGCGTGAGTTCGATCCCAGTCACGGGCCTGACCACTGAGCTTATTTCATGTACGGATTTTTCTAAAAATTGACACTTAGCTTTACCCGAGAAAGGTTGGCGTCAGGTAGGTAGCCGGCCGTAAAAACAAATGCCAAAACTTTGACAGTAACCATATTGCGCCGAACCCATAAATAATGGGTTAAGGGCGGGAAGATGATGATGATCATATTATTATAGTTATTTACACTCAGAATGCGCATTGTGTATGTTATTTGAGAAAGTTATAGCTGTCAATCGCTTACCTGTGGCAATGGGACAGTTCCCTTAGCCCTCATTACTGTGGAGCTGTCAAACGTCACCTTCCATAATGCACGTTCGGTTAGATACTGTCAGGACGGATTAGACGGCTCAAACTGTTCAGGGAACGTGACGCAGATGAGGTTATTTTTAATGAATGCTGGTTTGTGGGCGTTTAGGTTGTCGTTGGAAGGAAGCATTTTTCTGACTCTTTCGTATTATATCGACCTATCCGTAGAACAAAGTTACATGTTCAAAATCCCTACTTTACAGGGGAGCAGTTTGAACTTAGATAGAGCATACATTTTGCTCTAACTTTTTTATAATTGGTTTAGGTAACTAATACTTTCACCGACATATAAGTACATAATTGTGCGTCTATTGACATGATAATTAATTAATTTTTTCTCACATTCTGGGATTTAGGGGGTCCCATAAGCACAATATGTGTCTTTTTTTCTCGGATATTTCATTAGCGAACTGGGTCATAATTAGACACATGTTACCTTTTTCTTGGGAAACATGTTAGGAAATATGGGTGTCATATGTACATGTAGCTTTAAAAAAATCTCTTTATAAAACAAAGAGAATTTTTGAAAACTGGATCCTCATGTACGCCTCAGGATCTGTGATAAAAGCCGTTGACCAGATTTCTTCCGTGCTTCATTTTATTCAAGGTATAGTAGGAAATGGATATTTCTTCTATTTTTGTGAAGTTTCTGTTTCTTAACTAAGTGGATCTTAAAAAAAATCATTACTCAAGCAATTGTTTGAGTAGAAGTTGTTACTTCTTCCTTTGTATATACGAGTAAAGGGTGTAAGGGCATTCTATTCTTGCGGCTGACTATTTACTATTTAAGTATCTTACTAAAGAAAAACGATAGCAATGTCAATGACAAATACCTTTGAGGAATAATCCTCAATGTTTCACGTAAAACGAATTTTGTACGCGATCAGCGGAATTTGTACAAATTTTTTTCTAGTTAAAGGGAAATAAAATGCATTATTACAAGAAAAAAACAACTGCCTAAATATCATTATCGTGTAGCTACTAAAACGATTATCACAATTTATATAGCTTTTACAACTCACATCGTTTGTTGCAAATAAACATTTGTAATCTCGTTATCACCTCTAAAATAAGTAGGATATTAAAATTCCAGCCGAAGAACATCCCTAGTTATTCCATTAAACAAGGACCTGGAATGTTCTGGAATGAACGTCTGCAAAGGAGTACGTAAATTGAATTTCCAACAAGAGCGGAACACCGGAACACTACCGTAACGGAAACAGGAATGTGTTCCATAATTTACTAAGCTATATTTTTATGACCATTCGAATTCTTTACCGGATGCTACAAGAACACTATTCAGGTTTAATATCCGATAAGTGTGAATAGTTTCATGTAACTTCGGCCACTGGATCATTCGATAAAAATCTGGGCCCTATAGCCGATAAGTGGGAATAAACTCTTAAGGTCCAGTCGAGAAATCGAAGATTTAATTTAATACTCGAATTAGCAGGTACTATGTCCAGTGACTTGGTTGTCAAATTAGTAGGTACTATATAGCCAGTGATCTGCCCTCCTAGCAGGTCCACAAATCGTGGATATCGTATCGTCTCTATACAAAATTCAACATGGCGGCTATATTTATCGTATTTTGACAGGCTAAATGTCGATAAATCGGTTTATCATATCGTGTTTCGCAGATCATGCTACTAGAGCTGATAGTCTTTTGACATAGCGGAAATAGATGTCGTATGTAATAAACTCGTAGTAAACGCAGTTTATGTTTTGTTAATTTAAAATACTGCAAACATGATTTCAGCCTAGCTTCAATAATACACTGGATGAGTCTCTTAACCCAAAACTGGGGCAAAGGAATCGTCTGCAAATGCCTACAAAATAAGAAGAAAATGTTGAATACCATCTCTCAATACCGAGTTTATCGGATAACAAGATATTTGACATTGTTCTACTGCTTGACAAAAAGGAAATGTCTATTTTTTGTTTTGGTGGCTATTGTTTGTGTTATTTATTTTTAACTAGAGACCCGCCCCGGCTTCGCACGGGTGCAGTGTTGAGACTATACATAATATAAACCTTCCTCTCGAATCATTTCATCAACTTAAAAACCGCATCAAAATCCGTTGCGTAATTTTAAAGTTTTAAGCATACATAGGGACAGACAGACAGTAGAAAGAGACTTTATAAAATTATTAATAAAGAAAATGGAAAAAAATCTTCACCCGAGTGGGAACCGAACCCACGACCACTGCAAACCGTGCGAGCCGCTATAACCACTAAGCCACCGGGTCAATTACTCGGATGACGAATTTTACCATCTATTTTCTAAATTACATATTGGCAACGTTATTTTTCAACCCGATAGCTATATACTAGCCAAATCTCGGCAAACAAAGCTGAATCCCTTAGCACAATGTTTAAAGATGAAACGATCAACCATATCCTAACGGATTATATTAATGGAGAAGTGTTTTTATAAATTTATCTTAGTCAAGATAACATTATATATTATAAAATTATTAATAAGAGACTTTGTTTTATAATTATATAGTGACACTCACCTCATTTACACGATACCATTATCTTGTATTACATACAGTTTTATTATTAAGATTGCAGTTTGATTGCAGTGTACAAGCAATTCGGCGTTTCAAGGTATAGTTGATAAATTTTTACCCGACTGCGCCAAAAGGATGGTTATGTTTCTCGAGGGTATGTATATTTTTTTGCCACGCTCTAAACGCCAAAAAGGCTTATCACATCGGAGCTTGCAAATTGTCATTAGATTCGTGTTAACCACCATCATCAAGATCGCAGGGGCGCGGGGGAGGGAGGGGACGCCGAACACTACCGATCACTCACCGTTCGTCAGATACAGTTGGCGGATAGCCATTTTTTACTATTGTACCTAAATCTTAGTTTAAAATATATACAACCTAAATCTATCAGCGGCCTTCTTCATTCCACATCAATAATCAGCTCAACAATTCTTTTTTTTAAGGTAGTAAAATTAAATGATGTTATAAATAACAAGCAATTCACGATTATAAGGTTAATAATAAAAAAAAGCCGACAAAGTTGAACTCGCGTGAAGAGGGTTCCGTACGATGTTACCTATCATGTTTTTTTATCTACAAAAAACGCACAATATTGAATACCATGTTATTTTAATATCATGGACTTCTTATAGGCCTATAATCTTAAGGAGAAAACTAATTTCCAAAATTTTAGGTTCAGTTTCGGAGATAAGGGGGGGGGGAATGGTCAATTTTCGTCAGAATAACTCTATTTATTTTAAAATTACAAAAAAATAAATTTAAATCTTCTCAACAAGACCTTTCATTTGATATGCCACACGATGCAGTTTTCAGATTTTTTTATTTTATTTTCCCCTTCCCCCCCCAAAAATGACCCCCCATATACAGATTTCACCTGCTCACGTCACACTCTGTGTTTGGGTCACAGGAATTGATATGTGTACATTTCAACTTAATCGGTCTAATAGACGGATTGACTGTACGAGTGATCCTATAAGGGTTCCGTTTTTGTATTCAACGTACGGAACCCTAAAAATTAATAAACATGTCTCATTAAATATTTTGTCAACTGAATGCTAGCAAGTACCTACCTATAGCTGGCATACGATGTAATTAAAAAAAAAAAAATTACTTGATCGAGCGAAATTTATAGTGTCCAGTATTTATGCTAGTTTTTTCATAGACAGATATTAATTATTTCTCGTGAAAAAATCTTGCTACGCGCGTTAATGCAGAAAAACGCAGTCTATTTACTCAACTTTGGACCCTAATAGCTTGGTAACCAGACACTTCCCAGGTATGCTTCCATGGTGAAAAATGATGCAGAGATTCCGTAGTTTTTGAGAACGTTCACGACCAAAAATCACCTGTATACAGGGATGTTTTTTTGTGGCCACCTTTAACGAAGGGTGCGTATTCTATACATGAAATAAAGTAAGTTTATGGCAAAAAAAATGCTGGGATTTTTTTTTTTTTTTTAATTTTAAATTCCTTGATCGTGCGAAATTTATAGTGTCTAGTGTTTATGTTAGTTTTTTTATAGATAGATATTAATTATTTTTCGTGAAAAAATCCTGCTACGCGCGTCTATGTGCATTTATGCAGAAAAACGCAGTCTATTTACTCAACTTTGGACCCTAATATTTTGGAAACCAGACACTTCCCAGGTATGCTTCCATGGAGAAAAATGATCGTGATGATGAGGAGATTCCGTAGTTTTCGGGAACGTTCACGACCAAAAATCACCCTGTATATACCTATGTATGTACATGTCTGTTATTTTACCTATACTTATACGTATAATGAGACATGGTTTATCTGTGAGAATAAAACAACACCCTTCTGAAGAAACAATAACTGTATGTCGCTAATTAAGACGAAGGCTTTATTGTTGCGTTCATTGAGAGAGAATGACGTCACAACTAGGGTGCTGTTGTATAGAGAGCGATACTAGCGAAACGTGACAAAAACTTTAAGCTTAGGAATCATTTTATATGCATGAAGCCTCATTGAAACCTTATTTCTGCCGTTACATTACTTAATATTCTACATCTATAAAGATATTATCTACCCAATTATTTTACATCTTTATCAATATAAATAATATCCATACGCAGATTCAAATTAAAAGGATTCCTCCCCAATAAGCAATAATTGTTTATGGTAATTGGTAATTAAATAAGTTAGAAATTCGATTACGTAACCGACTTACAAAATGGGGTAGTTTCCTATGGTTGAATCTTAATAACATCTTATTCTTATCAGAATAAATAATCAAAATCATACATATCTGTAAAATTACAATTTGATTATGTGTCTAAATGAGGTAGTAATAAGTCTTCAATTTTAAGTGGGCAAGCCCATTTTTCAAATGTGAAATTAATTGAAAATTACAACTACACATGTCCACCTGCATCATTTACAGCAACTTTTGTTTTGTGACCACATTTATAAACGCAATACTCGTATATATATTAATATAGCTGTAAAATAAAAGTTCTTTTACGCGCATACAAGTTTCTTAACGTGCGTTTTTCAGCAAGTCTAAAATTGTGATTTTGGAATCGTTATATCCCGGAAAGTTTTCACGAAAGCGAGGTTTTTCTTTCGCAAATGTTTATTTTATTTTATGATCTTTCGATATAAATACAAATAAATAAATAAACTGTAAACGACCCTCTTAGGGGTATAGGTACACATAGATAGCTGTGCTACGCTTAACATAGTGGAGTCAGATGAAACATACTAGGTAGATAAGTTGTTAACTCATAGCCCGAAAGAACACCCGTTCTATTGAAGCTCTACATCGGCACCAGAAAAAGCGACATACCTGCATCCCAAAGAGGTTGAGCAGAAGGGTGCAAATTACACGCCTTCCTAGTTAGCCTATCAAAAAGCGACATATTCAGCGATATTCAGGTTGCTGCTACCTATTTCTAATGCAAAATTAAAAGCAAAAACGGTTATACAGGGTGTAACAGAAAGGGTATGTTAAGCGAAAAGCTCTATAAATAGCCCACTATAGAGAACCTATTTCCAAAATTTTAGACTCGAAATCACATTTTTATTTTTCAAGATTGTATGAAATTTCCTGAGATATTTAAAAATTCTCCATACTATCGGGAAAAATAAACATGTGATTTCGGATCTCAAATTTTGTGGATAGGTTCTCTATAGTGGGCTATTTATATAGCTTTTCACTTAACATACCCTTTTTGTTACACCCTGTATAGTAGCGCAAAAACCTTTTTATAGCCGCCTAGTCTTTAGCTGGGCATTTATTTTTATGGCCAGTAATCTAATGGTCCGTGTTTTGGTTAGTTTTACTGCGAGTAATCCAATATTTTATAGATCCGGATTACGGGGAACCATGTACAGTCCGTTTTATACAATAATTCCTATGCTTGATTTCGGAACTAACATTTTTTCTCCATGGAAGCATACCTATCTTCAAGATATTAGGGTCCAAAGTTGAGTAAATAGATTGCGTTTTTCTGCATAAATATATATACACATAGACGTGCGTAGCAAGATTTTTTCACGAGAAATAATTAGTATCTGTTTCCATGAAAAAACTAGCATAAAAATCTGGACACTATAAATTTCAAGTAATTTAAAAAAATCAAACTACATCGTTTCCGAGCATTTTTTTTTTGGCATAAACTTACTTTATTTGATGTATACAGTACGTACTCTTCGTTAAGGGGGGCAACGAAAAAATACTCCTGTATATATAGTGAAATACAGTCTAGCTGTGACTACCCTAGTTTTGTGAAGATATTTGATTACCTATGTATATGTGCAATGTTTTTCTTATTTAATCCGGCAATGGGTAAGGCAGAGATCTCAAACATGCCATTGATACGCCTCTTTTCACTTTGACCCTTGCACCGTATTTTTTTTTCGACCTCTTTAATATTTTTACATACATACATAGCCTATGTCCCACTAGGGTAGCAGATACTACAGATCTCCATTTAGTACGTTTCAAAGTACCTCTTTCGCCTCGTTCACATTTATTAAGTTCTTCATACTCGTATATGTTTGCAGGTTTTGAGTGCCCTAGACTATACCTAATATTTTTAATTCACGCTAATCATATGGTCTAAATGTAAGCAATTTAAATGCTATTGCTTTATTGAGCTTGCTGCTTTAAATTTCAATTCCATTATGGAAATTATTGTATAAGCTTGTAAGTTAACTGAAGGTGGATTTTTAATTTAACAGTTCTGACTGATGAATAAATTGGTTGCTGTCTTTCTCTGAAACCTTTATCACTCAAATTGTCCAAATGACAAATAGAAAAATATATCCTTAAATAGATATATCGACTCCTAAGTAATATGACACTGTCCTAATGCCGGACAAAAGCCGAATGGTCCACCCATTAGTTTTACGATACCCTTAACGTTTTACGTGACCTCTAATCATTTGTCTTCTAAATTGAATACATGCAAGCATTTGTTTTGACGCTTCCTGGGTTAGTTTCGTGGTATAACTTTGTAGAAAAACCATAGATATTATCATTGATAAATATATTAATATTATAAAATGATTAATAAAGAAAATGGAAAAAATTCTTCATCCGAGTGGGAATCGAACCCACGACCACTGAAAACCGTGCCAGCCAGCTCTAAACACTGAGCTACCGGGTCAATTACTCGGATGACGAATTTATATTAATATGCCTATATTATTTAAATACTGTTTGTTACTAGTAGAGGTTCGCGACTTCTTTTATACGTAAACATATATGGTAGATCATGATCTATCATTTCATTACCTAGCGATACTCGTACATACTATATTTTCTCAGATTTAAGGTTTTAATTTAATTTACAGTTCTATACATTATAGGCTCGAGCACACCGAATGCGTATGCGTGCACGTAAGCGTAGACGAACCTCTGAGTTTAATGTATAGAACTGTCACCGCTTGACGTCTATGCTTACGTCTACGCATACGCATCCGGTCTGCCCGTGCCTATACAGTTCCATACATTACAACTCAGAGGTACGTATACGTCTACGCTTACGTGCACGCACACGCATCCGGTGTGCTCGAGCCTTTAAACTCAGAGGTACGTGTACGTCTACGCTTACGTGCACGCATGCGCATCCGGTGTGCTTTATTCTCAGACCGACTGAATATACATATAGGTACAGAATTTATGTGATTATTGTGTTATTGAATTAGATTTTTTAAATTTTTAAATTTATTTTTAAATGTTTTGCCAGTCTACAAGTGACATGTACTCGTATATCAGAATATTTGATCAAATAATGTTTTAATAATGTGTGATATTTATGTTGTCGGCAAGCCTTACTCAAATAAATAAATGTCGAAGTTCGATAAGTTATCGAAAAGGTCCCTTCAATATGAAGCCTTTATTTAACCCGTTTATTAAGTGACGTAATTAAATCTGTCCGCCATTGGTACTCGTATATGTTTCGATAACTTTGCGAAATCTGCTCTCGCTTGTAATAAAATTTTAGAAGCCTTTTATGTTATTAAAGCAATGACTACATACGCAGTTGTCTTCGCTAGATATGTGATATATCTACTTACAAACTTTTTGTTTGAAGTCAGCGTAATTTCCTGAAAATTTGTAAACGTAATAACGTAAATAACAAACTCAATCTAACTCGATACAATAGTAAACATATTTGCGAACTCGCAAATTGCTGACAAAATTTTAAATTGAGTTTCTAAGTACATGCACATGATAATACCATAATAAATGTGAATAAATCTGTTTTTGCTGTGTAAAAGTCGGTAGATAATGTGGTTTGGAAAAGTTTAATCGCTTTCGTTCGGTGCCAATTTGTATTATATACACAATAATGGTGGTGTAATTTAAAATAATATATGACATTATAATTTAATTAATTTATCATAATGTTGATTATTATATTACTATTTTTAATTAGCTAAGTATAATGCAAATTCTTTTATAAATTATTTTTAAGAAGTCGTAAATTTTTGCATACCATTGTCGGCAAAATAAGAGACTCTAAATCAAACTAACACCAACTTCACCTTATTTTGTGCAAATAAAGTATTTTGAATTTGAATTTTAAAGGAATTTTAATTGGTTGGCTGGAAGAAATTTCTGTCAGAGATAAGCTGGTCTTTGTACATTATCTTTGTTAATATTTATCTTTAATGTTTTCCGTCTGTAAAATAAAGAATATTAATATGATTTGATGTGATTTATTGAACGTCTGCGCCGTGTGGGGTATAGTAAGTAATAGGGGATCAAGGGTTAACGGGAGGTAGGCGGCAGCGCCTCCCGTGTTAACAACATAGTCCGAAAATTATACTGGGGTCAAACTTGTCTCCCCAGCGTGGTGACTATGAGAACAAACCCCCTTATGACTTGTAGCGTGCCCATAGGAGGCCATAAAATCGCTTAATATACAGTGCTCGCTTATAAATTTCTTATTATCAATCAGCAATAAAATTGAAACTGAATTTGCACATTTTATTCTACTACTTACAGAATACGTAATAGGCCCAGTGAAGCCTTATTTCTTAACTTCTTACGGCTTACTTAAGAGTGGTATAAAAGCGTTTCAAAATAAAGAGATCACAAATCTTAACAAGGGTTCCGTTTGCCCTTTTAAAGTCCGGAACCCTAAAAACAATTACGGTACCTTTAGATATACAGGATGTTTGTGACAGCCAGGCAAATATTGATACCATGACTTCAGACCATGGGCCTTATATAATGACTTAAAAATAAAATTTTAACCAAAAGATGATTTTCAAAAAAAAAAAGTTGTCCTCAAAAAAGTTCAAATAACTGATCAACCCTAATGAAGAATCACAAGTGATCCAAAAAATAGCTATGTGTCACACAATAACCAATAAGCCCATTTAATTAGTCACAGGATCGCCCGATACGATTGCCGCGGAGAACAAAGATTCATCATTTACAGCCCTGAGAAGTCCACTGTTGGACATAGGCCTCCCCCAACAACCTCCACTCCGACCGGTCGAAAGCAGCCTGCATCCAACCGACGCCCGCAACCTTGGCCAGGTCATCCGTCCACCTCGCGGGTGGCCTTCCTTGCCGATACGTGGTATCCAAACAACAAACAACAACAAGGTGGAACAAAGATTACTGATAATCAAATTAAAAATACATTTCCTGCGAGTAATAACACTGTCCTATAACTCAACACAATGGTACTTGTTCAGCATTTCAGTATTTTCCTGGCTGCCACCCACACCCTGTATATCTCGCCCCGTATCTTAGATATTATCATCAGTGAATGATTGTCATAGAAACCGGGGAAGACATTAATACTCATTAAGATGTCTCGGGTAATGATGACTTCGTTTTCTTTATTGATGGAGTAAAGGCCTACGCAGCCCTGGACGGCATAGCAAGGGATTTATATTTTTACATACATACATAAAAATCACGCCTCTTTCCCGAAGGGGTAGGCAGAGATCACGGATCTCCATTTGCTACGATCCTGATACACCTCTTTCGCTTCATCTACTTTCATGATATTCTTCATGCACGCTCGTCGGTTTATTTTTACTAATTACTAATACTATGCATGGTATGGTATGGTAGAACGGGCTTGTTTCCGCAACTCGACGTCTGTGCGCCTATTTTGCGTAAGGGTGTTAACTAATACTATGCATACATACATACATATAGTCACGCCTTTATCCCTTACGGGGTAGGCAGAGCACCAAGGGCCAACAGAACCACATGGTGCCACTTCTGACCAATTTTCAGGGTATAGTTGAGATGTACAAGTTCGGTTAGTAGTGACAGGTGGTCAGCCCATCGCCTACAAAACACCAAGACCCTCTTGTCCCTCTACTGACTTGTACTTGTACAGTATGCCCGAGAAGAGAAGCAGCTGTAGTATTATACGTTTTTTTTTTCACTCCCAGAGCAGCATAGAAGAGGATATAAGAGATAGATAATACTATTCAAACGTACCGATATAGAAATACGACATAAACGCTTTGAAATTATGTCGTGGTATTGAAAGGGATTTTATTGCATGGCATTGACAGTGGCATAAAGTCGAAATAAATTTAATCGAATATATAGTCTATGCAGGGTGTAACAGAAAGGGTATTTTAACCGAAAAGCTATGTAAATAGCCCGCTATAGAGAACCTATTTCCAAAATATGACAATCGAAATCACTAGTTTGTTTTTCAAGATTGTATGAACATTCCTGGGTTGTTTAGGAATTCTCCATACTATCTGGAAAAATAAACATGTGATTTCGAGTCTCGAATTTTGTGGATAGGTTCCTTTTAGTGGGCTATTTACATAGCTTTTCGCTTAACATACCCCTTTTGTTACACCCTGTATATCGAGTATACATAGTTGTATTTAGTCGAAACTGTAAACATTATATAACACAGTGTGAGTGACCTCGTACAAAATGTATGATGAGTACCTTTTTACATCACAAGATCTAATTAAAACATTACATCCCATAGTGAAAAGCCGACTCGTCTCTATCTGCGTAGGCTTTGAACGGGATACAGTACCCGGCAGTAAATATTGCACATAGGCTTTTAGAAATACAGGGTGTAACAAAAGGGGTATGTTAAGCGAAAAGCAAAAAGTAAATAGCCAACTAAAAGGAACCTATCACAAAATTTGAGACTCGAAATCACATGTTTATTATTCGAGAGAGTATGGAGAATTCCTAAACAACTCAGGAATGTTCATACAATCTTGAAAAATAAACATCTGCTTTCGAGTCTAAAATTTTGGAATTAGATTCTCTATTGGTGGGCTATTTACATAGCTTTTCTCTGAACATACCCTTTCTGTTACACCCTGTATAATTATCAGTATACACAGTTGCATTCAAGACTACGATACACTGCACTTATAAAGGTTATAAACCTCACAGGGTTGATAACGTAGTCGGAAAATGACACTGCGGTCACCAACCCACCTGCCCAAAGTGGTGACTATGATCGAAATCACCCCGCAGTAATCTTGTGGTGTGTCCTAGGGAAGGCCTAAGTCCAGCAGTGGACTACAATAGGCTGGTGTTTAAACCTCCGAGCAAGCTTAGATAATGTACTTAACATCGTTTCGACGTTCGTTATCGTAATATTCCCACCAATAGTGGTTACATCATAATGTGTTATGTAGAAAACGTTTCGAAGACGAACCTTTGTCGATTCGATCAAGAGATACCTTCACAATTATTCAATCAATTATTTTTTTATTGTCTTAACTTATAATATATTTTAGAGATCCTTTAATTAGATATTAGAATACCCTTACTTAAGTACTATATAATAAAATAACGTAGTATCTTAATGTTTGAAGTACTCGTATTCCACTATTTGTGGAAGTCAATTAATTTTCATTATTTAACGCATACATTGCACCTGCCTAGATTTCACGCCAATCTGTTAAGCCAAAACAAACACACTAACACGCCAACCGTAAAACTCTCCGATAATTGGTTATCCTCGCTTATAAACCGTGTATTTTTACATAAATTGTAGACCCATACCATATCAAAATAATCCAGGAATGTACGAGTAGTTAGTATTTATTCAATGACAAACTTTTAATCAACTAAGGCCAATTTTTAAAATATTAAAATTAAAAGCGAACAAATGATATTAAAAAAAAAACTAACGAAGCTTTATTTTAGAGGGAACTCGCTTTAAAGTAGCGTCTAAA
The DNA here is from genome assembly GCA_014607495.2 of Carposina sasakii. Taxonomy (NCBI): domain Eukaryota; kingdom Metazoa; phylum Arthropoda; class Insecta; order Lepidoptera; family Carposinidae; genus Carposina; species Carposina sasakii. The sequence goes on along the minus strand of CP053157.1, from coordinate 13,986,005 downwards.
AAACAATCGATATCCATAAAACTCCAAGACAAGCAACATCGTTTCGCATCGACGTTCGTTGACGTTACACTTTCACCAATAGTTGTTTCACTTCGTGATTTGACTAATGCGCGATTACGAATGCTTCCTATTTGAGCAAACGTTTCGACATTGACAAACCTCTATCGACTCTTGAAGATGTTACTATACAAAGTAAGCCACCAGGAATTATAATTAAGATTAAGTGTGACCATTTTTTAAATTGAGTGTTACCCAAATATATAAAAAAAATCTAGTTTTTCTACTGGTTAACAGTGACACGGGAATAAGGTTGCCCGCTCATATTACGGATCATATGTTGTAAAGCGCGCTCTTTAAACGTGTGCTTACGTTTACCCCATCTTCTATGCTTTACCCGTACCATATACCTACACATGTCTCATTATTGTAAGCAGAGATAGTAAGAACAAGGTTCTAAATACACAAAGATCTAAATAAATCAATCAATAAAGTAAATAAATCAAGTTATCTATGCTACAAAAACCAAACTCCTGGTAAAATAAGGAATTCAATAATATTTGTAACTAAAATCACGATAACGAACGACAATGTCAAATCGTGTGTGTGTTACATTATCTAAGGCTCTAAGTTACCCAACCGATATTTTACTTATTTTTTTCATTAACTCTTTATTTAAAAAAAGTCTATTTGCGAAAATTTGAGCCTATTTTCAATTTAATAAAGGTATATACCTGAAACCATATTAGAAAATTAAACATAGCAAATACTAAAAAGAACAAAACATGTAGAACCCGTAGTTTCTTTAGTAATTCAGTATTCTATTCCGTCATAGTATACGTATAATGGTCACCAACCCGCCTGCCCAGCGTGGTGACTATGGGCAAAACCCCCCTGTGGCCGTAGCCTTGTGGCGTACTCTGAGGGAGGCCTACGTCCAGCAGTGGACTGCAATAGGCTGAAGAAGATACGTATTATAGTAGCACGCTTTCATTGCATAATTATTGCTAGTATAGAAGATTATTATTATATGAAAACACATTATTTACAGTCGTTTGAAAGAAAAATAAATTAGAAAATATCTTCTCAACCCGTAGCATATCTGTTACTGTACGTTACCTTACAGCATACATGCAAGACTTTAAGCAGATATACTAGCAATGATAATCGTATTTGCATCTACTGGAAATTAAACGCGGGACATTGCCGCGGCAGACAGGCTCATTACAACCACCAATCGGTCGTCAGGTATCGTATCTTTTAGCTTTTTCGACATACATGTACTGTGTTCCGGAATGGGGTAGCCAGAACTACAGAATCATAAAGGAGATCCCATGGCGGGGACAGATGTTAATTATCAGTGACAAGTTGCCAGCTTATCATCGTGTGCTGTTGCGGGGTTCTCTAGCTAGGCTACATCAGCTGCATCTCCTTTCATGCTTATCGTAAGAGTGGACTAAGGAACTCAGGCATTCTCTCGATGTTTACTACACTTGTTAAACTAAGGTTTTACTTTATCGCCGCAATAATTAATGAGTAAGTTAGATATGTTAGAGCTTAATTAGTGTGCAGGGAGTTTCTATACTGTGTGTTATTAATTACAGGCAACCGCTCGGTTTAGTCGCTTTTAACTGATTTGGCAACATAAAATAAAATTATTAATAATAAAGAAATGGAAAAAAATCTTCACCCGAGTGGGAATCGAACCCACGACCACTGCATACCGTGCCAGCCGCTCTAAAAATAATGCAAAAATATCTTTTGCTTACTTAATTTTATTGATTAATGAGACAGCTGAACGTTTTTGAGTCGATCTATCTTTAATAGATTGCATTGTAAATTTAATTTTTCTTTAAAATTATTAGATTGATAGTTTTATTTTTATTTTGATGGTATAAAAAAAACCTTATACCATAATCACCGAGATTTTGGAGTACATTAACAACGTAAATCGTTTTTAGGGTTCCGTACGTCTGAATCTTATAGGATCACTCGTGTGTGTCTGTCCGTCCGTCGCTTACAGTCAATATTTCCGAATCTATTAGACCGATTAAGTTGAAATTTGGTACACATATCAATTCCTGTGACCCAAACACAGAGGTGTGACGTGAGCAGATGAAATCTGTATATGGGGGGTCATTTTTGGGAGGGAAGGGGAAAATTAAAAAAAAAATTCTGAAAACTGCATCGTGTGGCATATCAAATGAAAGGTCTTGTTGAGAAGATCTTAAATGTATTTTTTTGTAATTTTAAAATAAATAGTTTCCAAGTTATTCAAGAAAATAGACGAAAATTGACCACCTTATTCCGAAACTACTGAACCTAAAATTTTGAAAAAAATACAGAAATTAGTTTTCTCCTTATAGATTATAGGAAAACCTATAAGAAGTCCATGATATTAAAATAACATGGTAAATCACTCAATATTGTGCGTACCAACTTTTTGTCAGATTTAAAAAAACATGATAGGTAACATCGTACGGAACCCTCTTCACGCGAGTTCAACTCGCACTTGTTGGCTTTTTATTTCTGTATAGATGTCTGTGTACAATAAAAATAACTTTTTTACTTTGATATAAGCATTAGTATAAAATTATTGATAAAGAAAATGGAAAAAATTCTTCACCCGAGTGGGAATAAGCTATATATATATATATATACAATAAATATAATTAGTGTTGGCATTAGTGTTGAATGGTTGATTGAATGTATTTATTTGAGTTAGCGATTACATAGCTAATACAGCCTACGCTTTAACGTATAATAAGTAAATAGAGATCTGTAGCATCCGCCTACCCCTATGGGATAGGCGAGTATATGTATGTATATATATAACTATGTATATGTTCACGTGTACACAACCCAAAGCTCGTCTACACAGACCTTTAAGAGTAAATAAATTAACTTATTTAGATGCCTCCGAATGTAGGTCAAATGCAAATGGCGTCGTACCCTCTACTCCAATTAATAACAATTATAGTCCATCCATTGGTATTCATTAACTTTCTATTATACTTGACAATCAATTTAAATTTTAATCAAAACTTTAGCTGGCTGAACAACATAAGCGGGCTGTCGTCTTTCCGCATAATATGCTAGGAATTTCACACGTTTGTGGTGTGAATTTGACACGTGTTTGAGGTTAAAATGTGGATAGAAGAGTGACTGAGTATAATTAAATTCATATAAGTAGTTTTAACACTATGATATGAAGTGTCGGTGATTTTCTATGATCATGTAGTACTGGCTACCCAATTCCAAGAACCGTGTGTATATACAGAGTGATTTTTCTTTGCGACCCTCAAAATAAGGGTACGTACTCTATACATCAAATAAAGTAAGTTTATGCCAAAAAAAAGTTGGGAAACGATGTAAATAAAATATAAAAATCTTGATCGGGCGAAATTTATAGTGTCCAGTGTTAATGCTAGTTTTTTCATTAATAGATATTAATTATTTATCGTGAAAAAATCTTGCTACACGCGTCAATGTGCATTTATGCAGAAAAACGCAGTCTATTTACTCAACTTTGGACTCTAATATCTTGGGAACCAGACACTTCCCAGGTATGCTTCCATGGAGAGAAATGATCGTGACGATGAGGAGATTCCGTAGTTTTCGGGCACGTTGACGATCAAAAATCAGCCTGTATATACATCATCACATACATCAACCTAATTGCAATCCCTATTGTAGGCCTACCCCAGGGCACTGCCATAGGAGGGATTTAGCCCATAGTCACCTACACCCCTGTGTTCACTAGTAGACTCTTACGACATGCCTACGCCCCTGTGTTCATTAGTAGACTTTTATGACATACCTACGCCTCTGTATTCATTAGTAGACTCTTACAACATGCACGGAAGGATATGCATAATAAGTTAGTAATAAAGTGAGGATAATTAAATTTATTGCTATGCTATAAGTGACGGTGACCTTCTTACACGGAAGGAGGTGCAAAGTGTTTGTACCGGCGCCATCTACAGGACGCAAACAGAACCATAGAAATCCTAGAACGCGATATCGAAGTTACTCACAATGATTGGTATATTATACACAGGCCAAACAACAACTAGTGGGGCCAATTTTTTGTACCCACGTCCAATCCCCACATGTTTAAATACCAACGCATACTTCTCACGGGGTTTACGTGGATATTGGTACAGTACTCGTGCACCACGTACGTACCATTAGCCAGTATCGAGCTTTAAGCATGCCGACAATGTTCTAGAAGCTTTTAAATCCTCTCAAAATAGATAACCATGATGTAAAACAACGTTTAGTAAAACAACACTATGTTATATTGGCTCTATTCGCTTAGAGGTCGTTTATATACAACGTTAGAAAAATGCTATATAAAATCGGCTTAAATTGATTAATTTCTCATATGTTAAAAGAGGTTTGTTTATAGCGCACTCATTCAAAGTACTGTATGACGTCAAACCACATCACTTCAGCAATATTTACTAAAACTACAGTTGAAATGTACCGTAGTTAATTAAAGTTTATTTACGAGTCAATCTGATGCTATTCGCATTTTGTTTTAAGTGATTAATCAAATAGGATTACTGCGAGAGGTTAAGAAATAGAAACAACGTATTTAGCAACCGATCTGCTACTTTAAAAACTACTATTTGTTTCGATTTATAAAACAGAAACAGAAACATATACATAATATCACAATACATGCTTAGTATAACAGAATAGCGCTGTAACGTTTTTTTTGTTACAAACTAGCTGACTCGGCGAACTACAAGCCGCCTTATTATTTTTCCCTTTAATATTTTCTTATGAAAATTTAAAATATTCTATTTTGAACACTTGTCCTAAAAATAGCAAACACAAAAGAGAATCATTCAATTTGGTGCGGTAATTCAGAAGTTATGCGCGAACATACATTGCGGGGATTCATTTTTATATTATAGATATATTGCCCTTCAATACATATCCCTTCCATTACACACGTTAACACGTGTTTCCCAAATGTTGCTAGGCACAAAATTGTTCCAAAATAACTTACCGATTTCCGGAATTTCAGAAGTATATAAAGTTGTAGAACATTCCGTATTCGCAGCGCTCATTAGGAAAGCGATTTTTTCCAGAACAGGAGAAGGTTTTCGAAAATCATCGCTTTCGTGATTTGTTACATTGCAAGGGTCGAGAGAAACTATAAGAAATCGCCCTTACATAAATAGTAAATGGGTTAGGCATGTGGGAAGCGAGAACAGTACCAACTCCTAATCTTTTGGAGTAAAAAGGTTTTGCGTAGCAAAGTTATACAACGTAATATACACAACTAGTGGACGTCCACGACTTTGTCCGCGTAAACTTTTAAATTTCTTTTATAATATCGGTCAGCGGTGATAGCCCAGTGGTTAAGACGTATGACTTCCAAGCGGGAGGTGTAAGTTCGATCCCAGTCATGGGCCTGTACTAATGAATTTATTTCATGTACAGATTTTAATGTTGTCACTTAGCTCGTGCCTCGGAAAGCACGTAAAACTGTTGGTCCTGCGCCTGATCTCTCTCCGGTCGTGTCGGTTTTCCGTCCCATGGGACTATTAGAGAGTAACGGAATAGAGAGTGCATCTGTGTTTGCGCATACACTTGTGCACTATAATATCTCCTGCGTACCTGGCCAATCTCCGTAGAGATTGGTCGCCTTGGCCGAAATACGGTCGGAGATCATCATATTATCGGAACATAGGAATGGGAAATTTCTTTATTACTGGATGTCTTCGTCATAGAGTCAACACTATACCCTGCAAGTTTCAGGTTTCTTACGTTTTAGGCTGTACGTTGATCTCTCTATATATTCCTAAATCAAAAACATCATGGAGGTATGAATTGTTAAAACTTATGATATATTTTGAGATAAATATGTATTTAAGTTTTAAATACTGGCAGTATTTGTATTTACATTGAAAATAGTGCCAGTATTTAAATTTAAATATTGGCAGTATTTGTATATTCATTTAAAATAGTGCCATATAAGTAATGAAGGAAATATAAAATATTTAGATATAAAAAATATGTAATATCCATTCTCCTGCTTGAAACGACATTAAACTACATTATTATGCTATATTTTACCTTTATATACATTGTTTATTATCCCTCGGAGACCCGTATAGTCAATACTCATATCCGAGTCAATACAGTTAGGTAAACATGTTGGGCGAATATCAGAGAACATAAAGTAACATATCAAATTGTATAATTCGCCGAAGAATACTTAAGGGAACTGGTACAGAAGTTGCAAATCCTAGTGATATTATAAACGCGATATTTTGTGAAAATCTGCAAGTAGTAAGTAATGGGGTTTTTCCTGTGCTGATGCGGGGTTTCACTAGAATACATCAGCTGCATCTCCTTCCGTGCATGTGGTAAGAGTCGTCTAAGTAACTCGGGTAGTCTCTCAGGCGATAAGCTAGCAACTTGTCACTGATCAATAACACTTGTCCCCGCTATGCTGCGTGCATTTTCTCCGTGTAAATATTTCTCCTTTTCTCTGCTCCGGTGGACAGAATCCTAAGGATGCATCCTATGTGTGGAGGTGACATTTCAAACCCAAAATAGATTTCCCTCGAGGCGAATATGCAAATCGAACTGTCAAACTACCTACGAATATCAACTAGACAAATCCTTCTTTTAAGACTTTACCCCTTTTTCCATTCTAAAAAATAACCACTGTAATATTTCACATAAAAAATTAAACGAATTTTTATAAAAAATATTTTCTGTAGCGAAACCATTGCGAAATACAAAAGAGAAAAGGTCGAAAGATTTATGGCTTCATTATCGCTAAAAAATATAATTGATGTACGTACACACCAACGCACCTATCTTTTGGGGTATAAATCAATTTAGAATTTAGGAAAATTACGACAGCGATCCTTATTGACTTAATTTTTTATTTTTTTTTATTCCTTTTATATAAATAACTAGCTTCTATGCTGCTCTGGGAGTGACAAAAAAACGTATAATACTACAGCTGCTTCTCTTCCCGGGCATACTGTACATGTCAGTAGAGGGACAGGAGGGTCTTGGTGTTTTGTAGGCGATGGGCTGACCATCTGTCACTACTAACCGAACTTGTACATCTCAACTATACCCTCAAAATTGGTCAGAAGTGGCACCATGTGGTTCTATCGACCCTTGGTGCTCTGCCTACCCCGTAAGGGATAAAGGCGTGATTATATGTATGTATGTAAATAACTTGCGGCCCCCATGGTTTTGTCCGCGTAAAGGAAAATTTCGTATCAGCATTTCGCCACCGCGTGGCGGGGAAGCCAGAGCTGCAGGATCATAAACAAGATACCACAGCAACGTGTAGCATCATGGGACCATAAATGTTCAGTGGCAAGTTGCTCACTCATCGCCTGAGAGAATGCCCGAGTCCCTTAGTCGACTCTTACGACATGCACGGAAAGGAGATGCAGCTGATGTATTCTAGTGAAGCCCTGCATTAGCACAGGCATGTTCCAAAAACGACTATTAAATATTTATATAAAACTTAACCTGTACCCATTACAAAATATTAATCCTACTAATATTATAAACGCGAAAATTTGTAAGTATGGATGGATGGATGTTTGTTACTTTTTCACGTAAAAACGGCTAGAGCGATTTTAATGAAATTTAGTATGGAGTTAGCTGACACCCTGGATTAACACATAATTTACTTTTTATCCCGGGTAAATATTTTTATCCCGGATAATTTCGACATTTTGTTTGTTCTGCAGTCCACGCGGACAAAGTCGTGGGCGTCCATCAGTGTAAAATGTAAACTGAAATAAATACAAAATTACCTTGTATTGAAAATGCCCAACTTTAAGAAGAAAAATATTTATATTCGCATAAATTATTTTAACTCTATTGCAAAAACATTTTAATTTTAAAATATAACTGTGTTATTTTAGGTTCGGCGCGCTCGGATTCTCCCTTCGTTTCTTGAATAAGATTGTTCTAAGCTTCAGCCTTCCTCTATAATAATATTGTTCAACAGCCTGGGAATCACCTTGTGTCAATTATTGAATTTTATGAAATTAAATGGAAAGATTTTTCACTCTATAATAAGCCAAATTCGTTCCTGTTATTTCAAATCTCAAGTATATCTATATTGATAATCCTTGATAATCTCAAATTTCAACATAATACTTTTCATATAAATCAGAAAACTAAATTCTCTATTAGTACTTCTATACGAGTATATACATACATATAATCACGCCTTTATCCCTTACGTAGTAAGTAAGGGGTAAGTAGAGCACCACGGGCCGATAGAATCACATGGTACCACTTCTGACCAATTTTGAGGGTATAGTTGATATGTACAAGTTCGGTTAGTAGTGACAGGTGGTCAGCCCATCGCCTACAAAACACCAAGACCCTCTTGTCCCTCTACTGACTTGTACAGTATGCCAGGGAAGAGAAGCAGCTGTAGTATTATACGTTTATTTTTTCACTCCCAGAGTAGTATAGAAGAATATACAGTTTACAAAAAAGAATTTAATTTGTATGTTGTAACTAAAACAATACTAAGTAAGAATACGAAAAAAAAAACATATTTGAAATCGTTCCACTCGTTTCAAAGCTATTCGTATGACACTACAACACACGTTTAGGGGTATCGCTTTATTATACTGCCCCGTTATGTGGGGGTTAAAAATACCATCTATCAACCATTATAAGGTTGATCAAATCGCTTCATACACTTAAATCCCGCCATCGAGTATCCATCATAACCAAAAATTTCATTACTTCTTCAGTATGACCCTCAAAACTCTTCGAGGGTACTTCAATGAGTGCACTTCAGCGTTTTCAGCAGAACAATGAAAGGCGAGCGGGATTATCCGAAACCGGAGAGCTTTTTGAGATCTCTAGTGACTCATTTTAAGGGTTCCGTACCTCCAAATGTAAAACCGGAACCCTTATATGATCACTTGGTTGTCTGTCCGTCCATCTGTCTATCAAGACCCTTTTTCTCAGGAACGCGTGGAAGGAAGCTCAAATTAATATCAAATACGCAGGTCTACTGTCCCTTGGAGCTGTGAAAAAATCAAACGTCTAAGCCAACGCAAATTCATCTAAGAACGCAATCAAAAGATACAGCCGTTATGTCGCAAATTTTCGACACTCGCAAAGGAATCAAAACATACAAGGTACTTCCCGTGAACTCAGAACCTTGAAATTTGGTACGAAGCAACATCATATAGCACAGATAAAGGAAATTGCGAAAACCATAAATTTTTAGTTACATCATATACTCGTATATCATAATTCGTTTCATCATTAAACATTGTGCTGAGAGACTCAGCTTTGTTTGCCGAGATTTGGCTAGTGTATAGCTATTGGGATGAAAAATAACGTTGCCAAAATCTAATTTAGAAAAGAGATGGTAAAATTCGTCATCCGAGTAATTGACCCGGTAGCTCAGTGGTTAGAGCAACTAGCACGGTATGCAGTGGTCATGGGTTCGATTCCTACTCGGGTGAAGAATTTTTTCCATTTCTTTATTAATAATTTTATTTCATCATATAGTAAAACAGGTTTGTACGGAACTCCTCGGTGCGCTCGTCCGACTCGCACTTGGACGGTTTTTGGAGAGAAAGTTACTTAACTAGAATTTTAGGGCGTTTTGAGAGCATCCGGCCGAAACGCGGCATTTTCAATTGCCTAAAGGTGCAGACATAATAATAAGAATAATAAAATAGCCCTTTTTTGAATCTTACTAATATTATAAACACGCGAAAGTTGGATGTAAGCATGGATGGATGGATGTATGTTTGTTACTCTTTCACGTAAAAACGGCTGAAGCGATTTTAATAAAATTTGGTGTGGAGTTAGCTGACACATAGGCTACTTTTTATCCTGATAATTTCGATATTTCGTATTTTTTGCTGTCCACGCGGACGTCCACTAGTTATTATTATTTACCTGTGCTCTTTACTAGGATATAATATCTTGATTCTTATTAAAATATTAATAGAGCATAGTATTTTGGCATATATCCACATATTCGTATTTTGTATTTGGGCCACTCTGGTTCTGGTGGCCTCATATCAGCTAAATCTCCTTGCATGCCATAAAAGTCAACTCAGCGACGTTCTCTCAGGCGACGAGTTAGCAACTTATCCCCGATATGGTAGTTCGAGTTCCTTAGACGACTGTACCTCAACGTACCCAAAGAGGTTTGACAGAAGTGAAATAAATTATAATTAGTCATTTTATTTTAAGTTCCACGTGGCAGGAGTTAAGCCTATCGCCTATTTTCTGTTATTAATAGTCATGTAACACATTGGAGTGTAACTTTCCATGGTAGGGTATAACTATAGGGGTACGTTAAACTAAAAGATATGAATATAGCACGTTGTGTGGAACCTATAAAATCCATGCTTAAAGCCTCGAGCACACCGGATGCGTATGCGTGCACGTAAGCGTAGACGTACACGTACCTCTGAGTTGTAATGTATGGAACTGTATAGGCACGGGCAGACCGCATGCGTATGCGTTGACGTAAGCATAGACGTCAAGCGATAACAGTTCCATACATTAACTCAGAGGTACGCTTACGTGCACGCATACGCATCCGGTGTGCTCGAGGCTTTAGTCATTTTATTTTAAGTTCCACGTAGCAGGGGTTAAGCCTATCGCCTATTTTCTATTATAAATAGTCATTTAACACATTGAAGTGTAACTTTCCATGGTAGGGTATAATAATATAGGTACGTTAAACTAAAAGATATGAATATAGCACGTTGTGTGGAACCTTTAATTTCCATGTTTAAGTAGGTAATTTCTTATTTATAGTTATCATTGTAATAAGAGCAATATTTTATCAATACATACATATATACATACATACATATAATCACGCTTTTATCCCTTACGGGGTAGGCAGAGCACCAAGGGCCGATAGAACCACATGGTGCCACTTCTGACCAATTTGGAGGGTATAGTTGAGATGTACAAGTTCGGTTAGTAGTGACAGGTGGTTAACTACAAATTTTATCAATACATTAAACTTATTTAATATTCGTATTACATGGTTTACAATACAAACATATTTAATTATCTTATATAAGTATTCATAATTGTAAGACAAAGGAATACAGAGAAATTCAGAGAAGCCTTCATTTAAATTAAATATCGGGATCCTGAATTTTGCTTTGTTTACAGACTGGGTGCCAATTATTATTAAATGGAAAACTCTCAGGTCTTATATGAATCTGGAAAATATGCCCTTATTTAAGGTCACATATATCTGTACATATAAAGGAGTCTAGGTTATTAATTTTTTTACAACGAAAGAGGTTATTGTTGATTTTTTGCTTTAGATAACATTCAGTTGTCAAAGCATGCATTATTCAAAACAAAAAGTCTAAAATGTACCTTATATATCCGCGTTGACCGAAATATGGTCAAAAGTTCAAACTATCGGTCCAACACAATGTGATCCAGCTTTTACTCTCTCAAAACTATGAGGTAATAGGTGCATGTCGAATCAGAATTCAATGAAAAGTCAAAGGTTTTTCAAAGCTAACGGAGGCGTGCATTTCTCAAGTGTTTCATTTGTCTTTATAGTCGGGAAGTGCGACATTACACGCGACCTAATTTTGAGGGACATGCACAGCTAATTTGACTCTGACTGAGTTTTACTGCAATACAGTGCAATATACTCGTAGCAGTGTAGGTTACAGCATAGAGGAATAAGATCTAGACATAGAGTGCTAATGTCATACTAACAGTTTCGATGCACCATTAGACTTCGGTGCCTCACAATTCCAGTCCTTGACACTTAGATTGTTTGCATTACTATAAGTTACAATACGTTAGTAATGTAGTAAATTACTATACATTACACTAATAGAATCTATGTGTCAAGGACTGGAATTGTGAGGCACCGAAAAGTCTAATGGTGCATCGAAACTGTTAGTATGACATTAGCACTCTATGTCTACATCTTATTCCTCTATGGTTACAGTATACAATTAGTGAAAGCTATGTTAGACACATTCTGAGTAGGTAATGAAAAACTTATTTACATGATTCAAATAATTACTAGATTCAGTGTCAGCTAAAGTAAAGCACATAAGATAGAAGTTCAAATATATGGCAGGGCGTCTATTATCGTCAATTTGATAGAATCAAAGTCAAGCCTTATAGTAATTACATACATAAATGTGTACATTTATTTATTTTACCAACATTAAATATTTACAAAATGGCGGAAATTTCTATAACTAACTTAAAAACTACTTAGGGCTAGCGTGTATACGGTAGATCGGTCGACCAGTTCCGGTTTCACAGGTTGGTCAACCGATCTCCGTTATCAGGTAGCGTGCCCAAAATGCTGGCTGCGTTGCCGCGCTGGATTGCTATACATAAATAAATTAAAGCTTAAATGTTCGATTCCCACTCGAGTGAAGAATTTTTTCCATTTTCTTTATTGATAATTTTATCTTAAATATTTAGCCTATATCAGTTATTATGTTTATATAGATAGGTTCACTATGTCCTCTTTTTTGAAAAGTTCTAATTAGACAAAAATATATATTTTTAAGCAAACATGTCACACACACTTTAAAATCAACTGGACGAGACGCTTCCAGCATGCGTTTATGGCAAAGTTGAATGTCAGTGGTCTTTAAATGTCCAGAGAGTTTTAAAGACGTACTCTTTTAAAACATTTTTCTAAACCGATCAAGTAAAGAGCAACGAAACGATGTGGTATTTTAGTATGTGCCTTCACCGATAACTTGATTCCGGTCTGCACTAGCGTCAGTCCCTGGACACAAATGCTATTATTCTATTTCTATCTTCCATATTATAGGATCCTGTAGGATGTGTGTTCTAACCGCAATTACTAGTGACATTAATATTACAGAATTCAGTGGGGTATCATGAATACAAACTTAAGAAGACCTGTAGTCATAAACGATCTTAACATACAAATCAGGATTGACTTTTTACTCGTAACGCTCGAAATTTATTTTGAAAAATATTTTCTAAACGTGGCTATAAGGATCTATGAGGATGCTTTGGGATCCTGCAGTTCTGAAAAAAAAATCTATACTTTTACAAATGTTATGTAGGGTTTGAAGAGTATTGATTTTTTTTGTTTTACAACATGTAAATATTTCCATGCGCCATTGTAACTTAGGAGTAGTACTCGTATCGAATTCAAGCCAAAAACCTATTCTTATGACTTTTTATAGACATTACGCCTATATCTAAACGTCTACCCGAGGAGGATTGACGTCAGGCAGGCGGCCGGCCGTAAAAACAAATGCCAAATCATTGGTAATGTGAGTTTTGAAAGAAACCATGTTGCGCCGGCCTCATAAATAATGAGATAAGGGCAGTAAGATGATGATAATATAACTGACATAATATCTTCTACGTAATTGGCTAATCTCCGTTTAGATAGACCGCCATGACTAAAATACAGTTACATTATTATTATCCATACAGGGTGTGTGTGTAACAGCTAGGAAAATACTGAGATACTGAACAAGTACCATGGTTTTGAGTTATACGACAGTGTTATTACTCGCAGGAAATGAATTTTTGATTTGATTATACGCAATGTTTATTTTCCGCGCCAATTGTATCGGGCGATCCTGTGACTAGTTAAATGGGCTTATTGGTTATTGTGTGATACATTGCTGTTTTTTGAGTCACTTGTGACTCTCCTTTGGGGTTGATCAGTTAATTGTCCTTTTTTGAGAGCAACTTTTTTTTTCAAGTCATCCATAGGTTAAAACATTGTTTTTAAGTTATTATTTAAGGCCTACTTAAACGAACCACACTATTTTTTTCCTGAAATAATGAAAAAAAAGTAAGAAAATTTTGTAATTTTCCTGCGAAAATATTCACTGGTTTTCATCTCAGAATCATGGTCTGAAGTCACCATATCCAGGTCGTGGGTTCGATTCCCAACCGGGTGAGGATTTTTTTCCATTTTCTTTATTAATAATTTCATAATATGTATTAGTGCTTTGATCTGCAAATGTGATTGCGATTAATCTTCGTGAAATCTACTGTGCTGTCTATCGCTGTATATCGTGTATTAGATGTCAATAACAGAAGATTACATTAGACATCGTAAATGTGTTAGTGTTACGAGTAGGTATACAATCACTGTTTGTGATCGTCTCATAATGTTTCTGTCTGGTCTTAATACAAACAAACATTAAATTGTGAAATGTAGAGTCCGATTCTATCTTTGTATAGTTATTTATTTATACGTTTTTTATCATACATTTATCATTATCATATTATTTAACTGGGGGGCATCGTAGTCCCTACCGAGACGAGCTTGGAACCTATTCAAAAACTAGGAAGTGAAATTCTTTGATAGTCGGACAAATACAATCAAGTTTTAGTATCTAGCTAAAATTCTAGGATTCATTTAAAATTAATTATCATAGAAAAAAAATAGACTAACCTACCATACTAAAGTATTATATAAATCTTTCAAATAAATATTTGCTGCTACAGAGCATGCTGCAGCATTATCCGGAGCTAAATAATATTATCTGTAGGTACAATATATAGGTATATAATATCTTCGGTCACCAATTGGGCTATTGTTTTACCTAGGTATGCAGAGTGTAAGTAATTAACAATTAACATTCAACATTAATAAAAGCTATATAAATATAGTGAAACAACCAAAGTAACTAACGAGAATGCAAACAAAGGAAACCGTCGCAGTGTCAATTACGAGTACGAAGCTCCAAGTTTTTGTTAGAACAATTAAATAGTCGGAAATAGTCGATCGACTTCCCGGAAAGTGATAATTGGATAGTGACGAGAGCATGGTGTCAAGACTTGGAATGTTAAGGTGGATTCCTACGGTGCGTGATATTGTGGACGGACGCGCACGGCCGACGAGTACAGACGGACACACACCACGCATGAGGCGCATATCTTTATCTTGAGATTTCAGCCAAAGGCCGTGGCGTAGCTGTCCTGTGGGCGTGTCGTCTAGTGGAAAATACCCAATCCCGCGCTTTAGAGTAATGACAAACAACAAAAAAATGTCAAACATACAATTTTATTCGCTTATTCGCATCAAAAGAGGTTCTATAGCGCTCGTCTGTGTTTATGCGGACGCCGACAGACCGCTCCGCATGAGCACGCACGAGCTACTGCATCTGTAGCTATCCACTCGCCACGGATCGGACGCACCGTGACGGACGGACATGTCTGTATTTACCGATACGGACGATATCCTTTCCACTGTGCGTGTCGGTGCGGGCTGATCTGCGTCAGCCGACATTTCTCACTGCCTTGGATCTGCGGTGCGTCCGATTTGCGGCGAGTGGATAACTACAGATATGAACTTCATCTCGGGCGCGAAGGAACCTTTAGATCTTACTTTTATGAATCACTCTAGTCCCCAGTCCCCATATAGATTTTCGGGTCGGTTTCTCCAATAGTTAAATAGCCTTTTTGAAGGGGTAAACTTGATAAAGATAAAGGCAGCATCGAATTTGTACTTCAAACGTACTATTCTGACAATTAGGAAAATCGACCCTCAATAAGAAAGCTATCTATACAGTCAAAATAACCAAGATGATTGAACATGAGATAAAAATCGCAGTGCATGCTTGGCTTTAGGTTTTAGAACACTATAGTTATAGTTTAGTAATATAACGGTGCCGTAATATAACGGTGTAAAAATAAAAAAGACAGTCACCCGGTGGCGACACGTGAAAAGTCTCTTCAAGCCCGCTATTTGACGGCGACGCTATTCCGGGAAACTAAAACACAAAGTTTTCTCCATATTTAGTACTTATACATCACCGTACGAAGTTGCTGCTTTTTAATAAATTAAAACTTAACCCTTAACCACCTAGCACCTATTTTTGTCCTTTAACCATCTACGTGCGGTCTCAGAGGCCTCCGATAGATTATTTCATTTTAGGATATATCATAACAAATTTAAGTTCCTATCTCTATTGAGGGATGGCTGTAATCTGTCAATGTCAAAGTCAATAGGATCGGACAAAGGTAATGACTTTGTCGTGCAGCCTTGATATGGTCTTTTTTATATATATTTAATATTATTATAAATTTATTTTTCTTCTACTAATTTAATAATCAATAACTAATATGTATATTTTTAATATTTATTTATCTATAATAATTTTATATTTCTAAACTAATATGTAGGTATTAACATTTTTTATTTTATATTTTGATTGAGGGTATAAAAATGATTTGCAATACATTGGTTTTAGTTGTTAGTTAGTTGGTTCGGTAGATAGAACTAACATGGAAAACTAATCCTGATGTTGCCACGGGTGTTGGCGAAACATATGTCGATTAAAATTTTAATTGGTTTTCGGATTAGCAGCTATGTATTTATGGTTGCATGCTAGATGCTTGGATCTGGCTTCTCGTTGCGACTGTAGTGTCTTGTGTTCGTGATCATGAGTCGGCAGATCTGAGGGTCATCGTAGGGTATAGGGCCCGGTGGTGGGCGATCCCTCAATAGAGATTTGAACATCCGAATAGTGAAGCCTGATACAATTCAAAATTTTAGTTCAGTTAAATGAAATGCATGTTATGTTTGCAACTACAAAATACTCGTATACCCAAGTATAGTACTTACACATAGTGAAAACCACAGCAGGTTAGATAAACATTTCAACTAAGTTGCCAACTACAAAAATTTGTCGCGTCATAGTGTCAATTTAGTTGCTAAAACTTCGGACGTCCAATCAAAGTCGACCAAAGTTGGCAAGACCGTTGAACATCCACTTAACTGGAAAGAACCAATCCGAGTCCGAGCTAGTTCACCATTTATCAATACTTCATTTAATAAATTTAGCGTTCTGAAGATTTTTATTGAGATTAGTTACTTAATTTGGACATGGTTATATACTTTCTTTTGTCATTGTAATGTTTAACATCCTATGTAGACTATTAGACATGTGCTGATGTGGGGCTTGAGTAGAATACATCAGCTGCATCTCCTTTCGTGCTTGTCGTAAGAGTCGACTAAGGAACGTAGGGCCGTTCCCTAAGGCGGTGACCTAGAACCTGCGCCGTGCTACAAGCCCGCTACCCAGCATGCTCGCAGCACCTTTTTTGAGTAGAAATAATAACTTTTTGAACGAAATTAAGCAAGCCTGGTCACTTGTAGCTGCTATTTCAAATCCCTTTATTCATTTACAAACAAGTTTATCACATTTCCACTTCTATCTGTTGCAACAAATTTAAATAAAAAATGATCTTATTATCTACTTGTTTCTCGGCCATAATCTAAGTGGCTTAGCCCGTGCATCAGGTCAACATAAAATAGATCCCTGAAACCTTACAAACTCAGCCAGTTACCTGAAGTTCCATGATCATTTATCAGATGAAGTAGATTGACATGTCCGATAGACACAGCCCATGAGAAATTTAAAGATTTTCCCGAAAGTGACAGCATGATGTTGGAAAAGTTGACAAGGGTGGCGATCGATGATGAGGTTTTTAGGGTATATTTCGCCCTCTACCGCCCTTTAGGTGCCTACTAAAAATTCATTTATGCTCTCTTTCGATCTTCGAAAAACGATAAATTCATGGGAACGATATTAAAAGAGGGTGATGCAGGAATATCAACAAAAGATTGTATGCGCTACTTGCTGTTCCGCGTGCCGTAATGGGAAAATGGCGAAATTTACTTTTTTATCCGAAAATTTCATTTTGTTTGGGTGTTCTTATTCTTTATTGTACACAAATACAATAAATACAGAGAAATTTCCAAAAAAATGCTTACAAAGGCGTACTTATTCTGCAAAAGATTTCTTCCAGCATACCAGAGAGCAAAGTGAGACCAATAAGTTATAAAGGTAATAATGTCTACAGACACAATTAAAGCTAGGTAAGTTTATAATAAACAAAAATAAAATATACTTACATACATAAATAGATAGAGAGAAATAGATTAGCCGCGTGGTACCGACAGAGTAGAGTTTGTACCACCCTTGCCTGCCCGTGGGTATCGTACGAGGCGATTAAGGGTTTCCGGGAGGTGGACAGCAGCGCATCCTGTACTGACAACATAGTCCGAAAATCACACTGCGGTTACCAACCCGCCTGCTCAGCGTGGTGATTATGGGCAAAACCCCCCTGTGGCAGTAGCCTTGTGGCGTGCCCTGGGGGAGGCCTACGTCCAGCAGTGGACTGCAATAGGCTGAAGACGAAGACATAAATAGATACATACATAAATCCATACAATCAAATATATAGGAATAAGTATTGAATAAGTAATTAATTTATATGGAATCTATGGAACTATCACAAAAAGTTAAATAGACCTGCGTGACAGACGGACGGACAGACAAACTATTATGTTATTGATCTATATTAGTATTTAAGTATAACCAGTAATGGTATAAATAATTAATTTGTATAAGTACCTAAGGTTGGTTAACTACCACAAAAAGTTGCCTGACTCCATAATTTATGTGGTCAAACCGTGCCCGGTAATATTTTTTTAATTTAAATGTATGGAAGCAACTAGCATCTAAGATACAGGCTCAGCCTAGTTTAGTTGTTAGTGAACGCTATTATAAAACTATCCACATGTACCTATTTGCATAAATATAATAACTATGTAATAGTGGTAAAAGTTAAGGTTAAATAAAGATTTTATTTATTTATTATTTATTATAAGATAAATAAAACAATAGGAAAAGCTACAATTCGCCAAATAATTGAAACCGATTAGTCAGCCAGTGCAAGAAAGTGCCGTCATGTAGTCTCTAATCGGGTGTGGCAAATTTTAATATCTTAAACAGAAGTGTGAGTATATGAGTATTCCGGCGAAAACGAATTCTTTTCAATTTCCGCTAAGGGTCTTACTAAAACAAACGTTTACTGCTATTAGTAGACTGTGTATATGTCGTGGCCATATCGTAGAATTGATCATTTCATGAAATGGTCGAGCATTTCATGAAATGGTCGCATTTCATGAAAAGTTCAACTGTCTATTGGCCACATCATGATATGGTTTGGGCAGATCGATGATTAAAAATCGTTTCTCGATATGGGCAACTAAACGCCCGATCATTTCATGAAGTGGTCAAGATTATTGATCATATCGTAAAATAGTTACATGAATCACCGGTAGAGGCGCTGCGCGCGTTTTATTTATGTGTGAAGATGGCGGATTTTTCTTTTTAGGTTATAAAACAAATTAAAGAGAGTAGGGTGACTATGCAGAAGAAGTTCACGGATAGTGTGTTATATTGTATAATGTATATTAGACTTAATGGTGGTTTATAATAATATTGTTAAACAAAAACCTTAGATTACGATAGGTTAGGTTAGGTTAGGTTAGACTATGACAATGACGCACGAGCCGAGCGAGCGTGCCCAGGCAGCGTCCGGCGATTGCCAGATGCGAATCGCTTTTGTAAAGTCTTTTATGTTTTTAAATATTATATTGTGAAAATATCACATAAATAATAGCAAAAAAAATCATACCATCATACCTTATGGTATATACTTATAATATGGTGTACGGTATATATTATTTATTTAAGCTCTTACCACATTCGGATTTTATGGACACCCTGTTAATACGATTTGGCCAAACGTGGATGACAAAATCGTGAAATGTAGACGATTTAACGATCTGGTCAAATTGAATTGGCCACTTCATGAAATGCGACCACTTCATGAAATGCTCGACCATTTAAACGTTGAAAATGAATCATTACGAATAATTTTCATGAAATGGCCAACGACATATATACCTATTGAATCCATTTTGGACCGATTCTTTTTTCTCAATTATTTTCTCACTTTTATTCAGAGAGAAAAAAGCTATAGTAGATGTGCTTACACACAGAATAATGAAACCTCAGTAGGAGTCATCAATGAAATGTGTCGGGTAGTGAAGCTAATTAATGCTGCATACGTATTCCGCTCTTCTAAACCGCGGCTCGATATTCCATTATACAGAGTGTAACAGAAAGGGTATGTTAAGCGAAAAGCTATGTAAATAGCCCACTATAGAGATCCTATTTGCAAAATTTGAGACTCGAAATCACATTTTTATTTTTCCAGATAGTATGAAGAATTCCAACAACTCAGGAATGTCCATACTATCTGGAAAAATAAACATCTGATTTCGAGTCTCAAATTTTGCAAATAGGATCTCTATAGTGGGCTATTTACATAGCTTTTCGCTCAACATACCCTTTCTGTTACACCCTGTATAACAAATAATGGAATCAAGTCGCGCAATACATCCACATATAATAAATCATAGGTTAAATAAATATATGCCAAAGCATATAGGGCGAATGTGACTCAGAAAGGAAACAAAAAAGCTTACTTAGATCAATTTGATTGACGTTTGTGTTGCTTTAAAGGCGTGAATGATCCTGGGTTTTGAAGAACTTATTATTCTCTGGCCCCAAAAAGTTACTCATCTCTGTACAGTACGTATGTACATTTACCCGGGAAGAAGTAACGCCTTTAGACTCTGACAAGGCTTTTCAATTACGATGTAAAGGTGCAATATCCTATAAAAACATGTTCGCCGGCATACACGCTTTTAAGTCGATATTCTATAGAAAAATTCTCAGCAAAGCCTTAGAATGCCTTCTTTTGAAGTCAAAAATATACGCTTAGTACATAGGTCTCACCTCCTACATTATTATATATTTTTAGAAATGGGATTAGAGATGGGCTGACCACCTGTCACTACTAACCGATCTTGTACATCTCAACTATACCCTAAACATTGGTCAGAAGTGGCATTATGTGGTTCTATCGGCCCTTGGTGCTCTGCCTACCCCGTAAGGCGTGATTGTATGTATGTATGTAGAAATGGGAAGAGGTTATTTATAAGTTAGCGTGCATTTTTTATAATTCTAGCGGCCGCTCGCTACTTCCTCCACGGCATTCCACTCATGCTAAGCTTTTATAATACTAGTGGCTACGTGTGGTCTCTCGAGCTACGATTAATCGGCAACTTGTTATAGATTTGGAGCGCGCCCAGCCCTCAGGGAATGGAAAATTATTTTTAGAATACATATAAGGGAAATAGTAAAGATGAACTTTGTCGTCTTTTCCTTGTACACCCACGCCGCATAAAAGATATTGCCACTTATGTATACCCATATCATCAATCGTCGCTGAAATTTCTATCACACTTAACAATTGAAAAATACCTTTTATCTAATATTGATTTAAAGTGTATGAGCTGTCCGTAATTCTTTTATCTATAGATTTTTTTTTATATATTCTGCGTTCCCTGACTATCAAGTCATGTCCAGGGACATTATTTACCAGTTTTTATTTACTCTCTAAATTTAAATGGATGATCTCGGAGGATCTTACTTTAGTTTCATCTATTTATATCTCTCTAGGTATTTATTATTGGATCTGGACATCGTTCAGTTTCAGATTTTCAAAAAGTGTAACCTAGCAACCTTTTTCTTAATTATTACCTTATTACATATTATATTCTTATTCTATTATGTTTACTTTACATTAATTCTTGGCTTACCTATAAATTATTATAATGGGCCCTTTGGATACCATAATGTCACCCTTAAAGGTTAGCACTAAGCATCGAGCGCTAATGTGATAAATTCTGAGGGGTAAGCACGAACCTCTCGATAGTCCGTAACGCTATAGTCAAACTGTCAAATCACATAGATTTTGCTAGCGTTACGCCGCGTAAAAAGGTTCGTGCTTACCCCACTGACCGTCATATTTAAAGATAAACTTAAAAATTAGTTATGTCTCTCTTCATTTTTAATGAAAATGGCGGAGACAGACACGAGCAGGTGAACAAACTTTAAGTTTGTGTTTAAATGGAAAAGACGAAAGAAACAAATTTGGAGATCTACAGTCTCTACTTACCCTGTTTCTGTCTGCACATGCGTGAGATTTTGTATATATGTACGAAATAATATTTACCTACAATTACGTAGTCCTAATGTCATACATAGCAAGAGCATATACATAAAACCATATCAACGTTAAAAACACATGGCACTCATCGAATTTCCGCCATCTCCAAAAACAGCCTCTGGTACTAAAGAAAAAAAAAATGGAAACAAAAAAGGCCTCCGCGCGTACAATCTAATACGATTCTCGTAAAACATTGGCTTTCTCTTTTGCCGATTTCAGCACGTTCGAAGAAGCACGTGTTACGATAAAGTACTTGTTCCGGATATATACGAGTATAGAAGCTAGCAGAAGCGATATTATTTTATTTTTAGATAATTTTATATTCGATTTCCATTGTTATCTTTTCTCGTATGTAATAACTGATTAGCTATGTATACTGTTGTTATAAACTTATTTTGACCCACATTTATCGTTAATAAGTACTTGAAATTTTGCAGTAGTATGTTAAAATCTTCTATGTCGTCTCTGCCTACCCCTATGGGACAAAGTATTATGTATGTATGTAAAAACCCGTGCTGATGCGGGGTCTTACTAGAATACATCAGCTGCATCTCCTTCCGTACATGTCGTAAAAGTCGATTTCCGAAATCGCATGTTTATTTTTCCCGATAGTATGGAGAATTTTTAAATATCTCAGGAATTTTTATACAATATTGAAAAATAAAAATGTGATCTCGAGTCTCAATTTTTTTAGATAGGTTCTCTATAGTGGGCTATTTACATAGCTTTTCGCTTAACATACCCTTTTTGTTACACCCTGTATAAAGAATGACTTTAATCCGCGGTATCCTGTCCGGTGAAATGCCAAATAGCAAAGTTGATTAGCACGGTCGATGCGAGATATTTTTCATCCCGCCACATGCGGGATTTGTTTTGCGACGGACGGACAAGGGAAATATGTAAAGATTTTTGTTTTAGCTGGATTACCACCAGTGTAATATTTACGTTGATCATGTACCGAAAGTGTGCACCTATTTTTGAATATTCCATTTTCATGTACCTAATAATGAGTCTGGATGAATGGATCTATAAAGAAAAGAAGTATAAAGAATTTTCAAAAAATTGTTCAAATTATACAAAAAAAAAAGATATTCTTTCCTTATATAGAATCACAAATTTTTGCTTTTACTGAAGTTAAAAAAGGAAAAGATAATAATAATTTGCAGTAATCTCTTTTGTAAATTCGCAACTTGTATACAAAATTTTAACCAGATAAGTCTACTTCAATACATTATACCAAACTATTTAGGACGAAAATAAATTAGCTATGCCGGCTGGAACATACTAACGAACGGACAGATATCGAGGGGTAAGCATGAACCTCTCGATAGTCCATAAAGCTAGTGTCAAACTGTCATTTCCCATATCGTTACGCCACGTAAAAAGGTTCGTGCTTATCCCACTGACCACTACCATTTTCGAAGAACTGTCAACGAGAGTCGAGAGAGAGGTCGAGAATTATTATGGTCGAATTGCCATCTAAGCCGATATGACGATCTAAGGAACGGAATTAGCTACGGTGCCCAAAAAACATGAAAAACTACCACATACTTAGTATTCCATTTACGGAGTCCTTTGAAAACAATCTTCAGGAGAAAAACGTCCCAATTTCCGAAGTTCAGCCAGTTTGTGGATTACAGAGGCTGTACGCAGATAAACATTTATCATTCAGGCGCGGACCACAGCTGTTGCCGCGCAGACCAACTGCTGTGGTCGTAAATACACAATGACATAAATGTGATGATATCACAAACACTAGATGAAGTGGGTTTCATCAAATAGTCCCTTTGTATGTGCGTTTTTCAGTTGGAAAGAAAGAAAGAAATTGGTTCGTTGGAAGGCGTAGGTTCAATGTCAATCGCGGGTTTTGTCATGACTGACTTATTTCTTTTGTAGGGGTGGTGAAAAGGGAAGCGCTTTCGGCCCCACTGGGCCGCTAGTTGTTGTTCGGCCCATGTATATATTCCAATCATTGTGACAAACTTCGATATCGCGTTCTAGGATTTTGCATTCGATAGTGGTTCTCTCCTGCATC
The DNA here is from genome assembly GCA_014607495.2 of Carposina sasakii. NCBI lineage: Eukaryota > Metazoa > Arthropoda > Insecta > Lepidoptera > Carposinidae > Carposina > Carposina sasakii. The sequence goes on along the minus strand of CP053157.1, from coordinate 13,962,037 downwards.
CGATAGATGGCTCCGCTGTACTTTGTACTTACGGATTTTAAACCCCTAAAATAGTCACTTAGATACCTGAGGAGAGTTGCCGTCCGGCAGACAGCCGGCCGTAAAACCATCGCTAATTGGCAATATGCTTTTCGAAAGAAACCGTACATTTAAGGCACCATAGCGCCAACCACGTAACATAAGTAAAGGGCTAATGGATGGGCAGGAAGATGATGAACGATGGCCTAGGTTACCTTATGTACGTGTACCTATGTAGTCAATACTGCATACAAAAAATGTAAATTCTGAAATCAGGCACGTTAAGTTATGAAACGGGTATTATATTACATTCAGTGTCAGATTTTATGGAGCGTGTATATAAAATTTACCTCTGGGAGTATGTGAGTATGTATGTACGGTGCAATTAAGCACTTATAAAATTATGTAAACGTACTCTGGTGGGTGATTTACAATTAAAATTGGATTATTTAAATGGCTTATAACAAATGCTATTTAAACAATATCGCATATACATTGCACACCGTTTTTAGAATTCCGTAGCCAAATGGCAAAAAGCGGAACCCTTATAGTTTCGTCATGTCGGTCTGTATATCTGTCCGTCCGTATGTCACAGCCACTTTATTCCGAAACTATAAGAACTGTACTGTTGAAACTTTGTAAGTGGAAGTATTATGTGAAATGCAATGTAAAAGCGCCCTAGTATTTTTTTCTATTTTTGTGTGAAAATCCTTTTTTTTTTCATCAAATCCATATCTTCAAAAATATAATATTGAGGTTTCTAACGTAATTTCTAATTTTTTTTCTAAACTGAATAGTTTGCGCGAGAGACACTTCCAAATTGGTAAAATGTGTCCCGCCCCCCTGTAACTTCTAAAATAAGGGAACGACGAAACTAAAAAAAATATATGATGTACATTAACATGCAGTCTTCCACTGAAAATTGGTTTGAACGAGATCTAGTAAGTGGTTTTTTATACGTCAAAATTGGTAACCTGCAATATACCTTTCATACGGAGCCCTTCATGGGCCGAGTCCGACTCGCACTTGGTCGCTTTTTTACATTTGGCCCCGCTATACTGATCCTTCTTGATCACGTAGATCTGAAAACCTCATTTTTAAAACCTCATTTTGAAAACACAGCCGTATGTATGTAACTTACATAAAGAACTCCAGGACCTAACCCACCGCCGTAAAATTGCTGCCTTTTCAGTGTTTTACAGGATACCTACACTTGGAAGAGTGTGCGTGGGAACTTCACAATACAGTTCCACCAGCCCCTTTTCACCATCGGAATACTAGACGCAGACTAGCGTATCACCCTTATGTTGTTGATATCCCACCCATCCGCACCAAACGTTATGCTAACTCGTTTGTAATGCGAACGGCTAAGGAGTGGAATGCACTTCCTGCCGATGTATTTCCCGAGCACTACAACATTGGTCTCTTTATAGCTAGAGTGAATAGGCACTTTCTAGGCAAACATGTACCACCTTAGGCCGCATCTTCCGATGGCGGTCAAATGTTTGCCCGGTTAGTTGTAGAAAAAAGAAACTTCGGAATGCATACATACTGGAAAGTCAAAGTTAATTCCGGATTGTTTATCGTCAACACAAAAAGTGTACATCACTGGGATCGTTTATCGAGGTTCAGCTTTCAAATCAGACAATCAATAAACTGAAATGTAACGTAACTTGGCAGCTGGCCAGAATTGGTGGACATTGAGAGTGTAGCATTGATGGTGCTTAATGTGATATCAGGCAATGATAATGATCTACCGGAAGTTATTGTAAACTAACATATATTTCGTCTATGTTGGTTGTTAATGGCATCAGCCAGAAAAATATGTCAAATTTTTTAAATCTAAGGTAAACTGGTGAAAAGTGAATTTGTAACTAGTAAGGAATGAGCATGCTCCCGCTATTCGAATATTTGCAAGATTCCAGATTTAGATAGTTGTAAAATGGGTCCTGTGCTGATGAGCTTCACTAGAATACGAGTACATCAGCTGCATCTCCTTCCGTGCATGTCGTGAAAGTCCCCTACTGAATTTAGAGGCTTTCTCTCTGTGAGCTATTTACTGACCTTATAAATGTGACCCCGCTATGGTAAACCTGACTGTGATACGAGTGTCTCCTTCGGGATCCTGCAGTTAAGACTACCTCATTTTTGGGAACAGAATCGTGTAATTAAAATTAGTCTTAAAGATACGGTAGTCCTTGTTATGACATGACAAGAGAACGTTCTAAATGCGGCTGGCAGAACCACGATTAGTACATATAGCCTAGTGATAGTATTTTTTAAATAGCTATTCAAGTATGTTTTCCAGTATTTTCCTAAGCTGCTTAGCGATAACGTATGATGGAAAAAATTAATAATACTAGTTATTTATTTTCTAAAAAAACTACATAGTATTTATTATAATTAATTTGTTAGTAAGTACTTAGTACTTCAAAAAAATATTGTTGGACGGACGTATTTTTACTTTAAGCTCTTAAGCTTAAACAAAAGTTTATATAAAATACTGTTTAAAGAACTTGTCCATAAAGAAGCAGGTCTACTCGAATCAGTTCACGCACAAACTCAATTCAACATTTCATCATTATTTGTTGCACGTACAATTCGGAAGTCTCGGATTCAAGAATGAGACGACGGATATCTTAGACGACGGATAACTTAATATTATAGTGACCTTCAGGATTTTTCTAGTTTTCGGGAAAAATCGGATGTGATATAAAGTAGCCTAGGCTACTAGATTTTTGGAATATGACTACTGGATGCCGAGGTCCACGACTTCGTCCGAGTTTAGAGTATCCGTTTTTTCCCATTCCTGCGGGAATTTTGTTTAACTTTTACGTAGGCATTGCTGTTATCTATTCAAAAATTGTTTTACCACTTTATTTTACCATTATTTGTCCTTTTTACATATTTTTAATTTTGTTATTTAATAATTAGTTTTACATTTATATTTTGCTTAGTAGACGTATGCATGACGTCACTATCGATTCCAACAGAAGACCAGCGCTGGTTTGTTACAGCCAGCAGTAAGCTGAGGTGGGACCGAGTTTGTGACAGAATACTTCCTCTAATGTAAATGTTTTATTTTATACTTTGTTATGTTTCTGTCTCAAATAAAGCTTTCATTCATTCATTCATTAAATTTCGGGAAATCCTTTCTTATCGGATATAAAGATACATTATACAAAGAACACATCCTCTAAGTTGCAGGTCTTTGTGACTGGCGGTTTAGGCTGAACGTTGATCCGTTAGTCATTCAGGTCAAATAATTTGCTAAATATATCATGTCATAGTTGATTCTGCACTGATCTCTGTATTTATATACTTGTCGTTCACTATGGGTGCGCACACCACCGGGCCCTACACCCTCCACTGACCCTCGGATCTGATAACTCATAATTGCGACAACAGGCACTTGCACTAACTATAATCGCCACGAGAAACCAGACCCGAGCACCTAGCATGCAAGACGATACATTGCACTATTCCGAAATAAAAAACTAGATAAATAATCTACATATGTTTCGCCAACAACCGTTGCATCCTCAGGATTATAGAAATTAGTAAATTAGTAAACCACTAATTATTATGAACCTCTAAAACCCAACACATTACTTACACAGGGTCAGTGGAGGGTGTAGGGCCTGGTGGTGGGCGCACCCATAGTGAATATTTGAACTTCCGAATTGTAACGCCTAATACAATTTTATTTATACTTGTCGTTGTTATGAAATCTTCAGTGATATTACTTTCAGAATAGATTAGGGAGCGGGTGAATATTTTAGCTCGTTATATCCAGTAAAACAACAATAAACTCCACAAGTAAATGAAAAGAAAAAGCAATAATATTTTATTGGAATAGTTTCTCTGCGATTTATTCCCTCAGTAAGTTTGTTGTGTTAACTGTAAACGAAATTAAATGATCAGTCAGGCGTCACCAGAGGGCGCCACATTTCGGACCCCAATCAATTTCCAGCCATCCGGCGATCAACTTTAAATGTTTTCACAAAGTTGTACCGAAATCATTTCGGGAATTTCCTTGTTCTAATTTGTTCTTTTTGTTATTATTCCTCAAGTATATATTTTAGATTATATATTATTATATAGTATATATTAGTACATGTCAGTAGAGGGACAAGAGGGTCTTGGTGATTTATAGGTGATGGGCTGACCACCTGTCACTACTAACCGAACTTGTACATCTCAATCATACCCTCAAAATTGGTCAGAAGTGGCACCATGTGGTTCTATCGGCCCTTGGTGCTCTGTCTACCCCGTAAGGGATAAAGGCGTGATTATATGTATGTATGTATATATTTTCCGAAAATAGTCATAGATCCTAGTAGAAGATACATTTTAAGCCGAGTATGGCGAAGTTTTATTAGTTTTAGTTAGTATTATTAGTTATTGAGTTTTAATTTCTATGAAAATTACTTCATATTATGTCATAATGAAAAAAGGGATTTACCTACCTTTTAAGTTTTTATGATAAAACCTCGATTCAGGCAGTCACACTTAAACCTAAACGTCAAATTGGTCCTGTTATTTTCTCTCTCAGCAATTTATGTTAAGAATGGAGAGAGATAGACCTGACTAAGATTAGGTTTAGGTTTAAAGTGTGACTGCCGGAATCGATTTCGACCATATTGTTTCAGGTCTCTCTCTTCGTTCTGGCTTTTCTATTTTTTTAAACACAACCATGTTTATCACAAAAAACTTTATATAATATAGATAAAATCATAAATTAATATTTCAGGACCCACATAATTTCTCATTAATTTTTATACAGAGGGAACCACTTTTCAAAAACCGATTACTTATGATTTTCTACAGATTACATATATCCAATGTAATCTCAAATGTTATAAATATATGTTAAACGTATGTAATCTTCGTAGGTACCAACTGTAGTCAATAAATTATTCATTTGGCGTAAAAAATTAAAAAGTATTATTCAAACTTGAGATAAAATCAGGTGGTATCTGCCAAAAATTGCCCAATTTCAAGGGTTGAACAAACAATACAATGATAGCGGTGAGCACCTTGATAAAACAGCCTTTGTTTTTGACTACACTTTCTTTTTCAATACCCAAGATACCGTTTAGAAAAAAAATATTCAGATGACGAAAAAATTGTCCACGCAAAATTGGGTTGCGAAACCCAAGTTTGAAAGTTGCGGGACGGAAACCCCGGACCCGCAGACCCTGGGGTACCTTCCACTTTGTAGGGATCCCACTCGCGCAAACTTTTCCACTCAATTGAACACAAAGTAATATTCGCCACAGACCTTGCCGTAAAGAATGGTTCTTGAATGTTATAAGGCTTTGGTTTTGATGGTATTATCAAAGAGATAATTTATTGATGCCTGATTTTGCTTTGGCATTTTATAATCCAATCAATGTACTTAACCCTAGTCTCAGAACCATATTAGGAGTTACGTTGATCATAACCATACGCCTCGGAGGCATACTTGGATGGGACGATACTTGGATGGATGACTTATTACATTTATTGCATTGCAAACATTTTTTTTTATTTTATTCTAATATTATGTTATACAACTAATAAATGAAACACAGTTTGCAATCATTAGAGTTTTATTTATTGTAATTAACAATGTTAGAAACTTACATCTAAGAAAATCAACAAAAATGAACAGTCTTTTTGTAAATGCCTCTAAAAAATAATAAAACAAACAAAATTGTAATTTTTCTTCTTCTTAATAATTAAATAACAATATAATCAGTCTAAAAAAAGTAAATGAGACCAAAAAACTATGTCTTACAGACACACATGACACACGTCATTCTTGTGCTCCCCGCAAATAGTTTTTTTACACTTCACACAGGTCATCTTGGACATTCTTTTTTTTTTGGTAGCACAATAATCACAATATCGGCGTTTTTTGATTGCAGGTTCACCATCGTTAGTTACTTGGTCGTCTTCAGCCGGTTGAGTAATAATACTTTCAATTTTTCTCTTCACGCGTCTTGGCAAAGTTGGAGCCTCTAATCTTTTATTCATCCAAGGTGCAGTCAACTCTTCACTTAGCTTCTTCATATATGATTTACGAGACAAAGGTTTCTCAAGCTTTTGTTGCTTATTATGACAATAAATCACATATGAGTTAACAAATGCCATGTTCAATATGCCATAAAACATTGTCATGGGCCATCTGTTAGTTTTTCTAGAACAGGACATTGCTGAACACATTTGATCGAATGTGTCAACGCCACCTTTAGTTTGGTTATAAAACATTATTGTTTCAGGCTTACCAGTTGTTGCATTGAGCACACCTTCCTCGTCACAAGATGATAAAAGATATACCATCTTAGATGGTTTTGGCTTGTAAGAAACCAAGGTCAAAAAGCCATCGTAACCAAACATAGAAGTTCCCACAGGTCGAACACGGGTATTTTTCATTTCCTCTGGTATTTCACGCTTGTTTGATCTGATAGTTCCTACTAGTGTCAGCTTATATGGTTCAAGAAGCAAGGATTTAGCAAGAGGGACAGAGGTAAACCAGTTATCACAGGTAACATTGCGGTTGGTGCCGTGGATGGGCTTCGATAACTCTTTCACGTAATATTCTCCCTGTGGTACTCCATTAGTTTTTGTAGCCTTACCTATATATGGCATAGCATTCAACATATATTTGGTTCCACTGTCACAAAGCATAGGGATCTTTATGCCATATTTATTAGGCTTGTTTGGTATATACATACGAAATGGGCATCTTCCGCGAAATCCAAGCAATTGTTCATCTATAGTAACATTACTTCCGGGTGTGTAGTTTAGCTGACATTGTTTTATGAAAAGTTCCCAAACTTTTCTCACTGGTACAAAAGGATCTTCTTCACGAACAGCAGGTCGCAGAGTTTTATCATCCATCCTTAGGCAAGAGGATAAAAAATTAAATCGATCTCTACTCATAACAGCTACGTATCTGGTTCCAGAAAATGAACTATCAAATAATTCATCGGTAGACAAATGATTGTCTTTCATAGCTGCACTAAGAGTCAGTATCCCAATAAAAGCTCGTACTTCTGTTGTTGTAGTATCTCTAAAAGTGGCTTTCGTGCTATCTTGGCCTCCGCGTTTCCTAATCATTTCTACATTTGTCCACTTGACAATCTCCTCAATTATTTCTTCGGTGACGAATAGATCAAAACATAAAACAGAATCTGTTATGTTTCGGCACATACGTGTTGGACCTCTGCTGGTTCGTATAATATTTATAGCAGAAGTTCGTGAATGCGTTTGACCCTTAACAGTAGACCACCGATGTTTATTCTTGCCTTTCATCACAGCCTGAGCCGGAACTATAATACGTCGGTCACGTTCGATATCCGCCCGATCACCAGAATTTGAAGGACCAGGTTGTGTCGAATCCTCTTCATCATCCGAAGAACTTTGCACATTTTCAGGCACTGTATCTATAAATTCTTCTTCAAACTCACTTTGGACTTCGTCTTCACTTAGATGGTCTTCTAACTCATTATCAGTTTGATAACCTTCACAGTATCAGTATCAGAATCATCTTGTGTACATAATAATGCTATTAATTCGTCTTCGTTTAATCGTTTTCTAAAAGCCATAGTAATTGCAGTCTATATGTGTCCTGGCAACAAAAAAAAACGTTTCAAACACAATAAAAACAAAAAACCATAAGTATTTAAATGTACCGAAAGTTACACAAATCATAACCATACGCCTCTCGAGCGCACGGACCTGTTATAACTTGAAAATTATTGTACTTACCGCCAACACGCGGTCGCCGTTCGAGAGTCCTAATGGACGACTGAGTTGGCTGAAAATAACAAACGCGTACGCGCAACGGATAAAATGAGACAGCAATAAAAGTTTTCGCTGGCGCCTCTGCGACGTAGGTTATGAGACTAGGGTTAATCGTTTTTAGTAAGCTTGCTAATGTCGCCTTGATCATATAGGCGAATGTATTCGCAGATGACGTACGATTGACGTAGTTGGTGGTGATCCTGCCTGTTGAATATAATGTCCTGGGTTCAAATCTTCGGATTAATGATTTATGATTATGGTAAATGGTTTATCTCAAATGAACCAAATTTGACACGTTTATGTGAAATAGTTTTTGAATTATGAGGGGGTCAATTGCAGCTCCAAATGGTTATATTACACCTATGTTTATATTAGAAGTTTATATTATACCTATGTGAAAGATATAATTATGTGTTAAATGATGTGTGATATAAATAAATAAAAAATAAAACACACGGTGCTGCTCGCCAGTTCTGTTAGCTGAAACTTGTTTTGACACGCTACGGCGTGTCTGGATATAAAATTGATTTTCTATGCGAGTAGGTAAATACGTCGTAAAGTATGTGAATATACTTTTGTGAATTTACTTATTAATTTCACTGCCAAAAATATATAGGACTATTTTTCATCATACTTTAATGTCCGCATCTGCGTCTACCATCGATTCATCCACCTGCCGCGCCGCGCCGATGACTAAATTACAATTACCCTATCTACACATATACGAAAGAGGAACCTGCTGATGTATAAGCTTATGTATAGATATTAGGTTGTGGGTTTTAAGTGGGTTCTAGTAATAATACATACATATAATCACGCCTTTATCCCTTACGGGGTAGGCAGAGCACCAAGGGCCGATAGAACCACATGGTGCCACTTCTGACCAATTTTGAGGGTAATAATAATGGGCGTGGTTATATGTATATGTATCTATGACGTAAGTATAATTTTATGTACCTGTGCCACCTGCTACCTGCCAAAGTAACCGCTTTTCAAGTGGCAAGTCGAGCATCATTCTTAGCTATCATAGGGGGGTACGAAGAAATTTTCAGCTTTTATAAAATGATATTCTGCGTCTAGTTATTGCTAGCTCTTGTAATATTAGTAGGTAAATTAAAAAGTTTGAGTACCTATGCCTAAGAAAGTCTTTCGATGTTATACACTTTAAAATTTTCTAAAAAAAGTGACTTACACTTTATTTTACTATGACTAAATTTGTAATTGAGTCGAATATGTCGATTTTTTACATAGGTAGATAAGTTAGTCAGTGACTAAGCACATACTTTTGAGACAATGCTTGATTTTTTTTTCGTTAGCGTACAGCCAAAAGTAGTACTGTAGTTCATACTTGTTAAAATAGTATGATTTTTAACTCAAATGATTTGTCTCATATTGAATTATGAAAGTTCATTGGAAAATTCCCATTTCTCAAAATTCGTTCCACTCGTCAATACTGTGAAAATTTCACGCAATGCTTGGCGCTATTATTCCGCGATAATATAATTTGCAATAAATAATATTAGTAATCGATAAACTTTTGTAATTAAAACTTACTCTTTTACAATTTCCAGTATAATTCAAATATAAATCTAATAAAAAAAAAATACTTGTGACAAAATATAATAAAACGCGATACACATTATCAAAGAAAAAATATTAAACTTTTCTAATACTTAACCTAAATTGGAAATGAAAATAATTTCTAAAAAATAAAAAGCCGGCAAAGATCTTGTCAAAATGCCAATAATAATTTACTTACATTACGCCCGAAGTGTTGTCAAGTCCATTAGCGAAACCAAGAGTCTTGACATACGTCGAATTTTCTCACTTTACATCTTATTATACTATCAAAAACACTTCAAAACCACAGACAAAATAACTTGCAAAAGTTCAAAAGAAGAACTCTTAAAAGAAAAAAAACACTTCAAATTCGGAACAAACTAAACTTTTAAAATTCAAGGTTAAACCAAAGCAATCCAAGATCATACAGCCAGGATAATTATTACAGCACAGTTGAGGAAAGCTTATAGACGTGACTGGACCAACTTCGAGATTTGGTACCGTGTAACGGGAAGTACGTCCGCTCGCGTTCCTACCCGAATTGCAACTGAGTAGAGAGTTCAGATTCAAACACTCTGGTCCTGTCTACACCGTAGATAAGATATTATTATATGGTTAAAAACACGGGGTAAATTATAGTTATTTGTAATAAATAGTTTTTGGTTTAGAAAACATTATGGTGGCGAGGTTTTTCCTAAAAGAAATGTATGATATTATTGAAATCTATGATTATTGTTGAACGGCACAAATAGATAGCTGTATTTATTTAGCACTTCAGGTAAACGTAAGACAGGAGGGTAAATGACAAATAATGAATAGAAAAGTTATTGACCGCGGAGTCAACAGGTCAACGACTAAAGTTCTCATAGGTTCAATTCGGAGGGGTCGAGATTTGACCGCAATACTATTTCAAATATCATATTATCAGGTAAACGGAATGATGTTTCAGAATAATAACCCAAAAGATGAAGTATATTTTTTGGCTTAAATAATAATGCAATTAAATAAAAGTAAATTATTATCATCTTCCTGCCCTTATTCCATTATATATGTAATAATGGGGTCGGCGCAATATAGGTTCTTCGGAAACTCACATTCCCAAAGATTTAGCATTTGTTTTATGATCGGCTGCCTGCCTGACGCTAATCCTCCTCGGATACAGCTAAGTGTCAATTTTCAGAAAATCTGTACATTAAATAAATTCAGTGGTGACTGGGATCGAACTCATCGAACCCATGCTTTCTGACTGAAAGCTTTAAATTTTTTTTTTCGAATTTTCGATTTTTTTTTTCGCATGTAACACTGTAAGTATAAAAAGAATGATGATGATGATCTCCGACCGTATTTCGACCAGGGCGACTAATCTCTACGGAGATTGGCCAGGTACGCAGGAGATTTTACAGTGCACAAGTGTGTGCGCAAACACAGATGCACTCTCTATTCCGTTACTCTCATAGTCCGATGGGACGGAAAGCGGACACGACCGGAGAGAGATCAGGCGCAGGACCAACGGTTTTACGTGCTTTGCGTACGAGCTAAGTGACAATTTTACAAAAAGAATACCTACGTAACAGACAATAACGGTGCTACTAATAAACCGCGTGTAAAATTTTAATTTATATTTGACAACAAAATGTGTGTAACATCTGTCAAATTTAGTCAATTTTTAATTATCTTGTAATAAAATAATACTATATGTGACAACAAAATGTATGGAATGTCAAATAAAACAGTGTATATAAAGTATATTTTGGATTTTTTGGTAAATATATAGTTACTGGAAAAGGGACAGAATCGCACGCTCTAAATAAAAGGATACTTAAGGACAGTTATTACATATTTAGTAACTTAATATTGTATTTTTTTGTAAAGGTAACAGCTTCACACGTTGTGCGTTATGTTTTTTTTTTAAATATCATTAATAGGCTTACGCTTGACCACAACGCGCCTGATGGTAAGCACCGTTGCATATTTCAAAATAAAAACATTATCCGACATCCGTTCCCGGAAAAAGGCAGATATGTTTATTCCTTTTTTTATTAGGGATGTCATGCCATATTTATAATTTGATACATCCCAACGGAAGGCACGTAAAACGAATTCGTGTAACCATTATTTTGATTTAAAAAGCTAGGGTATGCTTTTGACAGAGGTCCTCTGACCTCACTAACATACCCTTTGAAAAATCGATTGAGTAAAACCATGTACCTAAAAGCCGACTTTTCCAATCTTCAGATAGCCAAGAGTATCAGCTTTACCCTTAACTTTGATATCTCACCATTGGAAAAATTGGTCCTTAGTAGATATATAAAAATATTATTTTCATCGTAGATCAGACCCCCAGATTTTTGTCATAAAGATAACGTTCGTCAAACTTGATGTACTAACTAAGATAAATTAAAAATATTTGGAACAGCGGCAACCACTAACGAATCGTGATTATTTTAGCACGCAGTGGTCGCGAGTATGACAGAATAAATACAAATATCTGTCTCGTGCTTCTGTACGTCTTCGAACCGAGTTTCTACAACTTTGTTCCGGATCAGCGGAATCGCCCCCAGTAAAATATTAATATTTTCTTTTCATTAGAAGTTAGTATAATATACACAGAGTACGTGAAATTATTCGATTATTAAGAACGTTATTAAGAACGTAAGGGAAGGCCACCCGCGAGGTGGACGGATGACCTGGACAAGGTCGCGGGCGTCGGTTGGATGCAGGCTGCTTCCGACCGGTCAGAGTGGAGGTTGTTGGGGGAGGCCTATGTCCAACAGTGGACTTCTAAGGGCTGTAAATGATTATGATGATGAAGAACGTTACACGTTCTTATCGTGAGTGCTACGAGCAACATCTAATATGTTCCCGAGGTAAATGCAAAAGGAGTTGTCATAACCAATGTAGTAATCCTTGAAACGTAGCCAAGGTCGCGGACGTCGGTTGGATGCAGGCCGCTTCCGACCGGTCGGAATGGAGGTTGTTGGGGTAGGCCTATGTTCAGCAGTGGACTTCTTAAGGCTAAAAATGATGATGATGATGATGAATCCTTGGAACGCTAACGTAGCCCAAGCGTTTTAAATCACATTCTCATATAAATAACAGACCTCACGGGTAGTCTACCTTCCAAAAGCGCGCGGCCCTGGCGACATTATTTAAAGCTGTGAAAACACCCCCACTTGGTATTTGCTCAATACAGGGTGATTTTTGGTCGTCAACGTTCCCGAAAACTACGGAATCTCATCATCACGATCATTTTTCTCCATGAAATGCATACCTGGGAAATGTCTGGTTTCCAAAATATTTGGGTCCAAAGTTGAGTAAATCGACTGCGTTTTTCTGCATACTCGTCACATTGACGCGTGTAGCAAGATTTTTTCACGAGAAATAATTAATATAAACTAGCATAAACACTGGACACCCCCAGGCCACGCCACAAAGCTATTGATAAAGAAGGATTTTAGCCCATAGTATCCATTAACTTTGTGGCGTGCCCTGGGGGATTCCCACGTCCAGCAGTGGACTGTCCGTTGTCACCACGCTGTGTGTGTGATTTTTGGACTATGTTGTAAACACGGGAGGCGCTGCTGACAACCACCTAGAATAACACATGGGCTATAAAAATTACGCGGTCAAGTCGCCAAGTTTTTTTATATTTCGCAATATAGCGGTTTAGCTTTATTATCACATATCCTCCTTGTCCTTTCTTAATGTTTCCAACACTCCTACACACAACGTTACCCATGATTTACGTTGTACGTTCTTGCCCCGTATGTGTACTGTGTACCTATTGTCCCCATTTTTGACACATGATTTTATGGGTCCAGTCTATCATTGGCCTCCGTTTCAATAACGTAGTCCTCTGAAATTGGCGCTAGTGTCTACGTAGCTCTTACAGTGTTTCATTTATTTATTTTGTTCCCGGAAAATTCGCAGGACTTGGTTATTGATATACGCATTAGGCGTGTTCTGTGTAGATATTGTACTTTATCAAGTGTTGGATTTCCGTTGTCCTGTACTGATGGATTCGCTTTTAGGCTGTTTTTAGGGTTCCGTAACTCATGATAAAAAAAGGAACTCAACAATCTCTATAGAAATTCTCAGTATGTCAAGACCCTTATCTCGGCAACGTTTTGCTCACAATTTCATTTAAGCCGAAGATTACTGATTGGTCTAATCATCATTATTCTAAGGTTTAAGCTATGATTATTTTAAATTAAAAGTTTTTTATTCCTAAAAATGTCGCTTATTCATGCCACATAACAATAAATAGACTTAAAACTATGACTTTAGCAAATAAAACATTTTTCTTCTTTATCTTGAAGACCATAAATTTGTTAACAGATCACAAAAAACTGCGAGAGCCCATTACGGAACTATTTATAATGTACAGAATTCTCAGTGGGCGGATCCGACTCGCACTTGTCCGGTGTTTCCCTACTTTTCCGGGTTAGTGTAAATGAAAATAGGATAGAGATAAGCGATGATTAATACGTTTTTTTCTAGAGTTCTGTTTGTCGTTCGGATTGTGTTTGCTTTATTTTTATTATTGCTTTTTTATTTACTTCTAAACAAAGTGAAATTAGGTTTCCTTTTGTTAGTTTTTTCCCTCTTTTACTTCCCTATTTTCATTTTCCTTTTGACTACAACTGGCAGTGAAATACTTTTAATAATAATAAAAAAACTAAAAGTCAGAAATGAAGATTTATTTGGAGTGATTTATACTATGTAATACGTAAAAGTTCTAGAGTGGATACCACGTATCGGCAAGCGCAGCGTGGGAAGGCCACCCGCGAGGTGGGCGGACGACCTGGCCAAGGTCACGGGCGTTGGTTGGATGCAGGCGGCTTCCGACCGGTCGGAGTGGAGGTTGTTGGGGAGGCCTATGTCCAACAGTGGACTTCTCAGGGCTGTAAATGATGATGATGATGAATACGTAAAAGTAAATAAGTCTATGTACTAGGTAGCTAATGAAGTATGTATTTAAATTATTTCTATAGCTAGTTTACGTACCTACGTAGTTTATTATATCGTAAAAAACCTTTTTGCCACAAAATTTACTTATTTCTCAGAACCTTGATTAGACCTATTCATGCTTTTGAAAAGAACTCACAATAATGTCTTCGATATCGACCAATCAGAGATGCCCACTTTATATAATTTGTAACCTTATTTGTAAAAATATTTTTTGTAAGAAATGGAATAGATGGCAAGCCATATCGAAATCACATTTTATTCAATTTTAATGTTATTTCTTTATTAAAACGAGATTTCAAAATTTTCCATGGTAGAATCGTAGGCGGAATTATTTGAGAAATACTCGAAAGTCTCTTATTTGTAAACAAAAACAAAGTAAACCGCTGTAAATAAATTCCGGCAAATGAAAATTTTTCACAAAAAAATCAGGAGTAATTTAAAGGATTGAATTGCCTATTTCTAAAGAATACAATATGATTTTGCACTGAAATACTTTTATCATGCAAATCTGCTTTTAATAAAAAAAATATGGAAGTAAAATTAGAAAATCCTTTTCGATTATGCTCCATTATATACAGGTTGTAACAAAAAGGGTATGTTAAGCGAAAAGCTATGTAAATAGCCCACTGTAGAGAACCTATCCACAAAATTTGAGACTCGAAATCACATGTTTATTTTTCCCGATAGTATGGAGAATTTTTAAATATCTCAGGCATTTTCATACAATCTTGAAAAATAAACATGTGATTTCGAGTCTCAAATTTTGTAGATAGGTTCTCGACAGTAGGCTATTTACGTAGCTTTTCGCATAACATACCATTTTTGTTTACATCCTGTATAGGTAGGTAATGAAAAATCTATATCTCGATATTAATTTTAAAAATCGTGCATAATCGGAAATGTTTTCGGGGACAACATTTCTAAGTACTTGTGTATGTTTATATGATAATCTTCGTTAGTACATACTTGTTTGACTAGATTATTATAATTAATTTTTACATGTATACCTACTTTATATTGGAATGATATACAAATGATGAGCCTTTTACAAGGAGAATATTTGATTTGCCCACGTTACCACTTCATCTGCGTAAAGTTAAGATTTTTCGTTATTCTCGTTTCCGTGGAAATTTCGGAAAACTTCTCAAATCAATCCTCCAAGTTTCAGGCATCAAAGATCAACAGACGTCATGCGTTGATCCGGCAGTCAATCAGGATAAAGCATTTATTATATGTATCTATAGGTATACAATCTATACTATTAACTTAATATAATAATTTTATACATTCTCATTTACGATAATTTTCTTCTATGGAACCAACCCTGGGAAATGACAATAAAATTATGACAAAATACTGTCATTTTAATGCAAGCAATGTATTCATTTGATGGTCAAAGTACAAATGTACCTACAAAACTAAACATTAAATATTGAATTGAAATATTAGCTTGGCTGTCGGATAATGGATCCCGACTGTTCAGTTGTTATGTTACGATCATTAGAAAATATTTTATGTTCTTCAATAGTATTCATTCCATAATAATATTATAGAATTATAGACCACCGGACATCTAAGTGCTTGTTTTTATTCTTTTCAGTTTTTTTTATTATTTGGTTCTTTTTTTAGCAGTCGGGTTTTTGGATTTTTTAAATTATGTTTTTTTATTTTATACTTTTTTGTTATGAGTACCTAGCTACTAATAGGTACGCTTCAAGAAACATGCTCAACATACTCGGCAGCAAGAAGTTTTCGTCTTGCTGCTGTCTATAAACTTATATGTGAGAATGGTTGTTACGAAACTTTCAATCGATATAGATCCTAAACGGTTGGACAAATCGAAAAATGTTGAGAGAAACCTAAAAATGATTTTTAAATACCTATTTAACTATACCCCACTCGATATAGTTTGTCGATTTTATTTTTTTTCATTTTCACAAAATGGCATCTAGTAGTCGCCATATTGGATTTTCACTAACGTCATGTCTTTAGTGACACTCGCCGGACTAAGAGGAATCGATTGACGTATGAATCATAAAAATCGGCCGAGGCGTTTGGTCTGTATAGTGCTTCAAAGGAACATACAAACATACATATATACATACATACCTACATACATAGGCTGTTAAACACAATACCACTCCTTTGCGTCGCGCAGTCCGGTAAAAAGTAACGTATAAAATGGTAAATGAGAAAATAGTTGTGTATGTTTTAGATTTTTTCATTTTCAGAAAGTTTTTAACTTCATTGAAATTAACCCCGCTTTATAGTTACGCCCATAATCCCCCAAAGAGCTTGGGCAGAAGTGTGCAAATCACACACCCGCTCTAATTTTAATCCCCTCTTTAAATTGAGGTAAATAACATAATGTTAACGAACTGCACAATCTCATGCACTTTTTTATCAGACTAAAAGGTCACTTTATCAACAGAATGTTATGTATGAGCGCACAAACTAATTTGATATTAATTTTAATCTTTATTTAACTTCACGGTGAATTAAAAATACTATGGGCGATATGCCTAGAAAATAATATGTTTAGAATTTACCTATCCGTATCAGTAATGGAAAAGATATAGTATTAGATATTTATCAATAACATTTGAATATTACCAAAATAATAGCAAGGAAACTAAGTACATTTATAAAAACATAAAGTTGAACTAAGTAGGTACATCCAATTATAAAATCCGTATTTGAAATCATTATAATTTGTGATTTTCTAGATACGTTGTTATGTCTTTATGTCTTGCAGATTACAACATGTAAACAAAAATAAGAACGAAGCTGAAACGAATAAACTTATTTGATTAATTAGATGAAATCAACAAGTGAAATAATAACATTTCTAATAAAATTAATCAGATCATATCTCGATAATATAGATAACCAATAAAACAATCTTTGATATCAAATCAATAATACGTCAATCGATTTTTTCGATTACATGAAATAAATAATTAACATGAGAGAAAGTTGGATGAGAAGCTATCGCAAAATTGGCAGAGTGCCCTCCCCCTCATGGGATTTTCCCTCCTGCGGCAGTATCCCATCGGATACAAACTACACACCATGTCGCCTTACGCTATTTTCGGGGTAAGTTCCTTATCAGCTATGTTATATACTATATTTTTTCCCCCATTTCCAATGTTACTGTTTTATTTCAACTTTATTCATTTATTTTAAATCTGTTTTCATTCAATTTGGTAGTTTGATTATATTTATTTTGCGCATGCGTGCTGGTGTTGTTTGTGTGGGATGATGTCATTCTGTTTGTGAGGGGAGTCTTCTGTTACACCTATACAGAAAGTTTCGAGCGAAATCACTGTCGCTTTGAGTGGAGAAATTCTGCATCGGTAAATAATATTTTATTGCATATTACGAACCTTTTATAAACAAGTACTTTAATAACATTTGGTTACGTACATACCTGTTGGGTTTTTATCTACAGTGCATCGACACTATTTATCGCTGGCTTATAACACAGTTGGTAAATGTTAGGTATTCTTTGTATAATATTTTTGCAATTTCTGTGAAATCGCTGTGCAAAGCGCAAATTACTTTAAGTGAAAATTAATTAGATTATTATGATACATTTATACTAGTAGTCGACAATATTTTATTTTTATATTAGGACATTGTGTAGTAAATTTTATCTATAACAAATACCATTCTCTATTGAGGGATCGCCCACCACCGGGCCCTATACCCTCCGCTGACCCTCGGATCTGCCTACTCATGATCACGAACACAAGACACTACAGTCGCAACGAGAAGCCAGATCCAAGCACCTAGCATGCAACCATAAATACATAGCTGCTAATCCGAAAACCAATTAAAATTTTAATCGACATATGTTTCGCCAACACCCGTGGCATCATCAGGATTAGTTTTCCATGTTAGTTCTATCTACCGAACCAACTAACTAACAACTAAAACCAATGTATTGCAAATCATTTTTATACCCTCAATCAACATAAAAAAATAAATGTTAATACCTACATATTAGTTTAGAAATGTAAAATTATTATAGATAAATAAATATTAAAAATATACATTAGTTATTAATTGTTAAATTATTAGAAGAAAAATAAATTTATAATAATATTAAATATATATAAAAAAAGACCATATCAAGGCTGTACGACAAAGTCATTACCTTTGTCCGATCCTATTGACTTTGACATTGACAGATTGCAGCCAAAACTGGGCTAGTGTTTACAAAATCTATTTGATTATTTACCAAATTAATACCTGAAAATTATCAAATAGATTTTGTAAACACTAGCCCAGTTTTGGCTGCAATCTGTCAATGTCAAAGTCAATAGGATCGGACAAAGGTAATGACTTTGTCGTACAGCCTTGATATGGTCTTTTTTTATATATATTTAATATTATTATAAATTTATTTTTCTTCTAATAATTTAACAATTAATAACTAATGTATATTTTTAATATTTATTTATCTATAATAATTTTACATTTCTAAACTAATATGTAGGTATTAACATTTATTTTTTTATGTTGATTGAGGGTATAAAAATGATTTGCAATACATTGGTTTTAGTTGTTAGTTAGTTGGTTCGGTAGATAGAACTAACATGGAAAACTAATCCTGATGATGCCACGGGTGTTGGCGAAACATATGTCGATTAAAATTTTAATTGGTTTTCGGATTAGCAGCTATGTATTTATGGTTGCATGCTAGGTGCTTGGATCTGGCTTCTCGTTGCGACTGTAGTGTCTTGTGTTCGTGATCATGAGTAGGCAGATCCGAGGGTCAGCGGAGGGTATAGGGCCCGGTGGTGGGCGATCCCTCAATAGAGATTTGAACTTCCGAATAGTGACGCCTGATACAATTCAATAAATACCATTCTTTATTGACCTGTTAAAACTTTATAAATCGCGACCAGCGTTTAAGTTTTTATATCTTCAGTAACGGTGTAAGTGAGGACGAGTCTTTCATGCATTTACACAGCCAAGTTAAATAGGTCGCGAGCTGTTTTGTTCCCCGAATTGAGTGGTAGTTTTCATATTCAGTCGGGTGTTTGCCTCCACGTGAAGCTTTTAGTATCGTATATCGCGCTATTTATGTTCCCTTTTCAGCGGATGATATACGTGTCCTTTTGTACGTGAAAATGATACAGAATGTAGGATATAGGTGTCTGTTTTAAAGATATTTCAACACACTTAATACAAGCTTATATTTAGGATGTATGTATGTAATAGAGAAATGTATTATTTTCATTCATTCATTCAAACATTGCGAGGTGATCATTATGTATTCATTTCCGAAAAGTAAAACAATTTATAATTAACTTACAATATCAATGGCATGTTTTAGCATTTTATCTTCACTTACATGAATATCCCTCATATTAAAGTGTACACTTTCTCCGATCAAATTGGTGTAATTCTAGTGAAAGGTCAAGTCAAGAGTACCCTAAACCGACGAACGTGCATGAAGATGAAGAATATCATGAAAATCATGAAAGTAGATGAAGCGAAAGAAGTGTGTCAGGATCGTAGCAAATGGAGATCCGTGATCCGGGAAAGAGGCGTGATTTTTATGTATGTATAGGTATGTAGGTATGTATATGTATAAAATGTACACAGCATTTTACCTATGACATTAGTCGTTGACTCAGTTTAAAACATTTCTGCTTTCAAAAAGAGAAAACCTCCCACTAGGTACACGACAAATAAATTCTATTTACGTACTTCCAAGTACAGGCGACAAGCCCAAAGTAAAGTTTATTAATTTCCAATCGAAAGTCCAGGGTAAAGGGCTGGTTAAATAAAATAGCGAAATTGGGTTAATTTACGCAGTTTTAGTTTCCACAAAGGGTTTAGGGGTAATTAACTTCATTATGGGTTGATGCGGGTAGTCCACTAGTGTGAATAATCGAGGCCCACATTTTCATAATCTTGACGAAGCTTCCGCAATATGTTTGGGTGAAACGGGGATTTTTGTGTGAAGCTGTGACTCGTTTCAGTATTAACATTCCTTGATGTATGCGCTAGTGTCTACGTACATAGGATTTATCATGTAAAAAAACGCCGAGTGTGAGCGTATGAGTGAACGGAACGAGTGAACAGTAAATGCTTAAAAGAGTGATTGAGGATTTCAAGCTCTCTCAAAAACGGCGTTGCAGTTGTACACGTCGTAAAGTTAAATAAAAACTAATTTGGGTATATTCTCTCTTTTTTTCATTTCACAATAATTATCTATTAGGTACGTACTACACTACGTAGTTTACGTAAATTTACGTTTATATAATAAAATTAGATGTGGAAATAGATTGTACCTAATAACTGTTTTTATTGTAAATTGTGATCTAATCAATTCTGAAGGTATGTATTATATTAGTGCCGGTGGGCTTACTAGAATACAGGGTGTGGTTGACAGCCCGGCAAATACTGAAATGCTGAACAAGTACCATTGTGTTAAGTTATACGGCAGTGCAATTAGTCGCAGGAAATGTATTTTTGAATTGATTATCAGTACTCTTTGCTCTCCGCGCCAATTTGTCGGGCGATCCTGTGACTAATTAAATGGGCTTATTGGTTATCGTGTGACACATTGCTGTTTTTTGGATCACTTGTGACCCCGCATCAGGGTTGATCATTTATTGAAACTTTTTTGAAAGCAACTTTTTTTTTAAATCTTCTTATGGTAAAAGTTTTATATATATATATTTTTTTTAAGCGGAAACCCTTAGAAAATTTTCAGTGTTTTCTGCCTCAGAATCATGGTCTAAAGTCATGGTATCAATATTCTCTCAGGCGATTAGCAATTTATCATTTACATCTGTCCCCATTAGACTAAACGCGAACGAGATTCTACAGTCACGCAGAGCGAGGTCAGATCTTTGCGACCAGTGACAAGTTTTTAGCTCATCGCCTGAGAGCGCGCCCCAAAATTCATTAGTTGACTCCTACGATATGCGCGGGCGGAGATGCAGCTGATGTATTCTAGCGAAGCCCCGCATCAACCTCGTATATATGTATGTATGTAATGGTTTTTCAGTTATACTTCCTCTTCATGCTGGGTTTCTCCATAATACTTTGCGCAGTGGGGCTGATCTGCGCAGTATGCTATCACAAAAAACTGCACAAGGAGCTCAACTCTTCCGAAGCAAGAGAAGACACACCTATGAATAGATCACGACATGACTTCTAGAAATGTCCACTCCAGTGACATTTCTAGTTGGTGTTGAATTGTACTGTAAATAATTTCAGCACTGAATATTCATAAGTATAACTTTAAACGTTCAACTTACTTAGACTGTTGTGAAATTCGGTAACGAAATGATAATTAGATAGCCCGAAAAGTGTTTGCTTGAAACGGCTGAAGTTTTATATTTAAGGGTCTTATAGGACCTTTTATTGCATATTTAGTCTATTCTAACGTAGGATATTTATTAATCATTTGTCTCGCATTTTTTTTTGATAATGTTAAGTCAGTACTTGTGATACCAAAGAGTGCCAAATACGTATAAGTTATTTACAATGTACTTTATTGTTTAAAAAATTACGTGTCCATCTAATAAGTCTAAGATTATATTTATAGCTTAATTAATTATAAAATTATTAATAAATTAGCTTAATTAATAAAAAATGCTTTTGGTAGAAATATATAATATTAATGTGAACTTAAAAACAAGTTGATGTTATGCTATTCCGATGTTAGTTTCTATCTGTGTCACTTTTGAGCAACCCAACCGCTATGTTACACTACTCTACAGGCATAGAATGTGAGTAGATAACATAATACTATGTGTCCTGCTTATTTAGATAAATAGCTTTTTGGCTCTACATAAGTTTCTATATAGTTTAATAAAATCGCATTCACTGGACTGTACCATTGAATGTATTTCATGAACAGATTTTAATATTCTCAAATTGTCACGTAGGCCCGAGGTGAGTTACCGTCAGACAGAAACAAATGCTAAATCCTTGAAAAAAAAAACATATTGCGCCGACCCTATCAATAATAGGATTAGGCCAGGAAGAAGACAGTTTTCTATACAATTAATTATGATACTATATTTATACTTAATAGTTTATTGACATCGATAATTAACTTTTCTCTAAAATTAACTAAAAATTAATGAAAATACAATACTAATAATACATATAATCATAAAGTGTTAACAATATTATCCCTATTGTATAAGATGACAGTGAAAATAATTCTTGGTGAGTTCATGGTTATGTTCTAAGTACGTAATAATAAGGGCCCAAGAAGATGGCGACGCGACGTCCTTATGTGTTCTATATAAAGTCTCGAGCACACCGGATGCGTATGCGTGCACGTAAGCGTAGACGTACGCGTACCTCTGAGTTTAATGTATGGAACTGTCACCGCTTGACGTCTACGCATACGCATCCGGTCTGCCCGTGCCTATACAGTTCCATACATTACAACTCAGAGGTACGTGTACGTCTACGCTTACGTGTATTACGCATCCGGTGTGCTCGAGGCTTAATGCTACTTATATTGCTATTACGTACCGGTGAAACTCAGTTATTGTGATAAGCTGTAAAATACATGTTTTTTTATATAAAATAAATTCTATGTTCTTAAAGAAAGGTAGCCTACCTAAACTAAAGAGGCTCCGGTTGTTTAATTATTTAACTTAGTAAATTGTTGTAAATTCACCCATTTGATATAAATTCGCGGTATTGGCTGCATCTGCTGGGTGTAAAGACAACGTTATTCTTTTAATACCTCGTATTCTTTGTAACATCACAATATTTTTATTCTATGGAAGCACCCCTGGGAAACCAAGGGTTTCCAAGATATTGAGGTCCAAATTTACTTATTGTAAAAATTCAATGAGTAAATTTGGACCTCAATATCTTGGAATGCATTTTTTTTACATAAATCCATCTAGAATCAGTTAAATCGGTTTTTTTAAAGATACCAATGTTAAAATGCTAGTTTTGTAGGTACATTTGTACTTTGCGCATCAAACGAATACATTGCTTGCAATAAAATCTTTTTTTTTTTGTCATTTCCTAGGGTTGATTACATAGAAAAAAATTAACGTTAGCTTACAAAGAATACGAGGTATTAAAAAAACAACTTTGTCTTTTTACACCCTGCATCTGTGCCTGCTCGTGCTCGTACTAACTTTAAATGGAATTTATAACGAGTCAGTTTATATTTCAGTTGCTCGAGCTGAAGTTAGTGTAATATATCAAAATCGGTATACAAATGCACTAGATTTTAGTATTTTATGTTTGGACTGAATAATAATAATAATATTAAGTTTACCTATACACTTACATATATATGTTTGCTATTGTTCGATCGTGTATAGTTAATTTTGGCTCGAAGGGTATGTATTTTGGTTTAGTAAAAAATAATGTACGTTTTCACTTTTATTTGTAAGGCGATAGCGTAAGGATACCTAACTTTTAGTCTGGTACGAAATTCCGATTGCCGCGGATTTGCACTTACTTTATTTTATAAACTCCTGAGCTGATGCAGGAATCAGCTGCATCTCCTTCCGTGCATGTTGTAAATATTAACGAAGGAATTTAGAAGGTATTTGTCTCTCCTCAGTTGAGACTGGCCACAAAGCGGTCACAAGCCTATTAAGTTCCACGCCGTAACGTTTGGGTCTACCACCTCACATATTGATTTCGGAATTATTAATACATTTAATATTAATTAATAAGTAATGTAAGACTAAAAAGTTTAAAAGAGATGGTCAAATTCGTCATCCGAGTTTATTGACCCGATAGCTCAGTTTGTTAGAGCACAGCACGGAATGCGAGAGGTCGTTGGTTCGGGTCCCACTCGGGTAAAAAAAAATATTCTTAAAAATATTTATAATATTAATTAATACATTTCTAACAGTCACGTCATGATTTTTAAAAATATGTTTCTTGAGAATAAAAATATGAAAAATCCAAATTTTTCCTGAGATATAATATAAATACTGAAAAAAATGAACCTACGTGGTGGTTCTTAAAATATTCCATATACAATAATAGTGAGTCTTTCAGTATGCACCATGTGTAGAGGTTATAATACTTTTAGATAAACTATTAAAGCCCTATATGAGATACAAGTCGTTAAAATTTTTATTCCTTTCTTTAGTGCTAACTTTAATATTTCCTTCAGGTGTAAAACATCATAACTTTCCTATAACTTATTTAGGACCGAGTTTCCAAAGACAGTTTCAAAAGATTTAAACCTTATCAAACTAAGCTGTTAAAGAATTATACGAGAAAAACATATTTTCTCTATTCAGAAATGAATATGCAGCAGATCTTTTTATATTTCTAACTTTTAATTTGTGTCGAATAATACCAATAGTATAAATTTTACTATTATTTTATTTATTTTTGTTATAAATTGTTACAACACACATCAATAACAACAATAGATAAATTATAACAATAAGTTAAAATTAATATTATAATTTGTGTACTCGTAGTGCCAATAATAATAATTTAAACAGAGTTTATTTCGCATTTAAAATCAAGAGGTATTATACATTTAATTAAATTTGAATTTTTAAAATTATAATAAATTAACTTGAAAAATAATATATACCTAAAAGTACGTAATACCTTTTCGAATTCGTAATTTTTGCTACTTACTCTACAAGATAAAAATTTTATAATTTTTGAGAGATTTATTCCCTTTTTGTTCTGTCATGCATGATTTATAATATTAAATGTTACTTTTTAAGTATAATATCTTACCTATGAATAAAATAATCTATTTTATAAGTAATTACTTTAGTAACTTATAAGATATTAAATTAATATACTGCCATCTTTATATAAATACTATAAATTATGTAAAATGCGTAACAAAAATATTGTAACTATAAAAAAAAATATTAAAAAATACATTATTATATAAGTATACATGATATGGTATTTAAATGTTTCTCAGATTAAATTAAATTAATTTTATTAATTAATAATAAAAAATAAATTAGATTAAATTAAGTGCCTATAAAATGTGCCAATAAATGTTTCATCATTACCATGTACTTTAATTATATTATACTTATTACGTATCTATAATATAAAAATATGCTAAGGTGTCAATAATCTACACAATTACACAGCACAGCCAGGAATTTTATCAAAAAAGCTTAATATAGAGAAGTTATCAACAAAAAATCACTCATGAAGTCATATGTTTCTTTTCTATGAATACTAGCGGCCGCCTACGACTTCGTCCCCGTGAGGGGGCATTGCACCCGTGCGAAGTCAGGGGTCTCTAGTTGTCATCAAAATCCGTTGCGTAGGGACAGACAGACAGTGGGAAGCGACTTTGTTTTATAATATGTAGTGATAATTAACATTCCTGCCCTCCCAAGCATGACCACGCATCGTGGATATCGTATCGTCTCTATATAAAATTCAATATGGCGGCTATATTTATAGTATTTTGACAGGCTCAATGTCGATAAATCGGTTTATCATATCGTGTTTTGCAGAGATATTTAGAAGTTTTATACAATACTAACTATTTTAATAATAATCTTTACTGTATAAAGTATGGTACATAAGGTGTTACAGAGTTCAGTGTTTCACATATTTAACTATATGTATGTCTGTATGCCAATCTACCTGTATGCAGTGCCGTAAATAGGGCGGTGCCACCGGTGCCCAGGCACAGGGCGTAGACTCTGGGGGGCGCAAGAATGGTCACTTGGCCAGACCAGGCAGGACTAAATAGAACGCAGATATAGACGCTCGCACAGGGCGTAGAAAAGGCAATTTACTGCTCTGCCTGTATGCATGCAACTATGTGATTTCGAGCCTCGACTTTTGTATAGAAGTTCTTTATAGTAGGCTATTTTCATAGCTTTTTGCTTAACACCCCTTTTATTACAGCCTGTATAGTTGAACATGTTTGTTATTCCTACTATAGTCCAGTCTTTTCTCCGGTTACGGTCACATTGTTTCTTGTAAGACCTCCTCATCATAATTACTCCATGAGCTATCTTTCTTGATAAATATGAAGCTGCACTTTTATATAGGTCAAAGAGAAATAAATTTCACACATCAATCATGAGCCGGCTTCCCCTCTGAAGGCATAAATAAAGTTTTGCAGACGCTTATGTTGTAACTACTGGCTTTACCGGCGACTTCGTCTGTGTGTATTTCTAATAAACTTTGTTGGCAAGTTGTTTTAATGAATCGAAATAATTGATCTTGATATACACTTTGTAACTCTCGCGATTAAGACGAATTTAAATTATACCTTTCAAGATTATATGTGGTAAAGCTTTTTTAGGCTCCAGCTACATACATACAGGGTGTTTTTTGGTCGTAAACGTTTCCAAAAACCGCGGAATCCCCTCATCATCACGACCTTTTTTCTCCATGGAAGCATACCTGAGAAGTGTCTGGTTCCCAAGATATTAGGGTCCAAAGTTGAGTAAATAGATTTTCTGCATAAATGCACATAGACGCGCGTAGCGAGATTTTTTCACAAGCAATAATTGATATCTGTCTATGAAACAAAACTAGCATAAACACTATAAATTTCGCCCGATAAAGTAATTAAATATTTTTTTTCAATTATGTACATTGTTCAATTCAAATGTACATTGTTTCCCAGTATTTTTTGGCATAAACTTACTTAATTTGATGTATAGAATACGTACGTACCTTCTTTAAGGGTGGCAACGAAAAAACATCCTGTATACTCATCAGCCTCTTGCAGTCCACTACTGAACATAGGCCTCCCCCAGGGCACACCACAAGTCTACCGCCATAGTCATACATACCTACATTCGAGAAACATAAAACTCGGATAAAAATAAAATGGAAATTAGTAGTGTTACATAAATTAGTCACGAAACTTTCATTTTCTAGCATAAAATGTTGTCGATATTATTCTCTAAATTAAATAAGTATTATTAAAACAAGTCTTTGAGAGACTCTATTTTACGATATCTTTAAAAAAGTACTGGCTTGATTTTATTGTCTTCTTAAAACTAACTTGTATCGTATTAAATGGAAATAAAGCACGTTTTATTTACGTATTTGCAGCAAAATCAATTTTGATGGGCTACTGCGTGAACATACAAACTTTCTCTTTTATATTATTAGTGGAGAGGACAGTGAAGGGGGCGGTTCGTCTTTGTCTCAAGTTCTTAGGTAAACTTTCCAAGACGCATTGTTCTGTGAAGGTCTCGTTTCACTTGTCACTTTAGGTAATGACACTAAGCATCGTATCGTTCATTGTTCACTCCAACTTAAATCACACTCAACCTTCGAAAAACCAATCAAAGACAAACCATCTTCTATAAGAATCAAGGGAGAAATTATCGCAATGAAAACGATGTGATGTAAATATACTCTAATGTCAACATTTCAGCCGTTAAGCCCGGTATACACGGCAACGATAAAACTGCGCAAACGAACTGTGCAGTTCATTTGCGCAGTTTTATCGAACGTATGGACAAAAATCGGTGCAGTTTTTTTGGTTGGTGCAAGCCATCGGAGCAAGGTTCAAAATCTATTCGATAAATCGTTGTCGATCGCGTTTGCACAGTTTTATCGTAGTGTGTATACGGAAGTCGGGCCAATCATTCAGTTCTTTCGCAAGGGTTGGTGTAGGCGGACGCGTCGGCGCACGTTAAAACATGTCGCAAGAAGATTATAGCGGAATTCGTGAGTTATTGGAAGAGTTTATCCAGTGCTATAAAAATGAAGTTTGCTTATGGAATAAGAAAAGTAAAGATTATCACGACCGTAACAAGAAAAATGCTGCCTACGATAGGCTAATTATTAAGTATAAACCTATTGATCCTAATGCCAATAGGGAGACGGTAGTAAAGAAAATAGCTAGCGCAAGCACTTCATCATCTTCCATCGCGAATGACGTGTATTTCGTCTGAGTTTCTGCTGGGAACTGACCAATCGACGCAGATATCGTAGATATGTGGACGCACTACCTACGTTCGATAAACTGCGCAAATGAACTGCACAGTTCGTTTGCGCAGTTTTATCGTTGCCGTGTATACCGGGCTTTAAGCCCATTGCTGAACATAGGCCTCCCCAAGTAGGTACTTACCTTAATCTATACATACAGGGTGGAAGTGACAGCCAGGCAAATACTGAAATGCTGAACAAGTACTATTGTGTTGAGTCATACGATAATGTTTTCACAGGAAATGTATTTTTGATTTGATTATCAGTAAACTTTGCTCTCCGCGCCAAGTATATCGGGCGATCATATGACTAATTAAATGGGCTTATTGGTTATTGTGTGACACATTTCTGTTTTTGGGATCACTTGTGACTCTCCATTAGGGTTGATCAGTTATTTGAACTTTTTTGAGGTCAACTTTTTCTATGAAAATTATCTTTTCGTTAAAATTTAATTTTTAAGTCATTATCTAAGGTCTATTCAAACGAAAGAAAATATTTTTTCCTGAAAATATTAAAAAAATGTCTGAAAATTTTTGAAATTTCAATGTTTTCCGACTTAGAATCATAGTCTGAAGTCATGGTATAAATATTTGTCTGGCTGTCACAAACATCCTGTATAATAAAAATGTAACGGATCGCTGTCTGTAAATGGAAGATATATGAAAAAAATATTATAGGAGACCTTTATCAACGCAATAGTACCCAAAAGAATGATTTTTGGAATATTTGTCTGTTTGTCGGTTTGTCTGTGCGTTTGTGCACGCAAATCTCAGAAACGGCTGAACCGATTTCGTTGCAGTTTTCGGGAATATATTGTGACAGGCCCCACTTAACATATAGGCTACTTTTTATTCCGGGAAAATGTTTTTATCCAGGATAATTTCGACATTTTCTTTTTTCTGTAGTCCACGCAGATGGAGTCGCGAGCGTCCACTAGTAAAAGATAAAAAGCATTCATACAATATTAGATTCATTAGCAATGATTCAAAATGCTATTTTCTAAAGTTTACACTGTAACTAAAATAATCTTCAACGAAATAAACTCAAATCAAATCAGTTCCCATGTAACATTCATAGAAATCAGAGGATGGTTGTATTATTCAGAGTCTGTGCATATTCGATCCGTGGGGGGATATTTGAGTTTCCTTATCGAATAGCTTGAATGTATTCAATATGTGAGTGCAGGTGAATAACTGTAATATTTTAATATTCAATGTGCGTCCAAAGGGTAAGATTGAAAACTAATTTTTAAGACATAGACATATAAATACATCTGTGTACCCGAAATGGTGTAGCCAGAACTGCAAGACCATAAGGTAGATACCATAGCCACGTCTCGTCTTCAGCCTATTGCAGTCCACTGCTGGACGTAGGCCTCCCCCAGGGCACGCCACAAGGCTACTGTCACAGAGGGGTTATGCCCATAGTTACCACGCTGGACAGGCGTGTTGGAGACCGCAGTGTGATTTTCGGACTATGTTGTCAGCACGTGAGGCGCTGCTGTCCACCTCCCGGAAACCCTTAATCGGCTCGTACGATACCAGGGGGCAGGCATGTGTTGGTACAAACTCTACTCTGCCGGCACCACGTAGCTAAATTTAGAATGAGATACGTTTAGAATGACTGTTCCGGATTGGAACCTCAAAATAAGGAAGTCTTGCTTGCTTGAAAGACGTTTATTATTGATTACAAAATATTTTTAAATTTAAAAAAAATTGAGAGCGGACAGCACGTGCGCTTAGTAAAGGCTTTTATCGTTCTTGAAGCCCGGGGGCCGCGGGGCGGGCGGGGATGACAGCAGCAGTGCCCGCCCCTCACCTCGCAGCAGCCAACTCACGCATCACATGTGTGAACAATGACAAATTTGTAAATGTAGGTAATATGAGTAATTAGATATTAGCAACCACTCACAATCTTCTATTTTACATATAAAATCTTGTAAGTAAGGCACTTGTGTAAGCATCTTCAGGTTATTTTTAAAGGACTCTAAGTTTAACCACTATAAACAATTAGAAGCTAACAAAAAACATCGACAAAATAAACAACTACCTCCTGGTTTATTGCGGTCAAACTTAAGAGTCCTTTAAAAATAACCTGAAGATGCTTATACAGGTGCCTTACTTACAAGAGTTACGTAGTTACGTGTAGTGTTGGCCGAGAAGAATAGAACCTTTCTATGGATATACTCGTAAAGAGGTGAGTAAGGGTTTCCGGGAGGTGGGCAGCAGCGTCTCCCGTGTTGACAATCCGAATATCACACTGCGGGCACCAACCCGCCAGCCCAGCGTGGTAACTATGGGCATGACTAGTCAAAAACCTCCCTAAGGCAGTCCTTATGACGTGTATAGGGACTGTAATAAATTGATGAGATACATATGTGAACTTACTTCTTTGTTTTAACGATTAATAATACTAGTGACCTTACAAATGATTAATAATAATCTCTTATGGAAAATTTATATTACTCAATCCAATAAACATTAATTTACAAATTCCGGGGCAGGTCTCGAAACTTCATAGGTACTCGTATGTTAATTACAAAACGGGGCTTTCAGAATGGGCAGGAACACAGAGGTACGACGTTTAGTAGAGTTGGAGTTGTTTCAAGTTGCGAGTCATGTTCATGTGGAGCTACGTAAGCTCGAAATATTTATTTATATTATTGGCATGAATCCTTTAGAATTACATGGTTATCTCTCCAACATTATAGTGTGATAAAAAGATAAATAAATAATAAAAAGTAAATGTCTGGTGCATATTATATGGCAGTATAAGTCATAAGTCTTCTCTTTTAATCCCGGTAGATGCAAACAGTAATATGAAGATCGATGTTTGTTTTCGAGTCATGGCTGTTTCTATAATTAATTATATAACTATGTATTCCTTAGGTACCCATCTTGGGGGTCTTCACAAGGTTAATATGTTGTAAAAAGTAAGTATGTAAACATATTTTTTATATTTTTAATGTCTTCAGCCTATTGTAGTCCACTACTGGACGTAGGCCTCCCCCAGGGCACGCCACAAGGCTACTGCCGGGGGGTTATTTCCCATAGCCACCACGCTGGACAGGCGGGTTGGAGACCGCAGTGTGGCATTTTTGGACTATGTTGTCAGTACGGAAGGCGCTGCTATCCACCTCCCGGAAATCTTTAATCGCCTCGTACGATACCCTCCGTCAGGCATGAGGTGGTACAAAACTCTATTCTGCCGGCACCACGCGGCTATATACCATATAAATATTTTAGTACGAATATAAAAAATATTATTATTTAGTGGGTTTGATGTTATAGTTAGTTACCTTCTTGGCCGTTCTCGCAACTACATACTTAGTCTTTTGTCATACTTAATGTGTTTTCCATGTGATATGTGCCAATATTTGACGAGTGCTTGAGGTACGGAGAAACGCTGGATGTGTCATTTAAGGGACAAACATTGTTAGGGAGAATATTGACTTATTTTCCAAGTCGCAGATGTTTCTTTATTTATCCGTTTCGTATGCTTATCGATATTTAAATGGATTTGTACCAGATACTTTGTTTTATAGGCCTGGTGGTTAATGGTGGATGACTACTAGTTAAAAAATAAAGTTTGTGAGTATGGATGGATGGATGGATGTTTGTTACTCTTTCACGTAAAAACGGCTAGAGCGATTTTAATAAAATTTGGTATGGAGTTAGTTTACATCCTGGATTAACACATAGGCTACTTTTTATCCTGGGAAAATATTTTTATCCCGGATAATTTCGACATTTTGTTTTTTCCTGCAGTCATGCGGTCGAAGTCGCGAGCGTCCACTAATATTTAATATTTATACACTTTACAACACATTAACTTAGTCCACATTAAGATCCCTAAGGTCTTGTGTCGTGGGTACTAAGCAACGGTATATAAATATACAGATAAGTATAGAAACATCCATGACTCGGAAAAAAACATTAATATTCATCATATCAATGTTTGCACCTACCGGGATTCGAACCCAGGACCTATGGCGTTGCAGGCAGGGTATCTACCTTACTACCTGCTACACTAATCGGTCGTCAAAATAATGAAACAATAAAAGAATTAAAACATTTTTTAGGCTAAACTTTGCCTGAATTTGATTTCCATATATTTTGCTGTCAAATGTAAGTTTTGAACAGTAACTCTGTTATTACAAAAAAAAATAAACATTTTTTTACATTACATACATTTTACTGTCAAATGTCATATTTAAATCGAGTCTAACTTTAGGCGCTCTTTTGTAATGACACCGTAAATATTTAACTTTACACTCAGTTTTGTAGTAATACCCATAAAGTTTTATAATTTTAAATCACAGATTACAATACACGTTCTTTATAAGTAATATTTACAGAAACGGTGGAAGCACAACTCCACCTGGCTTCCAATCTCCATGTCCCACACTGACCAGTCTGACCTGGTGTCCCAAAACTTGGTAATGGTGGGCTGGCTGTAATTAATATCACTAAAGTACAACACTAAGAATATTTTAGATAATCATTATCTATATATTGGAAATTAATGTATTGTACCACAGATATCATAATACAGGATGTTTTTTTGAGGGTACCTTTAACGAAGGGTACGTATTCTATACATGAAATAAAGTAAGTTTATGCCAAAAAAAATGCTGGGATTTTTTTTTTTTTTAAATTTTAAATTCCTTGATCGTGCGAAATTTATAGTGTCTAGTGTTTATGTTAGTTTTTTTATAGACAGATATTAATTATTTTTCGTGAAAAAATCCTGCTATCTATGTGCATTTATGCAGAAAAACGCAGTCTATTTACTCAACTTTGGACCCTAATATTTTGGAAACCAGACACTTCCCAGGTATGCTTCCATGGAGATTCCGTAGTTTTCGGGAACGTTGACGACCAAAAATCACCTGTATACAAGGTGATTTTTGGTCGTCAACGTTCCCAAAAACTACGGAATCTCCTCATCATCACGATCATTTTTCTCCATGGAAGCATACCTGGGAAGTGTCTGGTTTCCAAAATAATAGGGTCCAAAGTTGAGTAAATAGACTGCGTTTTTCTGCATAAATGCACATAGACGCGCGTAGCAGGATTTTTTCATGAAAAATAATTAATATCTGTCTATAAAAAACTAACATAAACACTAGACACTAGACACTAGAATTTAAAATTATTTTCAAAAAAAAAAATTTTTTTTCCCAGCATATTTTTTGGCATAAACTTACTTTATTTCATGTATAGAATACGTACCCTTCGTTAAAGGTGGCCACAAAAAAAACATCCTGTATTGTACTGACCTGGGACTGCACTAAAATTCATTAGTGACACTCCTTTCGTGCATGTGCGTGCCCAGTGGTTAAGACACCTTCCTAGCGGGAGGCGTAATTTCTATCCCAGTCACGGTCGTGTCGGCTTTCCGTCCCATCGGATTATGAGAGAGAGGCAATAGAGAGTGCATCTGTTTGCGCACACACTTGTGAGATTGGTCGCCTTGGCCGAAATACGGTCGGAGATCATAATCAAGAGTCGAATTCAAAGAGCCGAAATCGAAGGACTTCGGAGCGTTCTCTCAGATGATGAGCTAGCAACATGTTACTGACCATTTGGTCACACGTTTGGTCACATAATCCAGGATCTCCTTTGTGACCGTACAGTTCTGGCTACCACAATATGGGAACACGGTCGTGTTATGTAATGTTTTGTGTGCATAGTTTGTCTTGGTAAATGGAGGTAGGATGTTTTTGAATGGGGGATTTTTTTCAGTTGTATGATTTTCAACAACCAATCCCAAACAATGATAGTGATTTTTCGAAAATACTTAATCAGGAGTATTTGAAAGTGGGACTAAAATTCTCTTTAATTCGGTTGATTCTGCAATTATGTAAGTGTTCATCGCATTAATATTAAATCGCTCTGGATTTCAAATCAAATATTTATTAGAAGGTAACCTAACTGACACCCAGAGTTATACGGGTATTACCAACTAATTCATCGAGTAAGTAATAGTAGGGTTAATCTGTAATTTGATATAAAAGGCAATTATGGCTGGCACGTTGTTTTATTGCAATTGAAAATGGATACGGCAGTGTTTACAATTCAATATAATAAGTTGGAATAGGTACATACTGTACTTACGAATTTACTCATTAACATACACTATACGTTCCCGAAATGGGGTAAACAGAAATGCAGGATCATAAAATAAGATCCCACAGCCATGTTTAGCCTAGCGGGGACAGATAGTAGCTCCGACTGAGAGAATATCCATGAGTTCCTTAGTCGACTCTTACGACTTGCACAGAAGGAGATGCAGCTGATGTATTCTAGTAAAGCCCTGCATCAGCACAGAAGATTACATACATACATATAATCACGCCTTTATCCCTTACAGGGTAGGCAGAGCACTGAGGGCCGATAGGACCACATGGTGCCACTGCTGACCAATTTTGAGGGTATAGTTGAGATGTACAAGTTCGGTTAGTAGGCCCATCGCCTACAAAATACCAAGACCCTCTTGTCCCTCTACTGACTTGTTCAGTATGCCCGGGAAGAGAAGCACAGAAGGTTAATAGTTAAAAAAATTGAATGATGAGATGCTGGTTGAGATTTACACAAGTTAAAGTAAAACTTTTCAAAAGCAGGTACCTAATTAAATTACCTAATTAGTCTCTTAGTACTTTAAATTATGAAGGAGGCCTCATTTAGATTCAGGTCATGTCAGACTTGATCCAGAGTAACTTTCAATTTGAGAGTAGGTAATTAATATTTTATTCTAAGGCTATATAGTTTGCGTACTACGATTTATTTATAAAAGAAAGCTAGTGGATGCCAGCGACTGCGTCCGCATGGGCATCTACGAGTACAGAAGCACTATAATTCCGATCTTAATATATAATGCGATGAAGTTAATTTTTCCCGGATATTTTATGTACACAGAAGAAACCAATACAGAAATTACAGAGAATATACCAAAAACTACGCACAAAGGCGTGATTATCTCTTCATGACATGTCTTCCAGTATACCAAAAAAAATCAAAGCGATATAAAAGGTGATACATGTAGAACAAATTGTATAAATCACAAAATTAAAAAAGTACTTAATGGATATTTCTCAGCTACATTATTAATTTGTATTCATTAATATATAACAACTCATTTAACAGCTGTACTGTTATATTTTACTTGACATTAAATATAACCTCCACGTGCACTTCACAATTATATAAACAAGGCTGTAGACTAATTAGTAATCTATCTTATTTAGCACTTTGCTAAGTCGTAGCATATTGTAGTTCGTAGCAATATGTAGTAAGTTGCTACGAAATATAATGCTACGTGTCGTTACGACGATCAACCTCAAATTCTGCTAAATTTTCCAGCTGAACCACACGTTGAATTTCCATTCTTTTTGAGGAGATATTTCGATGTCAAACCTATCGATTCGGTGGAAATGTTATGAAGACGAAAGTCGATGCAAATCCATGCTAAATTGTCTAAACACCCTGTTTTCTACGGGGATGACATAACAGGCGGACTCTAGCCAATGATAATATTCGATATATTGTTCAAAGTTCAGCAATAGTGTTCCATGTAGGTATAGACAGACTAAATAAAAATAAAATATTAAAAAAAATTCTTCCCGCTTATTTTATTATCTATAATGAAATAGTTACGGTGCTATGCAATATTTAACTATAATATTTTTAATATAATATTAATAAATTGGCATTCCATTGGAAATAGTGGAATTCGGGGACGGGTTTAAACAATCACTGTAACATCAAATCAAAATAAATTTATTTACAACATTTCACAACATTACATAAGTTAAGCACCAGTAACTACTACAGTACTAAGCCGTGCACGCCCATAGGTACTATCTATGCAGTGTAGTGTATATATTGTTGTAGCTATGTCTAATAAAAGTGACGGTTGCGAATAGATAAGTGTTTATAAAAAAAAAAGAAAAAGCGGTAATAGAAGCTATTCGATGAAACGTATAAATGTGTCCCAGGTTAATAGTTACATAAAGGGCGCCAAGTGAAACCCCTCCGGTTTAATGGCACCCTAAACCTAATTGTAATTCTTTTAAAAATCTGAAATAAATAAAAATAAAAAAAACTAATAATATAATAAAAACAATTTCGAATGTCGTGAAATGGCCCCAGCTCAGCATATGAAGGCTATGACGCCTGCGCTGATATTCTTCTGAAGCTACAGCTTCAAAGGTATAACTTTTTTATCAAGGTGCAGTACGTAGGTATATTTTTCTTGTGATAACATCAACGTCGATTCCGGCAGGCACAACTTATTCTTAAACGTAATTAAACCTAAAAATTTAGGTTTAAGCATGTCAAAAGCTATTCTGGTAGTCACTTTTCTGACAGGTGGCAACTAAATTTTATTTAAATTGACGTTTCAACTTTTTTTTTTTCAATTTACTTTAGGTTTATGCGTAAAAAGCTATTCTGATGGTCAAGTTTTTGACATTAGAAACGTAAAATTACTTACATTTATGAGGCACCTAAAAGTTGGCGTTTAAAATATACTTAAAAATATAGATGTCTTTTTGGAGTCGTCGGCGCTTCAGCGAACATGATATGTTGTTAAAACGTAAGGTTATTATAATAACCGTTGTTAGAGAAGCACCAGAATGGTAAAAAAGACGACAAAATAATCCAGTGATTATCCACTCCTACAAGAACTCCTTCTGTGCCAGTTTTAAATTGTTTATTTTGATGTTTTAAGAACATTAAACCCGTTTCCAATGTTTTCTACAAAGTTTCCGTTCATTACTATCCCTCATAATCTGACTTTTTTTTTTAAGACATGGACATGGACGCATGGTCCGTAGATTTCTTTGCCTTTCTTTCGGGGTGATATAAAAGTATTTATTTTCATTTTTTTCATTCAATTTTTGCTCTTTCGTTCACTCTTTTCTTTTTTTGACGGCATATATTGGCAACACAAATGATTAAATTTAGAAGTGTGGGATAAGCAGAAATGATATGTTTTATCGTGAATTAAATGATGTCATGATGTTCCTTTTTAAAAGTAGAATATCTTAGGCGTGGTTTTTCTCCAGTTTGATCCAAAATACATATGAATTTACGCTTACAGTGAATTTAAATTTACTAAATTTATACTCATTTTAAATTTAGATATGACCTATAATATAGAATCGACCGTATTACGTCACCGTTTTTGTTGAACTTGCCCACCCAACTTTAAAGGCTTAAGGCTCGAGCACACCGGATGCGTGTGCGTGCATTTATATATTTTTTAATACTTAGTAGAGGGTAGTTAATTCTGTGTAGGTAATGTGTTGGGTTTATGTTTCATAATAATTAGTGGTTTACTAATTTACTAATTTCTATAATCCTGAGGATGCCACGGTTGTTGGCGAAACATATATAGATTATTTATCTAGTTTTTGATTTCGGAATAGTGCAATGTATTTTCTTGCATGCTAGGTGCTTGTGTCTGGTTTCTCGTGGCGATTGTAGTTAGTGCAAGTACCTGTTTTCGCAGTTATGAGTTATCAGATCCGAGGGTCGGTGGAGGGTGTAGGGCCCGGTCTGGATTAGAAAAAACAGAATCTGTGGCTTAAGTAACATCGGTGGTAAGTTGCTGTTAGACACTACAGTAGACAGACCAAGAACATGCTATAACCATAACCACTACCTTGCTTAACCAATTCTGTTCTAGAGATATCACTGCCGTGAAAATTCCTACAGAAAAGCATACCACCCTAGTGTTAGCTTCAGTGTACATGCCGGGAGACGACAAGATCCCCTCAAGAGAACTTGCCGCCCTGTTTGAACACTGTGAAACACAAGGCTGGGATCTGATCATCTCCGCAGACTA
Source organism: Carposina sasakii (assembly GCA_014607495.2). Taxonomy (NCBI): domain Eukaryota; kingdom Metazoa; phylum Arthropoda; class Insecta; order Lepidoptera; family Carposinidae; genus Carposina; species Carposina sasakii. The sequence goes on along the minus strand of CP053157.1, from coordinate 13,923,919 downwards.
CAACGCCCATCACCCGCTGTGGGGAAGTAAAGATATGAATAAAAGAGGTAAGTCACTAGCCGAATACTTATTCCAAACAAACTTGAACATTATGAACAGAGGTAACGAGCCCACCTTCGTAACTTCAAGGTGCCAAACCATTATAGACATAACGTTGGCATTACATGGGGCCGCTAGCCTTATAGAGGGGTGGCACGTATCAAGCGAACCATCCTTCGCGAACCATCGCCGTGTTTGTTTTCTATTACGTTATAAGCAATCAGACCCTGATCCATATCGAAACCTCCGTAAAACGAATATATCAAGGTACAAAACTTTACTTACCAAGGCTCTAAGTAACGTACAACTGACAGACATTATACTTAGCACTGACAACATAAAATCAAACGTAAAATCCCTAACCGAGAAGCCGGAACTTGAACGGCTTCGTGGGAGACTCAGGACGCTTTTTAACAGAGCGAAAAATACCAGAACCGTCGAGGACTGGGACATATACAAAAAAGCACAAAAGCACTACAAGAAAAGAATCAGATTCCGGAGAACGGAGGCCGGGGCGAAATTTCTGTAGTAGCATAAACTCAACCAACCAAACTGCGAGAGTAAAGAAAATTCTGACTAAAGATGACCTAAATTATTTAGGCTCTCTTAAGAAAGAGGATGGTACCTACTCTAACACAGACAATAAAACTAGTGCAATATTACTGGAAACACACTTTCCAGGGTGTAAAATCACACCCGACGTTGAGTGGCAGGATGAGTACTATAACACCCCAACCAACCATGAATGGGAAGTTGCAAAAATAATACCTAGTAACAGTGGAAAAGATGGAATGGGCTTTTAAAAGCTTCTAATCGTTTAAATCCGCTGGACCGGATGGTATTTTCCCGGCACTGTTACAATGGCAACCCCATCAGACAGTAAAACATCTGTTACCGATCTACAGAGCATGTATCGCGTTCAAATACATACCGAAGGAATGGAGGGAAGCAAAAGTGGTCTTCTTGCCAAAACCAGGCAAAGAGGACTACACACACGCCAAATCATTCAGGCCGATTAGTCTTACATCATTCCTTCTAAAAATGCTAGAAAAACTCGTAGATAGACACCTAAGGGACGTCAAACTGAAAAGAAAACCACTACACCCACAACAACATGCATACAGAAAAGGCAGATCAACAGACTCAGCGCTGCATATGGTAGTACCTAAGATAGAATCTACCCTAACTAACAAAGCCTCCATACTCGCTGCCTTCATAGATATCGAAGAAGCATTTGATAAAACTATGCATAACAGCATAAACCACGCCCTAATGAAGTTTGATGTAGAACCAGTTGTGAGAAGATGGATTACTCAGCTGGTCAGTAAATGGGCGGTTCAGATAGTGGTAAACACTACTTTCAGAGCAAAAGTAGTCAGAGGCTACCCACAGGGAGGGGTACTATCACCACTACTATGGAACATAGTAGTTGACAGTCTCATTACAAGGTTAAATGAAACTGGATACACTACTATTGGTTATGCGGACGACCTAGCAATACTGATAAATGGGAACGCGGAAAACACTTTATGTGAGTTAATGCGTTCCGCTCTTCAGATTGTAGAAAAATGGTGTGACGAACATCAATTGTCAGTAAATCAGGAAAAGACAGAACCAATCCTTTTCACCAACAAAAGGAAGTTACCAGAACTCAAAACGTCAAGACTCCTTTCAATACAAGTAAAATATCTGGGCGTTATACTTGACAACAAATTGAATTGGGGGATCCATATCGATACTAAAATAAAGAGGTCCTGTATAGCTTTCTGGCAGTGTAAGAGACCAAGATCACTCTCTGGCTGTACACGTCGGTAATCAGACTCTCTCTAACCTACGGATCAGTTGTATGGTGGCCCAGAATGCAACTGGCAACGGTAAAATCCAAACTCCAGAGTCTATAAAGATTAGCCTGCGTAGCAACTACTGGATGCATGAGAACCACTCCATTGACCGCGCTCGAATATTTGCTGAACCTCAGACCATTGGACCTTATCATACAAGAGGAGGCTAACAGCCCAGAACAATCGGTCTATGAAAGCAAAACATACCGACTAAACACTCAAAAGTCCTTGATGACATCTTGAAGGAAATACCACTCCTCGAGGCGCCCATGGAAACAACATAGAGCCAACACGTCTTCGACAGAAAATACAATATCTTACCACAGAATCGAAGGATAGCTCCGGTATTAGAGAAGTCAGAATATATACGGATGGATCTAAAACCAAGTATGGCACAGGAGCCGGAATTTTCTCGAATGACATGAATATAAAAATATCCACCACCCTTGACAAGGTTAATACTTCAAGGTTAATACTAGCTATCTTTCAAGCAGAATGCATAGGCATTACCAAAGCGGCACAGGCGGTGACGGCCAGAGATGTCAAAGATATGAATATAAAAATCATATCTGACAGCGCGTCAGTTCTGCAGGCCCTCTCTGTCTTCATACAGGAGTGCCATGAAGCACTCCAATCCATCGCAAGCGAAAACAACGTGACGTTACAGTGGATTAAAGGACACAGCGACTCACTCGGAAACGACGCAGCTGACGAACTGGCCAAAAGAGGATCCATGGCAAGCGTATATGGCCCGGAACCACTATTGCCGATACCCCAGGCCCAAAACGAATGTGGCTGCGTACGCAAACCGAGGAAAGCCATCACGCAGAGTGGAAAAACAGTGCAGGATGCAGGCAGACTAAGATCGCTGTTCCGGAAGCATCAAAATGGCTCGCTCGCAACCTCATAAGTCTAAAAAGGGACAGTATCCGCAAGGTCATGTCCGCTACAAAAACACCTGCACACCATAGGCAAACAGCCCCCTCTGCAGAGGATGCAAGGAGGCGGAAGAAATGCCACAGCACGTGATCATGGAATGCACAAGCGTGGCCGAACAACGGGCACTAATCCTCCGATCGCCAGCATCACTCTCGGAAGCCTGCAGCAAGCCTAGAAGGTTGCTGACCTTCTGGGAAAATCTGGTTTGGTTAGAGTAGACAGGTAAGATAAAATATGTACAATGGCTTCACTTATAGAGGCTAAGTACGGAAAATGCCCGGTCAAACTAATTAACACTAACTAGGGCCCGGTGGTGGGCGCACCCATAGTGAATGTTTCAACTTCCGAATTGTAACGCCTAATACAATTTCATTTAATCAAATGACTATAAAATGCAAACATTCCTTTACCTCGAAAAACTTAAATCTTTAACTATAATATAGTTAATCTTAAACCACGATGCTGGTTCACTTCAACAAAAACCCGTCTGATTTTAATTAACAATTCCCATTTTATTTCATTACGTTTCGGAATGCACGCTTTGAGTCCAACTACTCTAGTACTGTCTCTGTACCTATACAGCTATGTATAGGGCGATCACATGTGGGCAGGCACTATCTACCCTGGCGACGTGGTGCTATCAATGCAGGATTTCCAGCGCAAAGCGATTCCATACCAGAGAAGTGAGAACCGACTGGTTTGTCTACCCGGAGATATTGTCCAACGATGACGTCCCACGCCCAACGGTGGTCCATGCTGTTAGTGCTCATGACCATACGTTTCACAGTCACCAAGTCTCATGCGAAGGCGTTTGTACCTGATGAGTGCTCTTCATTGTCGGCTGCACTTCACCTGTACGTGCTATGAAAAGTATGCTGGGAGTGATTTTAAAGATATTCAAGAGGGGAACTCTACCAGTCCAATCACGGAGGATCCGAGTTTACTAAATAATACCATATTGTGGTAGGATGTGAACAAAATAAATTGTTATTTTTTATATGAAACTCCTTTCTTTTTTTGTTGGTAACTATATCTGGAAAAAATCTGTGAAAATTGTGAAACGCTCCGTACTTTTAGAGCATCAATCTATCTGTACATAAAACAAAGGAAGCCACGAATTGAAACTATTAATATTTTAGTTACTTCCTTCGTCAAAGCCCAAATAATTAGAAACAGTATTATAAAATAACCCAAGTCCAACAAACTATAACCATATCTTCATCTCAACCTTCTTCTATTAACCTTATGCTATTACAATTTCTACTATCATTGCCAATCAAACGAACTTCATAGCTATTCAGTAGATAAATAGACTGTATTTTAAAAAAATCCATCCAATTGATTGGAGAGAGGTTGTTTTCGTTTCCGCTAACAATCCTTCATCAAGCCCCCCCCCTCACCCCTGGGGCGCGGAGTCCCGATCAGGCGCAATCACTTGCCTATTCTACCCTCATTAACCTGCATTCCTAATGTGAGCTGATACACCTTGGCAATGTATAGACATGGCAGGCAATGATATTGAAGCTATTTTCTAAAATGTTCGTAAGAGGGTTAAAATTAAAAAAAAATAGTTTGTGAAAACTCCAGAAGTATTATGTTAGATGTCGTCGTCCGCGTGACGACGACGTCGTGCTTTTCAAAAAGAAATTTAACATTGTTAAAGCTAGACTAAATATGACAAATATTATTTACTAGCAACCCGCCCCGGTTTCCCATGGGTACATTGCTGATACTATACGTGTACAAACCTTCCTCTTGAATCAATCTATTTAAAATAAACGGATCAAAATTCGTTGCGTACTTTTAAAGATCTAAGCATGTAATGTATAGTCCGATTTTTAATTATGTACTGTTAATTTAATTAAAGACTTGTTTTAGAGATTAACTTTATTTATATGTATTTACACAGACTAATCAGAAAAATCATACTATCGAAAGTTCATGTGACGAGTCAATTAATAGCATACAATAAAATGTTACAACACTAATTGCACTACGCTTGCAACATTTTGAAAAACTAAGGTGGATTGTAGCTGTCATTTTGCCCTACATAATTAAAAATCTTTTAAATTTTTTTTAATCTATAGAACTTCTATATTCCACGCGCTTTGGTTTCAAATGTCATTTATAAACTGTGTTCAACTTTAGTCGCAGGTGTGTAATGACAGTACCTATATGTTTTGAGTTTCATCAAAATCAGCTAATCAAAATCTTAGTAAACTCCAAGAAACATACGAGTACATGCCAATATTCAGCATCCTGCTCAATACGTTTTGAATACCATTGCAGATATATCAACACGTTTGCTATGATCTGGATGCAATTGTGCACAGCCGTCTATATTCCGCAGCGTTACATCATTTGCATATTTATATAGTTCAGTGGAAACACAAACAGAATAACAACTTTGCTGCTTTTGTGTAGATGTTATTCCTATTTTTTGTGTTTGTTTGGAAATCTTCTAAAGCTAGAAGCTTCTAGCTAAAAAGTGGGTCATTTGAAAGGCTTGGGGTTACAGAAACACACAATTACTTGTGATATCTATCTCTCAAGCTGAATGGGATAATTTTTTTAGGTAGGTTACGTCCATTTGCCATAGACGACTCAAAAAAAAGTGTATTCCTCGTCACTAGTCGCCTATTTTACATATATATTCACACACTTCACTTCACTTCACAACACATTGATCTAGTCCCACACTAAGATCCCTAAGGTCTTGTGTCGTGGGTACTAAGCAACGGTATATAAATACATAGATAAATGTATTTATAGAAACATCCATGACTCGGAAACAAACATTGATATTCATCACGTCAATGTTTGCACCTACCGGGATTCGAACCCAGGACCTATGGCGTCGCAGGCAGGGCCACTACCAAATACACCAATCTGACGTCGAATACGTAAAACTTTACAAATAAAAAAGTATTTGCATACATTTTGAACTCATAACAGTAGAAAGTAGTGAAAATAGAATTTATCCACAAAAAGTATCTAATAATTTTCTTAGTCACAGGCGTTAAAGTATATTATCAGAGGGCGTGACAATAGTCTGCAAGAATTTAGAAATGAAAAAAATAAAAAGAATTGTTTTTTTCTATGATTTGGATTGGTTTGTCTAGACTCTTTTATACGTCTATTGACATGTTTGTGAGAATAAAAACAGGTTCGCTGGCCATGCAGTATTGAGCACACTGATTGAGCACATTAGGTATAAAATAATTAATAAATCCCTAGGGGTTATAATGGGATACAATACCTATACAGGTGATTTTTGGTCGTCAACGTTCCCGAAAACTACGAAATCTCCTCATCATCACGATCATTTTTCTCCATGGAAGCATACCTGGGAAGTGTCTGGTTTCCAAAATATTAGGGTCCAACGTTGAGTAAATAGACTGCGTTTTTCTGCATAAATGCACATAGACGCGCGTAGCAGGATTTTTTCACGAAAAATAATTAATATCTGTCTATAAAAAAACTAACATAAACACTAGACACTATAAATTTCGCACGATCAAGGATATGAAATTAAAAAAAAAAAAAAAAAACCCAGTATTTTTTTTGGCATAAACTTACTTTATTTCATGTATAGAATACGTACCTTCGTTAAAGGTGGCCACAAAAAAACATCCTGTATATACCTACCAGTTAGGCTGCATTTTAACTAGGTATGTACTACGTTGATATGAATGCGTTTGATATCTACCAATTAAATGCATTGACATCATGGACCAATGAATATGATTGGTGGATAATCATATGCATCCGAAGCAACGTAGCATATCACAATCTGATAGAAACGCATTTTTTTTTCCTAAAAAGGTGTCTGAGAAAAAAAAATTATGAACATTTTATTTCACACTAAATCTAATATTTCAATTTATTTCAACAATAGTAATGCAGATCTCCATTCAATAGTAATGTAGCTACACAAAATACATCTGCCGTCCAAAGTGTCATTCGAATTTCCGGGGGAAATTCCCCTGCTATTGAAGCATGTAGGTACTTCCAAAAAGTCATTTTCCGTTTTCGCCAGAATATCGCATAAATCAAAAGAATGTCTAAATTAGAACAAAAATTGGGTTAATTAAAAAAAGCATTTCGGAAATTGTTTTAGGAAAATCATTTGAGATGAAATGTATCTCAGGGAAACCTTTTTGCGTGCAAATGAGGAAGGCTTTGGCATTCCGCCCGTTAATGTAATTAATTAGTTTATTAAATTACGCCAGTCAATCAAATACGGCGATAATATAGGTACTTATCTAATTATAAGAGAGGAAAATCTCGGAAATATTTCACGAGAAACCTATTGAATACATACATAGGTACATTATACAGGATATAACAGAAAGGGTATGTTAAGCGAAAAGCTATGTAAATAGCCCACTATAGAGACTTTTTGAAAGATTTTTGAAAGAAAATTTGAGACTCGTAATCACATTTTTATTTTTCAAGATTGTATGAAAATTCCTGAGATATTTAAAAATTCTCCATACTATCGGGAAAAATAAACATGTGATTTCGGGTCTCAAATTTTGTGGATGGGTTCTCTATAGTGGGCTATTTACATAGCTCTTCGCTTAATATACCCTTTTTGTTACACCCTGTATAAGAACAGTCACGCCCATTATCCCCCAAGGAGGTTGGGTAGAAGTGTGCAAATTACATACCCACTTTTCACCACCACGTGGTGAAGGGTGAGCCTACCGTCGATTTTCGGGTACAAATACAACAATCTAGCGACTTGTAACGATCCGATGAGAAATCTTTACGTGGTGCCATTATAATTAGGTAATATGGAGAAGGTATAAAAGAGGAGGTGGGACTATGAACTGAGTCGTGTGGCAATCGTGAGGCCATGATGTCATGATAGGGGCAGAGCTACAGGGTCTGTAATGCAGTAGCTCTAACCACACCCTTATGCAAGTAGTTTAGCTAGTAATTACAAGGTGGTTTCTATAGTGTTTATGTTAGTTTTTTTATAGACAGATATTAATTATTTTTCGTGAAAAAATCCTGCTACGCGCGTCTATGTGCATTTATGCAGAAAAACGCAGTCTATTTACTCAATTTGGACACTCATATTTTGGGAACCAGACACTTCCCAGGTATGCTTCCATGGAGAAAAATGATCGTGATGATGAGGAGATTCCGTAGTTTTCGGGAACGTTGACGACCAAAAATCACCCTGTATTGTAAATGATTAATTAAATCAATTTTCTTATCTTAACAAGATAACAGTTATTTTATTATATCATCAATACATAATTTCATCTATAACTATTAATGTCCTTTACTCGCGCGCTGTTCATATGGTGTTCACAATATTCTACGCAGACGTTCGCGAATGCATCATACAACAAAGTATGTAAAACAAACCCATTACTCATGTGTATGCAAATGGCTTTTATTTTTATAAGCATTAGTGGACAGAGTTATAGTGGCCGGTACTAAGTGTTCGCCATTAATATTTTAATATTAGTTTTTACGTCAGCTCGTAAAATACATTTTAAGTTTAGCTTTCCTTTGTGAATATTTTTACTAAGTAGATAATGGTTTTCCATATAAGTTTTAGTAGCAAAACTGTATAATTATTCTTTCTTATATATACACAAAAATATAATTAAAACGTAATGGGAATAGGGATAAGTGTTTTATCTTAGTCAAGATATTATATATTATAAATCATCATATATAGCTATCGGGATGAAAAAATAACGTTTCCAATAATGTAATTTCAAAAAGAGATGGTAAAATTCGTCATCCGAGTAATTGACCCGGTGGCCCAGTGGTAAGAGCGCTGGCACGGAATGCAGAGGTCGTGGGTTCGATTCCCATCCGGGTGAGGAATTTTTTCCATTTCTTTATTAATAAATGGGAATAGGGATGTTTACTATGGCTGCAAAACAAAAGTTATTTTACGCGCCTACAAGTTACTGATAGAGTGACGTGTCATAATTGTGGTAGCCGTTTGATGGAGCGTTTTTTGGCAAGTCTAAAATTGTGAGTTTGAAATCGTTATATACCGGAAAGTTTTCACGCTAGCGAAGTTTTTCTTTCGCAAATGTTTCTTTTATTTTATGATCTTTCGATATAAACACAAAAACCGTAAACGACCCTATTGTGTGTAAATTTTTTTTTTTTTGGATTATAAAATTATTAATAAAGAAAATGGAAAAAAATTCTTCACCCGAGTGGGAATCGAACCCACGACCACTGCAAACCGTGCCAGCCGCTATAACCACTAAGCCACCGGGTCAATTACTTGGATGATGAATTTTACCATCTCTTTTCTAAATTACATATTGGCAACGTTATTTTTCATCCCTTATATCATTTATATAGTTTATTATATAGTTTATAAGTACACATATTTAATAGGTCACGATGTTAGCTGCAACACATTACACGGTGTCTTGGAGCAGTTTAACAGGGACCATTACACTCCAGGTGAGTCTACAACTTCTCATGTACAATCCCAGCATGTCCACAATAAAATTATATGCAAATAGGTTCGTCTAGAACAACTTAAACAAACTTTGGTTCTATACAGTCACTTTTTACAGACACTTATTGCAGATTGATATAAATAAATAAATTTCTATTCTATTCTTTATTGTACACACACATTTTGTATGGAAAAACATTTGCCAACCAGACATAACATGTCTTGTAGAGTTCCTAGCCACAAATGGACAACTATTTTGTACAAAGTCTCCAAAATAACTTCTATACACCTCAAGAAGACCTTTCACATTTTTATTATATGTATAGATATAGATAATTTATCTAATATTACAAAATAATACTAGCTAGTTGCTAGTATCATGGTAAAAATAAAGTAAAGTGAAAAACAATCACCGTATACATATTATCTTAGAAAAAAAGTTGATATTTGAAAAGCAATAAGAAATTGCCCATAAAGCTGCTCATTTAACTTGTAGGTACGATCACAAGGAAAAAGATAAAAAATATCTATATTGGCGCGGCTGTTTAATTTTGCGGGAAAAAGGGCTTGGAAAATTCATTTCCGCCCCTCCTACATATAGGTAGGTACTTGTCCTTTATAACATTTATCTCTAAATTGTTTTTATATTCTTTCTATAACGAATGATTTTACCAATATACCCTTAAAAGGCTTTTACCCAGACGATACTATTTCTTTCAATGACTAAAATACATTAGATGCATCTCCTTCCGTGCAAAGCTGGTATTGTACTCATATGTCTATATGTAAATTAAAACTTATTATTTTTTTTAAAGTCGTAAGAGTTTAGGGGCAATGGACAACTTGCCATTAATTTTTTACATCTGGTCCCACTACACTAAAAGTCGTTGTAAAATCTTATTCAATACACTGGCATAATAACTCATAGGTAACATAAAGTAGCCGTATGTTACAATTGTAATAATATTGTCAGTCAGTGCTTAATTTAATATTAAGCATACCTATCTTCATACTTCACATTCTGTTTTTCTATTAGTTTTAATGCTTTATAGTCTCTAGTTAGGTCCCCCGGGGATTTTCTATGCTATGTTATGCATTTTTCTGGTCGCCTCTGTTGATCCTGGCTCACAGGAGTTGCAGAGGCGGGAATGAGTGGTGGGCCAATCCCGGTATTACACTGCAGTTCTGGCCACGGCATTATTGGTAACATAGCCGTTGTATATGTACGTATATATAATATGTAACAAATTCCGTTTTAAAATCAAAGATTCTCCCTAGTTCCTGGCTCTATATTATTTTATTGTGTATAGTTTCTGTTTGTCATGACTTCAGACCATGATTCTTAAGCGGAAAACACTGAAAATTTTCGCAGGAAAATTCTAAAATTTTACGTATTTTTTTTTTCATATTTTCAGGAAAAAATTGTTTAATTAGACCTTACATAATGACTTAAAAATAACATTTTAACCGAAATATGATTTTCAAAAATAAAGTTGCCCTCAAAAAAATTCAAATAACTGATTAACCCTAATGGAGGCTCACAAGTGATCCAAAAAACAGCAATGTATCACACAATAACCAATAAGCCCATTAAATTAGTCACAGGATCGCCCGATACAATTGGCGCGGAGAGCAAAGATTACTGATAAACAAATCAAAAATACATTTCCTGCGAGTAATAACACTGTCGTATAACTCAACACAATAGTACCTGTTCAGCATTTCAGTATTTGCCTGGCTGTCACCCACAACCTGTATAGAATGTTATATTTATGGTGCAATATGAACATGCCCATAATTGGTATGCGTATTAGATAAAACACCTTATTACCTATAATATTTTAATGCACCTATATGTGTATACTGTTGGTGTGTCTTAATAAATATAAATAAATGTGTATATGTAGAAAAAGCATGCCAAATCATGCCAAACTTATGTAGGAATCAAAAGATTTTATCAATGAAAGGGATCCCGTCATTTATAGGTAGATATATACACGGTAAAAGGACAACATTCTACCTATAATGTACAAAACAAACTGTCAATTATAAACTGAATACCAATCTGTAACGCGTAAATAATGACGTTCATTTACAAATTGTAGTTTCAATTCCGATATTGATATTTTTGTGATTGTGATTTCTGTAAAATGTGTTATTTGTTAATCTAAATTTTTATGTATACTTAACAAATATGTATATTAATACATAAAAAAACATTTTGATCATTGATTCAACGCCATCAAAGTTAAGTATATTTAAATAATCGAATACAGTTACTAACCTCTATACCTACACAGTATCGATAAAATTGATAAGTTTTCTACTTGTAATTATATTAGAAACAATGTTATTATTTATAGAAATAATGAGTTTGTTAGCTTGCCCTGATTCCTTATTCTTTATAAAGACATGTGTCAACACAGTTTTTTTCATTTTCCCGTTACTATTTCCCTCGTCTCTCGACATATCTCTAAACTCAACTTATTTCTCTACTGAAAGTTAAAAACAAAATGGCGGATTGATGATGCTGCTGGAGCTGGTGTTTTCTGGCATATTATGTAGTACGACCTAATGCTCGTGTAGCCTGATTCTCGACCCTCGATATCGTTATAATTACTCGACTTATTTGTTTATACAAATATCTATCTATCTAAAAAGTAAAATAAAGGATCATCAGCTGATGTTTTTCATAGTGAAGTATGTGCACTATAGTACCATCAGCACTAGATATTCTGTTGCACTGGTGATGTCCAGTGCTTAACAGTTGATACGTTACTCTCAAAGTGATCAGCTGATTATATTGTCCGCCATTTTGTTGAGCATTCGATATTTTATATGAACTTTTCTATCGATATCAGAGAATCAAGAGAGAATGTCGATGGATATAAGAATCGAGTCCCTGGACATGTGGTGACGTCAATATCCACAAATACACGCAGTACATATTTGTATTTGCACTGATTGGACTGAGACTGGCTGGAAATCAATATTCTTTTTATCGCCGCTGTGATAATGAGGGATTTGGCTCGCAATCATTCATATTACGAAAAGCTGTATGTTGATAAAGCATAAATTATCACGTTACTATGTTCATTTTTTGTCTATCTGAATCCTAATGAGACAGATGCCAAATGGTGGATTTCAATTCAAAACATACATATAATCACGCCTCTATCCCTTACCGGGTAGTCAGAGCACTAAGGGCCGATAGAACCACATGGTGCCACTTCTGACCAATTTTGTGGGGAATATAGTTGAGATGTACAAGTTCGGTTAGTAGTGACAGGTGGTCAGCCCATCGCCTACAAAACACCAAGACCCTCTTGTCCCTTTACTGACTTGTACAGTAGGCCCGGGAAGAGAAGCAGCTGTAGTATTATACGGTTTTTTTTCACTCCCATAGCAGCATAGAAATCTCTGTGAGAGATAAGCTCGCCTTTGTACATCTTTTAAACTATTTTATTTTGTGTTTTTTCTGTGTACAATAAATAATTATGAATTAACATTATATTTAATTTTACTGATCTTGTTTCGACATTAATTTGTTATTTATCTATATCTAGTGTTATTATTTGGTCTAAGGCTTACAAGTTAAAAATAGATGTAATATTGCAACATTAGCCATCTGAGCATTAAATTATTGTAGTAAGTAAAACGAAGAAAATAACGTTTCCTTTGGTGCAAATTGTAGAGTTCTTACAACCTCGTTGATGACTATCGATGTTTGTTTCCGAGTCATGGATGTTTCTATACTTATCTATGTATTATATACCGTTGCTTATTACCCACGATACAAGACCTTAGGGAACTTAATGTGGGACTAGGTTAATGTGTTGTGTAGTGTGTGAATGTTTATTTATTTAACCTCGTTGAACCTTACTAAATATAAAAAGTATTAAGTTATATTAAGACGATAGTAGTTTCATTTTGTTTACATCGTTATATAGTTACTAATCGTATTTATAAACCCTTTTACGCCCACTTTGTTTTGCTTTCTATTTTACGAGTACTCGCTGAATAATGAATAATTACTCTACTAATAATTACTTTTACGAGTAATTATTCATCCCACACTGAATGTTATTTTAGATTTGTTAAATTGTTATTAGTTTGTCTAATTACAAGACGATGTATTTAAAATATATTTATTTAAATTTGAGCAAGTACATACATATTTAAATATTTTTATAATTCATTACAATATGTAATATGAAAGAATAAACTTGTGAGGAATGAAATAGTCAGTTTCAATATTAAATGAAAATATGACAAAAAATATATTTGAGTATTTATATCACATTGTCATATCACTTTTTTATGGTAACATAAATTGTCCTACTTACAACAGTTTTTTTTTATCTTTCGTTTAATGATTCAGAATTACCTTCTGTTGCACTATCACTTAAAATACTATTTAGAATTTGATCTTCCTCAGCCTTGGATACATCAGTACTATCGTTTAGAACATCATTTATAATGGCATCATCACCAACACTTATCTCTTCTTTAGATTCTGTAGTTTCTTTTACTCGAGAGCTAGCTTCATCTTCCCTGGATTCAGTTACTTCTTCAGTTTTAGAATCTATTTCATCAATGGTGGAATGATCATTATCTTCTCTAGATTCTGTAATATCTTCGGTTCTAGAGTGCGATCCATTATTACTTAATTGTTCTTCCTTTGACTCTGTCACATCTTCGGTTTTAGAATCTAATTCATCATTAGTTGAGTAACCATTACCCATATCTTCGTGTTTAGAATCTAGATCATTGTTAGATAATTCATCTAAATCACTAACGGTATCGTCTAAAGCATCATCATTTTGTAAATTAAGGACGTTGTCTTGAGAATGTTCTTCTTTATCATTCGACAGTAAAGCACTATCTACTGGACTTGGTGGCACTAAACCATTAGATAAATTATTTTCGTTTGAATGGCCATTAACTAAACCCACGTCTCCATTTGGTATAGATTCGTCAGGTTCCTTATTTGTTCTAATTTGAGATACTTTATCTCCATCCTTATTGAATAAAACGATGTCATCTTCAACTCTTAGGGCCGGAATTGGCGAAAACCTATCTCTGGAAAGATAATAAAAGCAATGTTAATATATCACTTAATTAATAGCTGGAATATGTTAAGAGAGTATTTTAAAAAATTACTTGTGTTTTGATTCGAACTTGCTAGGCACCATAAAGCAGTTGGATTCTCTGTAAATGATACGTCTCTTGCTCACCCAGGGCCACTGCAGACTCCAATATGAGCTCTGGAAAGATGAAAATCTGGATCATTTAGTGACCACACTTTTCGATAGCCGTCGTTTTGGGAAGATTAGTGACCCTATAGGATCATAGGGTCATAGGGTCAATGTTATAACATTGCTGGTAGGATTTTATGCTGATATGGATTATGATATCATCATGTTTTACATACATGTTTTTGTATTTATTTATTAATACTGATTTTATAAAGAAAATAGATTCTTCTTAGATGCGACCCTAGGCATCCGTAATTAACTAGGCTAGGCTTTGAAAAAAAAAATCAAGTTCAGCCAATTACGCAATTCCTAGTAATTACAGATCTATTATACTATTGAAAGGATTAATATAATTTGAAACAGAGATAATTAACGTACCTAATCACTACACTGGGTGTAAAAAGACAACTTTGTTATTTTAATACCTCGTATTCTTTGTAACATCACGGTCATCTTTTTCTATGGAAGTACCCCTGGGAAACCACGGGTTTCCAAGATATTGAGGTCCAAAGTTACATGAATATCGGCATTTTTTTTAAATAAATCCATCTGGAAACAGTTAACAAACATTTCTTTTAAAGAAACCATATTAATATTTAAAAATGTTAGTTTTGTAGATACATTTGGCAATGGAATACATTGCTTGCAATAAAAAGAAAATTTTTTCAAAAAAAATTTTTTCGTTTTCCAGGGTGGATTCCATAGAAAAAAATGATCGTCATGTTATAAAGAATACGAGGTATTAAAATAACAACGTTGTCTTTTTACACCCTGTATAATCATGCCTTTGTCCCTTACGGGGTAGGCAGAGCACTAAGGACCTATAGAACCACATGGTACCACTTTTGACCAATTGACCTAATCACTTCATTCTAGAATTGCCGCTTCTTTTATTTTAAACCATTATAATATATAGCAATCGCTTTTAAATAAATATTAAATGAAACAAAGACACAAATATCTCAAAAAGCTAAGAATATAAAGCAAGAAATGAATTTTATAAAATCGTCCAATATCATAAAATTAATTTACATTTATTCTCCCTATTTAAAACAAGCCGCAACTTCATCGTGTTTCATGAAAACAAGCAAGACAATATTCTTTTTTTTTATATTCTTCATTATAGCGAGAAAATCAACAAAGGAAATGTAAATTCTTGAATGAAATCACGATCTTATTTCAGTCTTTTTCTTTGAGAATGGTGTTGGTTTTAAGGTACCGTATCTGGAAAAGCGATCTCGTTACACGTTTGGGTAGCGTATGTTTTTGAAAGTGGTTCTGTATGTTGCCAGTGTGCTACATATCAATAAGATACCGTTGTTCCGAACTCAGCTTTTCCGAATCTTTTTGCTCTAGACTCAAGAGGCATTTATGTGAAGAAAACTTTTGCGATTTACCATGTTACCCACTCCAATGTCGGATGTGAAAAAACGGTATTTTACAAGACGGCCGTTTAAAGTTTAAAACGTGAATATAATTGACATAAGACCTCGCATTGCTACGAAATTTGGTATTGTGCAATAGTTTTGAATACTTTATAATATTGTGAATAAAAAAGTGGAATAATAATTGAGAAGTGCATGGAAAGTGTGAAAAATGTCACATTCTACATTATTAGGCGTCAATGTAGAAATAATAATGTCGGTACTACCATATACGACAGTTGTCTATTGACCAGGAGTAAATAATAATGTAGGTTGTGGTAGATCAGACACAAAAAAATTATAAAATTCGATTTACAATGTGGGATCTGGCACATGCTACCATGCTGTCATCATTTACAGCCCTGAGAAGTCCACTGTTGGACATAGGCCTCCCCCAACAACCTCTACTCCGACCGGTCGGAAGCAGCCTGCATCCAACCGACGCCCGCGACCTTGGCCAGGTCGTCCGTCCATGTTATACGTCCAGCATATTTCTAAAATACAGTATGAAGTGGCACATCCGACTGATGAAAGACGCACATTGTCCACAGGAACAGAGTCTTAACATACTTACCTACAATGTTCACAGGGCGTTATGACAACATCCTAATTTTTTCGTCTAGAAAATATGAGAAAAAGCCCTTTATGAGAGTTGAAAATTTTAGAGGTCATAGATATTGATATTTTAGACTCTTCTATGCAACAAAAAGAAAATGTCAAATTTTCAGTTCCGACAATGTTAATAGCTGCAGTCGTATTGTGATACATTTTTAGAGATATTTTAATAAATGAAATTGTATTAGGCGTTACAATTCGGAAGTTCAAACATTCACTATGGGTGCGCCCACCACCGGGCCCTACACCCTCCACTGACCCTCGGATCTGATAACTCATAATTGCGACAACAGGCACTTGCACTAACTACAATCGCCATGAGAAACCAGATAAATTAATAACTAAATAAGATAAATAGATGAGTAATGTGTTGGGTTTTAGAGGTTCATAGTAATTAGTGGTTTACTAATTTACTAATTTCTATAATCCTGAGGATGCCACGGTTGTTGGCGAAACATATGTAGATTATTTATCTAGTTTTTGATTTCGGAATGGTGCAATGTATCGTCTTGCATGCTAGGTGCTCGGGTCTGGTTTCTCATGGCGATTGTAGTTAGTGCAAGTGCCTGTTGTCGCAATTATGAGTTATCAGATCCGAGGGTCAGTGGAGGGTGTAGGGCCCGGTGGTGGGCGCACCCATAGTGAAGATATTTTAATAGTTATAAAAGTCCCAATATATATAAAATACATATTGTACGTAGCTATTGGACCTTTGTGGGAAGAAAATTTACCATGTGTCAGGCTAGTGCTTTGCCTTATACTTCACTACCATTGTAATGCTAGATCGCTCGTTTATTACTGTGACCGAAGTTAATAATTTACTTACCACTTTAGCATGAACATGTCGTTTTCTCTCTCTTTCTTCCTCCTCCTCCTTCCTTTTCTTCTCGAGCTCGTATGCTTCATCCTAGAATTAATTATAAAATAATTAATGATAACTTCTTTTCTCATTGGTAACACATTATTATTTTTTGTTTGCTGTAAGAGAAGACCTAATCTGCCTTTGTGCATTATCTATGTAACTGTGTGATGTAAGTATTACCTATATATGTGCACAATTAAGAATATCAGAATAAAATAAAAGAAAAGAGATGGTAAAATTCGTCATCCGAGTAATTGACCCGGTAGCTCAGTGGTTAGAGCGCTAGCACGGTATGCAGAGATAGTGGGTTCGATTCCTAGTCGGGTGAGGAATTTTTTCCATTTCTTTATTAATAATTTTAGAATAAAATATGTATGTAGTTTTCTTATTGGCTGCTAAAAGCGCGCAATAGGTATAGAAGCTTTCAAAAAGCAAGCTCAATTATTTTAATAGTACTTTTAATGGCAGGCTATATATTTCTCAAGGTGATCTAGGTACTCAAGGTGTGAAGGGACTCTAGGTAAAAAGTGATAAACTTACAATAGGATCTTGATAGCAATGGTAGGAATCTTCTTCATCCTCCGGCCTAAAAACACAAATTATTTTCATCTAACGTTAATACCAAAAACAATTATTAAATTGTATATCACAACTATCTGAATTTAAACTATCATAGGTAATTATCTCAAACCATAGAAAAAACAAGGAAGAGATAATATCACTGACCTATTATTAGACAGAGCACTCGCATATAAACAAAATAACTACAAAAAAATGATCGGTAAAATACTTGCAACTGGTAAATAACATCCAATTTAAACTGTTCAAGTTAATGATATTATCATAATAACTTCATATCACGTTTTATACGCATGCACAGCAAGCCGTGTGTTATTGGTAAAGCAGCATAGCACTACCCCATGCCTGACCACGGGTTCGTAAGAGGCAATTAAAGGTTTCCGGGAGGTGGACAGCAGCGCCTTCCGTTTTGACAACATAGTCCGGAAATCACACTACGAGTACCAACCCGCCTGCCCAGCGTAGTGACGCAAAAATGTGAGCAAAAATTCGTTCGTCCTATGTTAGTAACCCTGTAGCGTGCCCTGAGGGAGGCCTATGTCCAGCAGTGGACTGCAAAGGCTGATGTGCAAACGTTTTATATGTAAGCTAAGGGGATCTTAACAAAACATGAACTTACGCAGTAACGGCAATCTTCAGATGCACTCCCGATTCGATGATAATCTCGTGCGCCTCTTGTATAGTCAGGGTGGATGTGTCTATGTCGTTGATACGTTTTAGTTTATCTCCAGGTCTGATCCCGGCCTTTTCTGCACGACTGTCTGGTTTTACCTGATGAAGAAAATGTTTTTAAAGTGTCTATTATCTGCTTTATCTCTTTAAAGCAATGGGCATTGGGTATATATGGTCTTGCTTATATACTGTTATCTGTCAATTTAAACATTAATTAAGTCTAAACAATGCTTATCTA
Organism: Carposina sasakii; assembly: GCA_014607495.2. Taxonomy (NCBI): domain Eukaryota; kingdom Metazoa; phylum Arthropoda; class Insecta; order Lepidoptera; family Carposinidae; genus Carposina; species Carposina sasakii. Next base: position 13,905,001 of record CP053157.1, on the reverse strand, counting down.
TTTTGTTTTATAAGTAAGGCCCATAATGTATATCAAAGTGCTTTAAATGTCTGCTATATTATTACGATGAATCAACTTAACAATTCTTAATAGTTAATTGGTGAAAATCGGACAAGATCCACTTTTTTTTTTAAGTAAATTGCCACTCTAATGATTAAAGAAGGTGTACTAATAATGATGGGTAAAGACAACTTGGAGGGAGAAATCACCAGAAGAGTGCAGCTTGGGTGGGCAGCGTTTGGGAAGATGCGTCATATCTTTGAGTCATCCTTGCCACAATACCTCAAGACCAAGGTGTTCGATCAGTGCGTTCTACCAGCCATGACTTACGGAGCCGAGACGTGGAACCTGACGGTGGCGCTGGCTCACCGATTATATGTCACTCAGAGAGCTATGGAAAGGTCAATGCTCGGAATCTCGCGAATGGACAAAGTCCGAAACGAGATTATCCGGCAGAAGACCAAAGTGACAGACATAGTCTCGAAATGTAGCAGACTGAAGTGGCAGTGGGCCGGCCACATCTATCGTGGCCACATCTGTCGTGGCCACATCAGAACCGATGGACGGTGGAGTAAACGGGTTCTCGAATGGTGACCGCGCCTCGGCAAGCGTAGCGTTGGGCGCCCTCCGGCCAGACGGACCGATGACTTAAAGAGGACGGCTGGTAGTGACTGGATGGCAAAAACGGGAGATCGAGTCATGTGGCATACACTGGGGGAGGCCTACGTCCAGCAGTGGACTGCAAAAGTCTGATGACGACGACGACTAATAATGAAGGATAGATATTTTATGTTAATTAAATTTTTATTCGTTATATCTTACAAGTAGCTAGAATTGCTGGATTTAGTATGATAATGTCAAAAGTGTTGAGGAAATTAACTATAATCTTAACATTAAAACATACATACATAACCTCACGCCTAACCTAACCGGCTAGCATATAAGAAGATTTTAATGAATGTGGATGAGGCGAAAGAGGTATGTTTGGAACGTACTAAATGGAGATCTGTAGTCTCTGCCTACCCCTATGGGATCATATTCGGGTTCTCGGTTTCGGGTGCTCTTGACTAGCCCTTTTTTTAGCACATTCCCAATTTGGTCTATGTAGGTTCGTCTAGGGCGACCTCTCCCAGCTTTGCCATTCACTTCTGCCATATATATCTCTTTCGTTAATCGTCTTCCGTTACATTAAAACATTTATATTCACTATGGGTGCGCCCACCACCGGGCCCTACACCCTCCACTGACCCTCGGATCTGATAACTCATAATTGCGACAACAGGCACTTGCACTAACTACAATCGCCATGAGAAACCAGACCCGAGCACCTAGCATGCAAGACGATACATTGCACCATTCCGAAATCAAAAACTAGATAAATAATCTACATATGTTTCGCCAACAACCGTGGCATCCTCAGGATTATAGAAATTAATAAATTAGTAAACCACTAATTATTATAAACCTCTAAAACCCAACACATTACTTACACAGAATTAACTACCCTCTACTAACTATTAAAAAATATATAAATAATTACCCACCATTATTTATATTTCAAATAAATATATACTATTTGTGCACACAAACCAAATAGTATTGGGTGAATTAATTAAATTTAAATGAAAAAATTCAAAAATTCACCAAAATATTGATAAATTAGTAAAGAAAAACAAGATCCGAGGGTCAGTGGAGGGTGTAGGGCCCGGTGGTGGGCGCACCCATAGTGAATGTTTGAACTTCCGAATTGTAACGCCTAATACAATTTCATTTATAAAACATTTATATTAAAACTTAAGATTAGCCGTAAAGAAGAAAGAGATTTACTAACAGAAGTAACTCTCAACGGGGTGTTATAGAAGATGCCACCAGCAAGGTCGAACCCCCAGATGCAATCCTCGAAGCTGACTCTCTCGTGGATTCCCTCGTTCTTGGACTGCCACGAGGGCTTCTGCAGCTCGCCGGAGAGCAGCGCTGCTTCGGCGGCCGTGATCTTGGAATGGCGCATAGAGATCGCCATGTCTGGTGGCATAACCCTGGAATGATGAGGAGGACCATTTTAAACTAGTGGATGTTAGCAGGTTCATCGACTGTCACAGGGTTACCCACTGAACCTCTGTAGTAGTACTCTTATTGTAGTGATTTTTCATATTAAATTGCCCACAGTCAAAGTGGATAGGTTGTGGTCTATTGGCAGTTGTCTTTTTTATACCATTTCTCTTAACTTACAGTTACACCCTGTAGATTATTTAAAAGCATTTATTGCGGTATCAACCTAAAAACGTAATACCACTTTCATTTTGCATCAATTATATTTTGAATAAATTATCCAATAGAATCTTTAAAAAACATTTTTTTGTAAACAAAGGGCCAATTAAAACTTTTACAGAACGTTTCGTACATTTTCGGCGGTCATTATTATAAACACATAGCTGGCGAGTCAGAAAATTCGGTGGAAACATTCCGTCAATTATGTCAAACAAAACGTTATTTAACGATGTTGCGAAACGTGCAAATGGGCAGAAATCATAATAAGAGCTCGTAATGAGACAAAAGCTTAAGAAACAGATGAAATTCTTTGTAGCACTGAAAACTTTGTAGCATATGACTTTTCTGTCCACATACGCGAATACATTAATTTTCTTGTTGCTGCAAATATTTTATATCTTTTTCTCTCTGTTGTTGGTATACTGTATTACAGAAAAGCTTTCTTATCATTTATTTAAAAAAAATACGAAGCTCAAATCCAAATATTTTCAGTAAAAAAAACATTAAATCTTCACTATTGGATATCTACCCGTATTATGATTCCCTGAAATTGGCGAAATGAGATCACGATTTTAGCCAGCTTTAATATTTAAACGTTCTCTCTTTTAATATTTATTAGAAGATGTGAAAAGCTTTCATTTTCTCCTTTAATTCAAGCTAAGGTAAATTCTAAGCGACCTTATGCAGCGTCGCTCTTTCTCACTACGGCAGTGCTAAATACACTGCAACCAATAAGTTTTTATTGAAAATTACTATTATTATGCTTTAGACATTTACAGTAAAGTTTTCACAAAATGTACAAAGGCGTACATCTCTTAAAGAGATTTCTTCCAGCAAACCAATCGTGAAAGAGAAATAAACATAAGAGGTAGGTACGAGTATGTGTGCACACAAACAGATCAATAAACTAAATAATTAAATAAACGAAAAGACATAAACTTAAAATAAACAAAAATACCTAAATAGACTACATAAACATAAATACCTAAATAAATTATTATGTAAAATCATTGACTGTAACTGTCATAATTATATTCATTCCTGAGTTGTATAAAAATTCTCCACACTATCTATCGATGATTTATACATATAATAAAAATGTAACGGATCGCTGTCTGTACATGGAAGATATACGAGAAAAAATATTATAGGAGACCTTTATCAACGCACTAGTACCCAAAAAAATGATTTTTGGAATTATTGTCTGTTTGTCTGTGCATTTGTGCACGTTAATCTCAGAAACGGCTGAACCGATTTCGATGCAGTTTTCAGGAATATATTGTGACAGGTCCCACTTAACATATAGGCTACTTTTTATCTCAGGAAAATGTTTTTATCCCGGATAATTTCGACATTATGTTTTTTTAATTTGTAGTCCACGCGGACGGAGTCGCGGGCGTCCGCTAGTCAGGAAATATAAACATGTTTATAAGAGTCTCAAAGTTTGTCGATAAGGTACATTACAGTAGTGATTTCATAGCATTTCGATTAACATATTTATATCTTCTTTCACACCTTATACATATGGTATGGTATGGTATTCAGTTTCAGACCGAGTTGCGAATGTCTATCAGAAACTTAACATGTGTTTAATACTCAATTGCCTCTAAACCCTGTAAGGTCAAAATTTATTTGTAATCAATCATTCATCATCATCATCATCAGCCTATTGCAGTCCACTGCTGGACGTAGGCCTCCCCCAGGGCACGCCACAAAGTCTTGTGGCAGACGCCATCGGGGGTATTTGCCCATAGTCACCACGCTGGGCAGGCGGGTTGGTGACCGTAGTTTGTATTTCGGACTATGTTGTCAGCACGGGAGGCGCTGCTGCCCACCTCCCGGAAACCGTACCTATAATATGGTATAGTGAACTAAATGTGTGAGTAGACCTTTAGTCATGGCCGTGGGAGCTCCTTTATGTTCTAACCCGGTTAGGTTTGTATGTATATAAATAAATAATAAATATTCACACACTACACAACACATTAACCTAGTCCCACATTAAGATCCCTGAGGTCTTGTGTCGTGGGTACTAAGCAACGGTATATAAGTATATAAGCGGTGATAGCCCAGTGGTTAAGACGTGCACCTTCCAAGCGGGAGGCGTAAGTTCGATCCCAGTCACGGGCCTGTATCACTGAATTCATTTCATATACAAATTTTAATGTTGTAAAATTGTCAATTAGCTCGTGCCTCGGAAAGCACGTAAATCCTGCTTGGTCCTGCGCCTGATCTCTCTCACACACTTGTGCACTATAATATCTCCTGCGTACCTGGCCAATCTCCGTAAACATTAGTCGCCTTGGCCGAAATACGGGCGGAGATCATCATCAGATCATCATATAAATACATAGATAAGTATAAAAACATCCATGACTCGGAAACAAACATCGATATTCATCATATCAATGTCTGCTCCTACCGGGATTCGAACCCAGGACCTATGGCGTCGCAGGAAGGGTCACTACCTACTAGACCAATCGGCCGTCGCCGTTTCTACATATGTATGTATAAACATCTCTGTAATATACAGTTAGACAAAAAACAAAATATGGACAGATTATGTGCATGTAGGTAGTGTAGTGCGTGATCTACAGGTAATTTATTTGCTTATTTTCTATAACACGGGATATTTATTACTACAATTGTTTTGTTAATCAAAACTTAGATTAAGTATCTAAACAAACTCCAACAAACCCTCTTTGAATCAAATACAAATACTCAAAGTTTTGTCTGGTGTCTTAGCTATTATTTTAATATTAATTTTACATATACCTAAATAGCTTTGTCCTGAATGATTGACGGATCAATGCACAGCCTTTGGAGGGTGTATTCCTTGTATGACGCAAGCACACAATAATAAAGGACTTCCCGAAATTCCCACGGGAACGTAGAATGGGAATTTATTATTATATACAGGGTCATTTTTGGTCGTCAACGTTCCCGTAAACTACGAAATCTCCTCATCATCACGATCATTTTTCTCCATGGAAGCATACCTGGGAAGTGTATGGTTTCCAAAATATTAGGGTCCAAAGTTGAGTAAATATACTGCGTTTTTCTGCATTGACTCGTGTAGCAAGATTTTTTCACGAGAAATAATTAATAGCTATGTATGAAAAAAATGGCATAAATACTTGACACTATATATTTCGCCCGATCAAGTAATTTAAAAAAAATCCAATAAATTTACATTGTTTCCCAGCATTTTTTTGGCAACTTACTTTATTTGATGTATAGAGACGTACCCTTCGTTAAGGGTGGCAACGAAAAAGCACCCTGTATTTTGAATCAAGTACTTATCTACCTACATAATCTAATCTAGTTCTAGTTTGGTAAAATCGACAATTGAAAGTGGTTGCATTGCAAATGTGAAATCAATATTTTTTTAGCGGCATCCATGGCATTGCCATTACAAAGTACATAATATCTATAAACAATTATTGCTCGTTTAATCTTTGTAATAATCTTCGTTGGATTTAATTATAAAGTTTTATTACTTACGGCCGAGCATAAACGAAATAATTTGTAAGAATTCTTAATCCAAAATTTTACGACTAATCATATTTTTTATGTTAACCATAATATCGCTGGATTAGATGGTGCTGACAGTTAAGATAATAACATGCTATTTAAAATTTTGTTATTAGTATTTGTGTAAGTATGGTTAACTTTATCTTTTAATGACTCAGCCGGAGATCAAAATAAAATTCGAGGATCTTAAATAAATCTTCCATTATTTTCACAAAAAATTAAATTGGAAATCAAATAAACTGATGACCGGATTTCCAATGCATTTGGCAATTAAGCTACAAATTTTGAAAAAAAATGTCATTCGAACATTTGAAATTTTATTTATTGCGATACCGTAGCACTTCTCATCATCAAATTCTAGTAAATTACCGAGCTTCTGTTTGAAAAATGAAAAGGAAGTAACCGAAGCAACCCGTATTAGAGAGAATTTAATAATTGAAATGTGAATTAATTCGAATGGAAACAAAATTACTTATGTTGGTACTACAGCATTCCAAAATGAACCAGGCCAGTTCGACGGGCTGGTAAACACTGGTGGTGGTTATTGAAACACTAACCTTGCACTATGAGTAATCCTAGGTCAAAAGACCAGCCCTTGGGTACAATCAAACACTCAATATGGCGTTTGGGTAAGGACTGAATCAATTAATATTGATTTAGGTCGGCGTAGGCGTGATCACAAATAGGCACGGTCACCTGACGGGCCAGGTGACATTAGATAAGCTGACGATGACGAGAGGATGAGAATAGTATCGATTGATTCAGAATACTCACGCCTTGGCAATGCAGCACATTTCTATACTGCTGACAATGTCATTGATACAAGTAACGTTTCTTTACTTATTACGCATCTAAGTCATTAAAGTTTGGTTAATTAAGGAAACAGACTTGACTTAGATACATTTTTAGGAATATGCAGAAAGGAACAGAAAGGGTATGTTAAGCGAAACAACCTATCTACAAAATTTGAGACTCCTAATCACATGTTTATTTCCCTAGATTATATGAACATGCCTGTGTTGTTTACTTTTGTGGAAAAGTCTATTATAATGAGCTGTTTTTAGAGCTTTTCGCTTAACGTACCCCTTTTATTACACCCTGTATATATTTTGCACTGATCAGGAAAATATAACAAAATGTATTACATTTATATATTTGCCATACTTTATTGTCCACTCAGACTACAGATATTTGAATATTGATTGATGACTTCTTCCTGTATTCATACTTCCTGTTGATTCATACAATTGAATTACATCTTATTGTGCATTAAAATTTTCTATTATGTGATGTGATGATTGATGAAATTGTCATTAAATGTGATGAAACTCGAGTTGATGAGGAGGTGACATACTAATGATCTAGTAAGTGTAGTAATCGTTTTGCTACCCATGTTTATGCAAATAAAGAATATGATGACATTGGCGGAATTATTGTGCCCGACACAATGGTGGCCATTTAACAAAATTGAATTGATTCTAAATTAATTTATCACACAGATATGTAGAGTGATCTAAGTACAATACATCGTACAGTTCTGGCTATGTCATTTCTATTCTAAAACATAACAATATATACTCGCCGGACTTCCACCGATCAAACTTGTGAAATTCGAGAGAAAGGTCAGATCAAGAGTATCTACCCTTAGCCAACTAGCGTGCATGAAGCATATCATGAAGGTAGATGAAGCGAAAGAGGTGTGTCAGGACCGTGGCAAATGGAGACCCGTGATGTCTGCTTACCCATCTGAGAAGGAAACGTGATTTTGTGTAAGTATGTTTCTATTCGGGCTAATTTTTCCAACGTTTAGATAGTCTTTCTGAAGAATGAAGTTAATGACAACAAAATCAGCCCTAACGAGTAGGTGACTACTGCATTTTTATATAAATTTAGTTTACTAGGTACTAGTAATAGTAGCATTTCTACGTCGTAGTTTCTACTTTCCAGGAGATCAGGGTGTAAAGTAACATATATTTTAGCCAAAAAGTTTCACTCAGTGTCGCTGCACACGGGCCACCGGCCACAGCTTCAAACGCCGCCACGAGAAGTTATGTATTAAAAGTACAGGAAATATGCCGGTGGCGGCGTTTTGTGGTTGTGGCCGGTGGTCCGTGTGTGGGAGCCCTTAAAGCTGCTCAGTGCTTTCGCGTTTTAGGTAAAATAATTGAGTCACCAACGCAAATTGGAAAAAATATATTGAAGGCCAGATTCACAATTAATTTGAATTAAGCAAAAATCTCGGCTAAACGGCTACATAAACCCGGCAATGACGCTATAAAAATGACAAATTGTCAGTCTGTCCACAATTCCCAAGTCATTTAAGCTATGAATCGGTTTACCTGCTTAAATAAAAGTCGGAATTTTCACAAAAAGGCTTCCATTTTGTTTTACTAGAAAATTAGAAAAGTTTGTCCACTAAGTTATTTTGCATTTCCTTTGGTGTGAGATGAAAAGGAAGTAACTTTATTGTCATAAAGGCATTTATGTATGGAACGTTCCTTTACATGTAAGTGTTTTTTTTATGTTTAGAGTTATATTACACTGCGGTCACCAACCCGCCTGCCCAGCGTGGTGACTATGGGCAAAACCCCCCTGTGGCAGTGGCCATGTGCCCTGGGGGAGGCCTGCGTCCAGCAGTGGACTGCAATAGGCTGAAGAAGAAGAAGAAGAGTTATATTACATGTATATCCAGCCTATATTTTATTTACTTTCGTTCCCACATTCCCGTGATCTCAGCTAGATGGCTCGATAAATGGGATTAACTAGGTATAGTAGGAGACTAACGGACGCTGCGCCGCGTCTTTACAATTTACTTGAACGGATGTGTTTCCGAAATGGGGTATCCAGAACTGCAAGATCATATAAGAGATCCTGCAGCTACGTTTAGCATGGACATTATGTTAATAAGAGTAAATTCTTCTTCTTCTTCTTCAGCCTATTGCACTCCCCCAGGGCACGCCACAAGACTACTGCCACAGGGGGCTTTTACCCATAGTGACCACGCTGGGCAGGCGGGTTGGTGACCGCTGTGTGATTTTCGGACTATGTTGTCAGTACGGGAGGCGCTTGCTGCCCACCTCCCGGACGGGAGGAGGACACCACCACCCACGGGCAGGCAGGGGTGGTACAAACTCTACTCTGCCGGCACCACGCGGCAAATAAGAGTAAGTATAGATTATTAACTAGAGGAGCCCGTGACTCCGTCCGCGTGGACTGCAGAAAAAACAAAATGTCGAAATTATCCGGGATAAAAAGTAGCCTATATGTTAAATGGGACCTGTCACAATATATTCCTGAAAACTGCATCGAGATCGGTCCAGCCGTTTCTAAGATTAGCGTGCACAAACATCGGTCCGTTACAATTTTATTTTATGTAGAGATAGATAGATATAGATTTGTAAACATGATCAATATTTCGACCAATAGTGTCCACTAGTGTATAGGTATAATTAAATCCCACAGTACCATGAATGGAGGCGTCAAAAGCATCTATCATACGGCTGCCATTTGTAATTGCGCCATAATGTGCCACTGGCCAATGGGAATGTTAGTTAAGTAGGGTAAATATTACATTTAGTAGACAGTAACATCATTAATTAATAATTTTGAAGCATGGACTTCTTACATTATTGCGGTGATGCTACAATGAAGTGAAGGGCAGAGTTTAAATGAAAGTAGGTAATTATTCAAATTCAGAAATCTAAATTTGTTTGTATTTACATGAGTAAGTAGGCAATGGGATTCAGAGTCATGAGTCATGATCAAAGAAATCTGTGCGCATGTATTTACTAGTATGTAGTATATATTCGTATATGTCATTATATTATTATTGTACAATACATTATAAAACTAACATAGAGTAAATAGAAACCGTTACAGTGGTGAACGGCTTTCGTATATGTTAGCTAGGGCCTAAAGAATCACTTGGTGAGTAAAAACATTAAAGAATTTTCGTGATTACTCAGTCAATAATATCAGTTTTGGTGCTGATATGTACCTACATGAGTGAGTATAGGTACCTTAAAGTTCGAACTATAGGTATACATCAACTACATAGACAGCCATGCTAAAAGTACGACCTATAAACTTGTGGCAGCTATGTGCTCGTTTACCCTCTACCTGCACCGACATTCCGATGTCACAATATATCACGACATACAAATTATAAGCCAAGCATCTTTCCAACTCGTAACAACCTCTAACACAGACCTTGAACCGTAACATACAAGGTGCAATATAGCTTTGACTGGATTAGATAAATTAATTTTGTGTCCACGTTTACTTACATTTATGTTGAGATGCCTAAAATTACCATCTTAGCCATTTCCGGTACTGCAATGATTGATAAATCTCCAACACAAATATACCTGTCAGGCACTGTTGTGAATGAAACATATTGGTACTCCTACTGGTCCTTTCAACTATGGGAAGTCCACTATTGAACATAGGCCCTAATAAGCCCATAAAGCGAGCCGCACGAGTCCCGATATAATTGCAGAAACATACAGGATGTTTATGACAGCCAGGCAAATAGTCATACCATGACTTCAGACCATGATTCTGAGGAAACACACTGAAAAGTTTTGCTGGAAAATTCCAAAATTTTCCGATTTTTATTTTGCGTATTTTCAGGAAAAAATAGTATGGTTCGTTTACTTTTTACTAGTTAATTAGGCCTTAGATAATAAAATAAATAAAATTTTACCCAAAAGATGATTTAAAAAAAAGTTGCCCTCAAAAAGTTTAAATAATTAAACAGCCCTAATGGACAGTCACAGATAATCCAAAAAATAGCAATGTGTCACACAATAACCAAAAAGCCCATTTGATTAGTCATAGGATCGCCCGATACAATTGGCGCGGAGAGCAAAGATTACTGATAATCAAATCAAAAATTTCCTGCGAGTAACAACACCGCCGTATAACTCAACACAATGGTACTTGTCAGCATTTCAGTATTTGCCTGGCTATCACCCACACCTTGTATATGTAATACACGGCTGAATTCCCGGAATGGAGTAGCCAGAACAGATTTCAATGATAGTGACAACTTACAGTCTGAGAGCATGCCCGAGGTTTTTTCTTTCTTTCTTTAGGTTATTAGTCGGCTCTTACGACAATCACGGAAAGAGATGCAGCTGATGTATTCTAGTAAAGCATAGCAGAAACATTGCGGATAGTCCAATTAAAACTGCATGTCCTGCAAGTAAAAATACTGATGCAACTCAACATGATGTCACTTGTTCAGCATTTCAGTATTTGCCTGGCTACCACTGACACCCTGTAGTTTGTACGTTTCTCCCAATACAACGGGTGAAGATATACGCATGCCTAAAGATAGATAAATTCATGACAAAAAGAGAAGTTTTTAGACACAACTTATTTGTTATTATTTTGTAGTCCTGCAATTACATGCCGTCATAAAAGATTAAATGAATGTCCCATTCATTGCAAAGTAATTGGACTCTAAGGAGTTTGGGATCCGGGTCCGTTTTATAGGTCCCTTGCCGATTACGTCTTAATTTATGTCACACTTATTAGACATGGCTTATAACTAAGTTAAACAAACTTCCTTTTTATATTGTTGCTAGTGGACGTCCGCGACTTCGTCTGCCTAAATTTTTGGCCTCCCGTGAATTTTGAAAGTTCCTTTCTTATTGGTTGCCTACGATGCCTACGTCATACAAAGAATACAGCCTCCAAGTTTCAGATCTCTATAATTTGCGGGAATTGCAAAGTACTTGGCGTCCTCTAGTATACAATATACCTACAGGCTGATTTTTGGTCGTCAACGTTCCCGAAAACTACGGAATCTCCTCATCATTACGATCGTTTTTCTCAATGGAAGCATACCTGGGAAGTGTCTAGTTTCCAAAATGTCAGGGTCCAAAGTTGAGTTATTTACTCTTTCTGCGTAAATGCAGATTTTATATTGCATTTTTATAATGCAAAAATTTACATCGTTTCCCAACAGTTTCCCAACTTTTTTTTGGCACAAACTTACTTTATTTGAGGTATAGAATACGTACCCTTCGTTAAGGGTGGCAACAGAAAACATCCTGTATATAAAAATTTTATTATTATTACCTTCAGGGTCGTCATATTTCAACATCTGGAACACTTTGCTTAATAAGTCATTGTTAAGAAGAGTAAAGTTATAATTCCTTTAATTGAACTTTTCAGTCACAAGAGACACACGATGTCCTCCTATTCCAATATCATAATATTTTATATTTACCACCTAAAAATTTTATTTCATTAATTGTGCTAATAATTTTTTATTTAACCACCTCAAAGAACATATTTTTTTTGGCAAAAATGTCTAAAACCTTATTTAGAAAAAATATCCCATTTTAATAGTTAATTTCACTGTAACTTTCACTCATGTGACTATGTGACTAAAACTGTGCGTACGCAGCCCGCAAGGGCTCTAGGGATCAGTTAAAAACTCGGTTCTGACCAACGTTACGCGGTGTAATGTTACATGATACACGGCGAGCATTCATGCAGTTAGTAGTGTTACAGGGAAACCAGCGAGCAACGATCCGCTTATACATAGATTTTAGTATACAGGGTGTAACAAAAAGGGCATGTTAAGCGAAAAGCTATGTAAATAGCCCACTATTGAGAACCTATCTACAAAATTTGAGACTCGAAATCACATTTTTATTTTTCAAGATTGTATGAAAATTTCTGAGATATTTAAAAATTCTCCATACTATCGGGAAAAATAAACATGTGATTTTGGGTCTCAAATTTTGTGGATAGGTTCTCTACAGTGGGCTATTTACATGGCTTTTCGTTACACCCTGTATAGCCATATCGCATAGTATGTACCGTCGATGTTGGTCAGTATCGAGCTTTAATAATATAATGCTTAAGTAACGTGTGTGTTTTTCAATTTAGGTACCTAAATACTATAAGTTAATATAATTGCAATACCTAAATTAATTAAATATATAATTAAATAATAAATAATTAAATTATATATTTGCCTCCGAAATTTTATAATATTTTAAGTTGTAAGCATATTCTAGTACTCTTCCGTGTTCTGGTGGGGGGCCTGGCGTCCTGTACTACAGGCTTATTTTAGCCTACTTCAGGCGCCAGTCCTTGCACAACTTATTGAAGCCTGTATTTATGTATGCTTAAATGTTATTGTGTGAGGAAATTAAATAAAGTTATTATTATTATTAATACCTAATATAGGTCAAAAGAGAAGATATGGTATATTGAAAACTACCGAATCAGGAATAAGGGTTTTACAAGGAAACTCGAATACCCTCCACTTTATAAATATTAGGGTTGAAGAAGATAACGATATTGGGCAGTAAAGGATCCTTAACTGGAACCCTTAGTTATACCTATATATAGAAGAAATAAAGCGATGAAATCATTAACAAAGACTCGTGAAACCTTTCTGAAATTCAGAGCAAAATACTTTGATAATATTGTACCTAAGATATAATTATTTTCTTCATAGACAGTATCATTCGCACAGATATCGAATATTGGAAATAAATTTGAAGCATCTTACAAGCAAATACTAAATTAACGGCAGACTATTGTGGCGCTAGTAATATAATTCTAACAACATTTCCAACAATTTTTGTTTGGTTCCAAATAATCCGCTTGCCAACTTAACATGTGCCTATTTTAATTAAAATGCCTCTCAATTTATTGACAATAAGGTTGAAGAATCAAAGGAATATTGTTCGGAACCAACAAAGGGATAAAACTAATTTAACTCTACGTTGGTAATTGCTCGGTCTATTGTGTAAATTATATTTGTATAAGGTACACGCCTATTGATGTTTAATCTATTTAAAACTGACAGCTACATTTGTTCTGACAGCACTGACAGGAACGTGAACCAATCACCGCTGGGCACGACACGGGCGCAGGCAGGTGACGAGCGGCAGACTGATTACGTGTTTTGCAAAAGCAAAGCAGTAGCAATCTGACAATTGTCAAATTACATACATACATGCTTTTGCTGACCTGTACTGATGCGGGGCTTTACGACAATACGTCAGCTGCATGCATTTCCTTCCGTGCATGTCGTAAAAGTCAACTAAGGAACTTGGGCGCCTTCCCAGGCGATAAGGGGATCTCACTTATGATTCCACAGTTCTGGCTACCCTGTATCGGGAACACAGTCGTGTCCTTGTGTGTATGTATGTATGCTTTTAATAGTTAATACGGGGGCGGATGTAATTCTATGACAAACGATAACACAATTTGTGTGGGCGCCCGCGCCGCCGCGCGCCGGGCCATTTAATTCCATTCCCGCCAAGCCGCCCCACTAGTACAACGCCTGAAAATTAATATTGTTATTGTCTTTTAGGTGTTTCTGCTACTAAATTTGGTAGTGTGTTTAATGAAAGTAAAAAAAAACCGGACAATAAAATTATTGGTGGGGCAGATTCTTCTACGAATTTTAAGGCGTACCACTTTGACACACTAGTGGCTTGGTGGGGCAAAATGAATTCACCCGGCGGGTCAGGCTGGTGCTATAATGTGGTATGTACCAATGAGGCTCATCTAAGGTGTATAATATAATATTTCAATACATAAGTTCCAATACCGCAATTCGAATCTAGGTGAATCTAGGCCCCAGGTTGATCTACCAACCATAGTCGAGTCTCTACAACTATAATTTTTACACTATTTTCAAAACTGCTAAGATGAGCTTGCATTATCGGCATGTACTTGGATAGTTTAATGATGTCCTTCGGTAAGAAAATTTTTATTTTGAATTAAAAACGCAGATTTACTAGAAACTTCTTCATATGCTACGGAACCCACTGGAATAAAAGTCTCCAGAACAAAAATAAACAACACTATAATTTGTAGATGTCAATACATGAAACGCGCATGTCAGATTCTAAGTCACCATTCAGATATTCCACTCTTGCGCATCCGCGTGCCAAATGCGCTTCGTAACGCCCAATTAGTGCAGAAATACATTGACTGTCGAAGCGTACGGACGTGTGTCACACATTCTTATAAGACTAGTTTACATTGGCGACACTTATTCCAATATTTAGATTAATAAATAAAATTAAGTTATTGGCCAATTAACAAAAATACGAGTAGTTGATCAAGAAAATGTAAGTACTGTACTTTTATGAGACATTAAATTTTATGTATACCTCGGTAAGTATCTTTATTAATTTAAATGAAGGAGTAAAATTAAATAATATAAAACGTATTAAAATAAGTAGTAGTTTATGCCTATTGTGAAAATATCAAAATCTATGTAAGCTATAGACATAACTGTTCATTTTCATAGTTTTGTCAGAATAGATTGCTCTCATAAAAAAATTAAGAACATACTATTTATCATTTATATTATTCTGACGGCTAATGTGAACAAAGCTTTGCGTAGAGTTACAAAACGCTTAGATCTAGACCGTCACGATTGACAACACGCATTTAGAGGTGGCGACATTTATACTCAAGTGAATAATATTATCTATTAGTAAACAGCTTGTAATTAATTACAAAATAGACATGTCAATGGATATGTCGATTGTAATAATTATTTGTTATTGATACTTAGTTAACACTAATTATAACTAATGTTTTTTAAAGTGTGTGCGGTTTAAAGCTGTAACAAACCGTATGTATTCGTTACTGAGTAACGGGTACTCCATCAAGTACCGAGTAACGAAACGTTACCCAGGAATTCGTCTCGTTACTCGCATGTTTCGTATCATGGGTATTTTTCGTATAATAGACTGTTTCGGATCGCAAGTGGTGTATTGATACGTTTGTTTTTGATCGTAATATGTTCTACCAATGCGCGTGATGCGCTTATTTCAAAGAACCGTGATTAGGTTTGTTTAAAGTACTTTTTTTATCGTCAAAGTTTTTTACTGTTTTGTACTATAATTTAGGTTTGTGGTAAAAATTTTCTATCCTTTGCAAAATTGGTATATTACGTCGACAGTTCACGTCGATTCGACTCGTTACCATACTACATACTATAGTTACTATACCATATGCGGTATCAGAAGTAACGAGTTCGGTAACGATACGATAGTAACGAGTACTCATGGTCAAAGTAACGAATACATACAGCCCCCTAATTACGTAAAAGCAATAGCAAAGCCGAAGCCGCGCGATCGCGATAATTGAGAGTGTGTGTGTGTGTGCGGAGCTAGGGTGCGGGACGCGGGAGGACGCCGAGCGCTTGTTGCGCGGCTTCGGGTTTGCTATTGCTTTTACGTAATCATGGGGCGGGTACGCTTTTATTCGTTATTTTAAATCCCGATTTTTCCACACGTCTATCTGACGTTTTCCAGACGCCTATCAGATGAATTAAGTTGATGTCGTCTTTCTCTAAAACTTTGACATGATAGAGACAGCATTAATCTTAATTCTTCAAATAGGCTATTTAACATTTGTAAAACGTAAATTCGTTTCGTTTAGCTCCTAGTTAATTATTTGTGTTTGGCATAAACATATTGTCAATTTATGTTCTTCATGAGCTCACAATCAATAATTCTCAATTGAAGTTCTTTCGTGGTTTTTCAAAGACTCTAATTATTTTAAAAACTTCGCTTTACAAAGACGTAGACAATAATATTTCCTCTTTTACATATTTTATCTTATATAGCATCTCTATTCACAATGTATTTATTACGTCTATATTTCATACCAATTCCTGATCTCAAAACAAACGCAGATATGAGTGGAAGAAATTATGTTACAAAAACCGATTCAGTAGGCGTATTTTTTTAACAATAACTTAAACAGAACATAATCGCTTTATTATATTATATTCTACTAGTGGACGCCCGCGACTTCGTCCGCGTGGACTCCAGAAAAAATAAAATGACGAAATTATCCGGGATAAAAAGTAGCCTATGTGTACCTAGTATCCAGGGTGTCAGCTAACTCCGTAGCAAATTTTATTAAAATCGCTTCAACCGTTTTTACGTGAAAGAGTAACAAACATCCATCCATCCATACTTACAAACTTTCGCGTTTATAATATAAGTAGGATTATGTAATTTAGGGCCCATTATTCCATCTAATGGTTAATTAGCCTATGAAGGATAAAGTTGATTTTGTCACAATCTTAATCAAGTTTTAGAGAAGGATAACAAAATTATTACATAAATTGACAATTAAGTATAATATAAAATTATTAATAAAGAAAATGGAAAAAATTCTTCACCCGAGTGGGAATCGAACCCACGACCACTGCAAACCGTGCCAGCTGCTATAACCACTAAGCTGCCGGGTCAATTACTCGGATGACGAATTTTACCTTCTCTTTTCTAAATTACATATTTGGCAACGTTATTCTTCATCCCGATAGCTATACATAAGCCAAATCTCGGCAAACAAAGCTGAATCCCTCAGCACAATGTTTAAAGATGAAACGATCAACCATATCCTAACCGATTATATTAATGGAGAAGTGTTTATATAAATTTATTTTAGTCAAGATATTATATATTATACAATTATTAATAAAGAAAATGGAAAAAATTCTTCACCCGAGTGGAAATAACATAATTTGAATAAAGTTGTACCCTGCTTCTAACATAGAAGAATAAGATGTTATAGAGTGCTAATGTCATACAAATTGTTTCGATGCACCTTTAGACTTTTCGGTGCCTCACGATTCCAGTCCTTGATACTAAGATTGCATTACTGTAATGTACAGTATCTAAGGACCAAGGAATGTCAAGGTCTGGAGGCACCGAAAAGTCTAAAGTTGCATCGAGGCAGTTAGTATGACATTAGCACTCTATGACATCTTATTCCTCTATGCTACTAATAATCGCGCGTAAAGTTAGAACCTCGGCATACTTGCAAAATATATAGAATATCTTATGCAATGTTTTTGATTTTGCTGATTTTAATTGTTTAAGTATAGATAATGAAATCCTTAATTGGCTTTATTCTATGTTTATTTTTAATGTATAATCTGTAAGAATAGCTGTGGATTTTTGTTAAATAAATAAAATAAAATAAAAATCTAACAAATTAAAATGTGAATAGCTTAAACCTAGTTTATAGTAGTAGTAAGGTCCGTATTCTTTAAATAACGGAATAGGGTACTTGCGTTGGCTACTTCGACCTTGGTCTATGTCGCCATACCTTTATATTCCCTACGGCCCAAACACAGAGAGGCCTCGGAATCAAATATTTGCACGACAACCTAACGTATATCCTGTCTTTATTTGCCCAATTTCGAAATACCTGCTCAATATGTCGCCTTATTATACGGTTCCTTGCGAATATATTCCAAATGGCTAAATACCAGAAAGGGTCCTTTTAGCTGAATTAAATAAAGGTTGGGTGGAAACTGGTGAGGCGGATATACGTGTTTCATGTTGTTTATTATGTAAGTAAATGAAATGAAATTCTAATAACAGGTTATAATAATAAAAGATATTACATACATACATACATATTATCACGCCTTTATCCCTTACGGGGTAGGCAGAGCAACTAAGGGTCGATAGAACCACATGGTGCCACTTCTGACCAATTTTGAGGGTATAGTTGAGATGTACAAGTTCGGTTAGTAGTGACAGGTGGTCAGCCCATCGCCTACAAAACACCAAGACCCTCTTGGCCCTCTACTGGCTTGTACAGTATGCCCGGGAAGAGAAGCAGCTGTAGTATTACACGTTATTTTTTCACTCCCAGAGCAGCATAGAAGTTAAAAAGTATTAACAAATGGCAATATGAGTTTCGACAGACACCATTATTGCGCTGATCCCACTTACAATGGCATGAGGGCAGGAAGATGATGAATAACAAAAGGTGTGTGGCTGTTTTGCCTTATATGGGGTTGCTAGAATGCAGGATCGCGATAGCAGAGTAAGATGTAAAAGATCAGTGACAAGTTGCTAGCTCATTGCCTGAGAGTACGCCCTTGAGGTCCTCAGTCGACTCCTACGACGTGCAGGGTAGGAGCTGCAACTGATGTATTCTAGTGAAGCCCATTATCTATGTATAAAGTAAAACGAAAAAGTTACATAGACCTATATTTACAGGTTAGTTACGATGTCACTATATAAAAGTTGGTGTAATCCAAATATATATGCCCTTAACGCCACAATAATAGAAACCAATGTAGCCCAATTTGCACCGAACAAAACATGTTTTGCAGAGATTTATTGTTCGTGCAGTTTCCCAAAGTATTAAGCTTCGACCACACTCGTATTTTATTGGTACAATCTGCCAAATTGCCAATAAATCAAAATAGCAGGTAGTCAACCGCGATTGGCCCACCACTCATTCCCGCCTCTGCGACTCCTGTGAGCCAGGATCAACAGAGGCGACCAGAAAAATGCATAACATAGCATAGAAAATCCCGGGGGGACCTAACTAGAGACTATAAAGCATTAAAACTAATAGAAAAACAGAATGTGAAGTATGAAGATAGGTATTCTTAATATTACATTAAGTACTGACTGACAATATTATTACAATTGGAACATACGGCTACTTTATGTTACCTATGAGTTATTATGCCAATAATAAGCGTGACAAAATTCTTTGAAGGCACGGAAATTGTGCTTAATGATAGGTCATAATGATAAATCGGTCTGGAGACAGATTCAATAGAATTTAACATTTGATTACGGGCATTAGACCGAAGTCCACATTCCCAAAGAATGTGGATGGGATGTTTGTTGTATGGAACAATTGTTGGCGAATGAATAGTCACAGTAAGGTGTTGGATCTAATTTAAAGGTGTATAGTTTACTCTTCAAATTACCATGTCCAGTGAGAAACTGCGCTGTGGTGTGATCAACCTCAATCCAAGGCATTTTTAAACATTCGAATACAGACGGGAAAAAATTATACAAGTCTCTGCCTTTAGTTGACGAGTCCCACCTAGACTGCCACTCATCAATTAAGGTATATCCTCAATGTTTATATTTTTATTTGTTTATAATTTAAATAATCTGTTTATTCTAAGCCTATCACGGAGTTTAACGAAGTCGTTGTTAATATTTTTATTTCTGAAATAGTTCGATGCCCTACGCTGCAGTTCCAGATCGACAGGCAATACACCCGCAAGAACTGGCAATACATCGTTGCTTACCGTTCTATAAGCATTTGTTAGAAAAATTAACGCTGAACGCTGGCTTTGTAATAATTAGGTAGATAGCAGGTAGTCAAATAGAATGACCTAATAGTTTTGTAAAGTAAATAACTGTGTTTAATATTAACAAATGAATTTATAATGTATGCAGGACGAATTTGACTTGAAATAAATATAGGCATGTTACTAGCCATATACGCCAAAGATCTCATACATATTTCACGCTCTCTGTAAAATATGTATAAAGCCTCGAGCACACCGGATGCGTATGCGTGCACGTAAGTGTAGACGTACACGTACCTCTAGAGTCTAATGTATGGAACTGTCATCGCTTGACGTCTATGCTTACGTCTACGCATACGCATCCCGTCTGCCCGTGCCTATACAGTTCCATACATTACAAATCAGAGTTACGTTTACGCTTACGTGTACGCATACGCATGCGGTGTGCTCGAGCCTTAAGTGTTGACAATGTACCAATGTATTTCTACCTATTCGACAGCCCACCATACGATTAAATAAATAAATAAGTTCACACTAAAACAAAGCACTCATTTTCCATTAATTTTGTACTGGATGTCTGAATACCTAAGGTACGTTGAATTGATTTTTACACACATACAGCACCACCTTAACATTACTATTCAGACCGCCGCATGAATCATTCAGGATCGACAATTTGCCTGTAAATCGGCTAATAAAATTGAAATACGTGCGATTGAAAATTGTGTACGATTGTCGACGACATGGAAACTGGGGCCCGGAAATAATGGATTTGGAGAATCCATTTATGGTTGCAGCTTGAATTGGCTTAATATCCTTATTAATGTTATAAATGAGATAGTTTGTGATACCCTTACAACCATCATCATCTTCCTGCTCCAATCTCATTATAAATAGGGTTGGCGGAATATGGTTACATTTGAAACTGGTGTTTTTTCGTTGTCACCCTTAACGAAGGTATGTACTCTATACATGAAATAAAGTTAATTATTCAAAAAAAAATCTGGGAATGATGTAAATTTTTTTGAATAAAAATTAGTAATTACTTACTGGATCGGGCGAAATTTATAGTGTCCAGTGTCTATGCTAGTTTTATCATAGACAGATATTAATTATTTCTCCTGAAAAAATCTTGCTACGCGCGTCTATGTGCATTTATGCAGAAAAATGCAGTCTATTTACTCAACTTTGGATCCTAATATCTTGGGAAACAGACTCTTCCCAAGTATGCTTCCATGAAGAAAAACGATCGTGATGATGAGGAGATTCTGTAGTTTTCGGGAATGTTGACGACCAAAAAACACCCTATATTTACCCTTACATTCATCATGTTTGGCAATTTTGAATGCATAGTGATCGAAAATCTATGAGATTGCATGAAGAATATGTAAAGGTTGATGAAGCGTTGTTTGTTATTGACTTGTTGCAAATTTAAGAAATAAGAAAAGAAATATGTGATAACGTGTTTGATACAAGCGATCGAAAAGAGTAAATCTCTCGCTACACACATAAAGACATGACTGCTTCCTCTAAATAGGATGGCCAGAACTGTAGGATCATAACAGATATCTAATAGCTACGTTTAGAATAGTAGAGATAGATGTAAATGATGAAGCTAGTAGTAGTAGCTAGTGCAGACTACTAGCTTATCGCCTAAGAGAATGCTCGAGTTCAAGTCGACTCTTACGACATGCACGGAAAGAGATGCAACTGAAGTATTCTAGTTTCCACTTCTGGACAGGAGATATCTCGTTAGATAGTAAGTATACTCTTTGGGCCAAATATTACCTGTGTTTGGCAAGAGTTCAGGTTTATTGACAGCCGCCTGGGTGCGCGCCAGATCTGCTCCACCCACTCGTGTTGAGAGGCCCTTTATACTAGCGTTATTTAACGCGCACGTTGATATGCGTTTCTTTAGTGTACATATTTTGTGCAAACTGCGTTTTTCTAAATAGTTCCTTTGAATCATGGCGCTAGTTACTATGTATGTGACTATGTTGTCGGTTTTACTGCGTACAAAAGATGTTAGTTCCGAAATCGAATTAGGATTCTATGAAACCAAAATAGGTAAATACGTGTATTCAGGTGCAGGTGAAGAAGCTAGGCTAGGGGGTTTGAATTACTAGATGAAGTAGTTAGACTACGAGTTAGATGATGCTGACTTGGACACTTTTTAAGATAGTGAAAGTTTTTATTTGTAATTTTAAGATGTTGGTTCAAAGCTATTAGACTTTATAATACGCTGTCTTTGCTCACAATATTCAATAGGTAGTGACCTAAGTAGTTTTACCTGCATAGTTATAAACTTAATGCAAAAGCGATGATAATATTTTTATTATACTATATTAGATATTATTATCTATCATTGTGTTCATCGTCTTATCACATTGATTCTTTTAATAACACTAAATTGTAAGAAAACTCAAAACTTACGTTGATAATCCCGGATAATAATAATTTCAATTATTTCCGGAAATAATAATACAATTCATTTGTTAGTAAGTACATAAAATAAATAGAGTTGCGTAAAAGAAACGCTAGTGTAAAGCGCTGCCCTACAATCAAATAAATTATTATTAGTCATGTATTAATTGTCTATAAAACAATTAAAATAGATCACTCAATGATAATTATAATTTAAAGAGGGTCTTTAGTTTGATTAAAGATAAACATTATTACAAGCTTGTCATGTGAGAGTTCTTTATATCTTTTAACGCGACAACGATACAAATATATGTAGGTTCAAATAGTATTACAGTCAGAAACATCGGTTTGTAGATATTAAAAGTACGCTTCTCCTAATCCTTTATTTCCTTTCCCTTTCGCCAGATATACATTGTTCTTCTATAGATTTATTGGTAAGATCTCCTTAATGACCTTGCAGTTCTAGCTACTCCATTACGGTAACACAGCAGTGTTTATATACAGGATGTTTTTTTGTGGCCACCTTTAACGAAGGGTACGTACTCTATACATGAAATAAAGTAAGTTTATGCTAAAAAAATGCTGGGAAAAAAAAATATTTTTTTTGAAAAAAAATTTTAAATTCCTTGATCGTGCGAAATTTATAGTGTCTAGTGTTTATGTTAGTTTTTTTATAGACAGATATTAATTATTTTTCGTGAAAAAATCCTGCTACGCGCGTCTATATGCATTTATGCAGAAAAACGCAGTCTATTTACTCAACTTTGGACCCTAATATTTTGGAAACCAGACACTTCCCAGGTATGCTTCCATGGAGAAAAATAATCGTGATGATGAGGAGATTCCGTAGTTTTCGGGAACGTTGACGACCAAAAATCATCCTGTATGTAGGTTCAAATAGTATTACAGTCAGAAACATCGGTTTGTAGATATTAAAAGTACGCTTCTCCTAATCCTTTATTTCCTTTCCCTTTCGCCAGATATACATTGTTCTTCTATAGATTTATTGGTAAGATCTCCTTAATGACCTTGCAGTTTTAGCTACTCCATTACGGTAACACAGCAGTGTTTATGTACAGGATGTTTTTTTTGTGGCCACCTTTAACGAAGGGTACGTACTCTATACATGAAATACAGTAAGTTTATGCTAAAAAAAATGCTGGGAATTTTTTTTTTTTTTTGAAAAAAAATTTTAAATTCCTTGATCGTGCGAAATTTATAGTGTCTAGTGTTTTTTTATAGACCGATATTAATTATTTTTCGTGAAAAAATCCCGTTACGTGCGTCTATGTGCATTTATGCAGAAAAACGCAGTCTATTTACTCAACTTTGGACCCTAATATTTTGGAAACCAGACACTTCCCAGGTATGCTTCCATGGAGAAAAATGATCGTGATGATGAGGAGGTTCCGTAGTTTTCGGGAACGTTGACGACCAAAAATCATTCTGTATATTCCTACACTCAAAAGTGGGACTATAAATAAAACCTTTGATTTATATTTAAATTGTGATACCGTCTCGAAATTATTGATCAGCGCCCAGTCATTTTGTACAAACAACATCATTAACGAACATGTGCATAACAAAGAGCAAAGTTTACTTTGTCTGACCTCTCTCTCCCTCTCATCTAGGTATATAGCCCTGTCCCTTCCAAATTGCTGGTAAATTTGCGGTAATTGTGTTCCCTTGGGGACTCTCCGTGACTCGTGTTACAATTGGGCCTAACTTGTTACTAATAAGGGTCTGGAGATTGTTAACATAACATATACAGGGTGTAATAAAAGGGGTATGTTAAGCAAAAAGCTGTGTAAATAGTCCACTTAAAGAAAACTACCCATAAATAGACTCGAAATAATTATTTTTCCAGATAGTATGGATCTTTAATAATTTAGGAATGTTCGTACAATCTTGAAAAATAGGCTTGTGATTTTAAGTCTGAATTGTGGGTAAGTTCTGTTTTGACTCCCCTTCTGTTACATCCTGTCTATGTATTGTTTTGATGCTGGCTTCAAATTTATATGTATGCGTAACAGCCTAGAAAAGTCAGTTCTGACTCTTTAAGATATCGTTCTGACTCTTTAACATGGTCTCTGCACACACAGCAGACTTGCCCCAGTCAGTAACGTATTTCTCAGGGTCGGTAAATATTTATAATATTAGTGGACGCCCGCGACTCCATCCGCGTGGACTACAGAAAAAACAGAATGTCGAAATTATACGGGATAAAAACATTTTGCCGGGATAAAAAGTAGCCTATATGTTAAGTGGGACCTGTCACAATATATTCCTGGAAACTGCATTGAAATCGGTTCAGCTGTTTCCGAGATTAGCGTGCACAAACGCACAGACAAACAGACAAACCAACTATTTCATTGATAAAGGTCTTCTATAATATTTTTTCTCATATATCTTCCATGTACAGACAGTGATCCGTTACATTTTTATTATACAGGGTGTGGGTGACAGCCAGGCAAATACTGATATGCTGAACAAGTACCATTCTGCTGAGTTAAACTCGCAGGAAATGTATTTTTAATTTGATTATTATTAGTAATCTTTGCTCTCCGCGCCAATTGTATCGGGCGATCCTGTGACTAATTTAATGGGCTTATTGGTTATTATGTGACACATTGCTGTTTTTTGGATCACTTGTGACTCTCCATTAGAGTTGACCAGGTTTTTGAACTTTTGAGTGGATTTTTTTTAAAATCATGTTTTGGTCAAAATTTGATTTATGAGTCATTATCTAAGGCCTTTTTTTTCTGAAAATATGAAAAAAATGTCGGAAAATTTTTCTTGTGTTTTCCACCTCAGAATCACGGTCTGAAGTGATGGTATCAATATTTGCCTGGCTGTCACAAACACCCTGTATGTAATAGAACGCTGCTACGGTCACGTTGATGGCCGCAGTCTGATAATCACAGAATCTACTCCCGCGTATGCTCTATGTGGCAAGTTGAATCATAACAACAAAATACGTCAAAGTAAAATTTTACTTATACAATGTTACATTTTTGTTATTCATAAAGACATTAGTTGCATTACTTATCACACTTGAAAAATTAATACGTGACCACTCTGGTTACCCTTAAAATTTGACACCACAAATTAAATTCTATTTCAATATAATCCAATTCTATTGTAGAACATAAGCTATAGGCTATAGAGCGCTAGGTATCGCTTTCTATTGAGCCAATCAAGTTAAATTTTGTTGCTTTTCTACTAATTGGCAGTGATTTGGCCTTAGGACGCCCTGTACTCTGTGCCTACGGATCTTATACTCGCATTTTATAGCACGCTCAATAGCTAATATACTCTATGCATTAAATATATTTACGAGCCTTTTATATACTAAATTAATTTAATTCCGCATAAGTTGGGTTATTTTAATGTTTAATAGTGATCTACCTCTGAAATTTTTAAATATTTTAAGTACAATCGCAAGCGTGGGACCTAGCCAAGGTTGCGGGCGTCGGTCGGTTGGATGCAGGCTGCTTCCGACCGGTCGGTATGGAGGTTGTTGGGGAAGGCCTATGTCTTCCCAGGGCTAAAATGATGATGATGATGAAGTACATATTAACACTTCAGAAAGTTCACGAGAATTACCTACCTATTAACTAGGCTTAAGTAGTTTCTTCAACGGGCACAAAGCTTTTCTAAAAAGGCTCATCAGGGTTATTAACTAGGCGTCCATAAGTGGTCTTCAACCTGACCTAGCAAGGCTTGTCATACATAATTCTCATGTCATTGTTTTCCATCTTCACGCGTTTGTCAAAGGTGCGCATGTCGGTGCGTCGCTTGGAGGTCTGCTCGCTGTCGGGTTGGTAGTTGCCCGCATCGCAGGGGCAACACGCGCCGCATGCGCAAAAGGGCTGGCAAGTACGCCGAACCATGTCCCAGGCTCCTGTAATATGGAACCTTTGAGACAATACATACAAGAGTCGAAGTTTAAAACGAAATCTAAATTTATGAGGCTAGATAGAGATATTAAGGGTGTTGAATGGGTGTTGGCATATTTACAATTTTGTCACGCTGTTTTTTTTCACTTTGCAGTTAGCCTGATGTTGGTGCTAACAGTAACACATAGGGAATAAATCCAAATAGCAATATGGTGGAATTACTGGTAAGACTTCTGGGATTACAGGAAAACATACTACATACATACATATAATCACGCCTTTATCCCTTACGGGGTAGGCAGAGCACCAAGGGTCGATAGAATGTGGTGTCACTTCTGACCAATTTTGAGGGTATAGTTGAGATGTACAAGTTCGGTTAGTAGTGACAGGGGATCAGCTCATCGCCTACAAAACACCAAGACCCTCTTGTCTCTCTACTGACTTGTATAGTATGCCCGGGAAGAGAAGCTGCTGTAGTATTAAACTTTCTTTTTACTCCCAGGGTAGCATAGAAGAAAACATAGAGGAAAACATATATTCCTAGGGTTATATAGGCATCCACAGTTATAATGCATACCAAGTTTCTTTGCAAGCGCAGTGTACTTTAGGAAAGGTGTATCTACATTAACTTCGATAGGTCTGTTACAATAACGGAACAGATTAGTATCTTCGATTTTTTTTACATGTTCAGCGGACGCTGCGGCTAACGGAGCTGAACTTTCTGGGATAGTAATTTTCTGAAATCAATACAAGTTTGCACAATAAAATTATAGATATTAAATAAACAGGCGACATTATTGAAAAGTACTTTAAAAACGAAAATGTGTCGAGTAATTTGAAAGTTACGTAAACCTTTACAATCATTTCCAATGAAATGCTCCAATCGATCGTCATCACCAAAACATGCAAATGATAATTTTACACCTTGAAAGTTATGAACGTGCTGATCAATTACATCCATCCTGCATTATGCTAAACGAGATTGTGGTATCTCCTATATGATTTTCTAGTTCTTGTTCCCCCATTTCGAGAACACAGCCACAGAATTATAAAGGTATGACCCATGTGATTTTATCCGTCAACGAAGATTATTGAAAAAAACACAATAAAAGCATGATGTAGGTACCTTAGTTACGAGGCAACATGCTAGGGATCAGTATACTCCACAGAATATCATACGCAAGTGTAGTCCGAGACCACAGTACTTTGATACGCCATATTTGTACCACACCCGAACTGCAAAAATGGCCAAATATAAAAGATTACGTTCACTGGAAGCAGATTTGTTTGGAGACTTTCGAAGCGATGACGCGAATACTCTAGTCAATATGAATCACGATTTTTAAGGTTCCATACTCGAAGAAATCCAGACGAGACCCAATTGTTTATTATATAGTCATACGTGCCAGTAACTAACTTCAAGGTTCAACACCATAATAACTACCCTTTTAAATTTTAGGGCCAATCATGGGTCAATACGATTATTTTGATCTTGTAGAAACGTAAGAACAGTAAAAAAGACAACCGGACAAACAAATTTCAAACACTTCGAATATAAAACACACGGGTCTAATTTCGAAGCGTATTTGTCAAGATGTCTCAAAAAGAAAAACTAATAAATGAAATTGTTTGTTGGTTTTAGAGGTTCATAATAATTAGTGGTTTACTAATTTACTAATTTCTATAATCCTGAGGATGCCACGGTTGTTGGCGAAACATATGTAGATTGTTTATCTAGTTTTTGATTTCGGAATGGTGCAATGTATCGTCTTGCATGCTAGGTGCTCGGGTCTGGTTTCTCATGGCGATTGTAGTTAGTGCAAGTGCCTGTTGTCGCAATTATGAGTTATCAGATCCGAGGGTCAGTGGAGGGTGTAGGGCCCGGTGGTGGGCGCACCCATAGTAAAAGAAAAACTAATAATAAACTGATAATTCCAATAGGCTTCCTACCATTGCAAAGCGATGCACAATCTTCACTAATACTATATATTACATATATTCCAACGGCTGTGTTCTTGAGACAGGGTAGCCAGAATTGCAGGAACATCAGAGAAATCCCACGGCCACGCTTAGCATAGCGAGCACAGATGTAAATGATAAGTGACAAATCTCTAGTTTATCGCCTGAGAGTTCTTTAGACGAGTCAACACAGGTATTGCTATATTTGCTATTATGCGTAATAAATAGATTAGCCTACAGGTTTACCTTCGGCCACCGAGACTGTTCCTGCAATTGTTTCTTCATCAGCATCTCGGCTGACGTCTGCAGCAGCTCTCCATTCCACTCACGTCTGCGATACTTGCATATTGGACGGCAACTGAATTGATCGGTTCATTAATATTGTATCTATTTCTTTAGGCTAATTGGTGAAAAGTGAGTGTGTATTTTGCACACTTCTGCCCAACCTCTTTGGGGGATAATGGGCTTATGACTATTTCTTTATTTATTGCAGAAGAGAACTCTTGATGTTTCACCAAGGATATTGTAGCAATGTTTAAAAAATCTAACACAGATGATGGCAGCTTTGTCCAAAGAGCTAAAGGTCTAAAAATAGACTAAAAGTCGACTCTGGAAATTCCACTGATTATTTATTATTGCAGGTTGGTCTAGTTGGCCTGCGACACTATAGGTTCGAATCCCGGTAGGTGTAAACATTAGTATTAATATCGAAGCTTGTTTTCTAACCATGGATGTTTCTATACTAATCTATGTATTTATATACCGTTGCATAGTACCCACGACACAAGACCTTAGGGACCTTAGTGTGGGACTAGGTTAATGTCTTGTGAAGTGTGAGAATATTTATTTATTTAATCGATAGGTACTAAGATTACTTCTTTTCTTTCAATCTGGTACATGGTCAGGCATCCATCAGACAGTGAAACATTGAATATCCTGTCAATTTAATCCTTGCCCAATTTGTGTACATTGTTTTTTAATCCGAGGGATCTTTAAATATTCTATTCTTTTTCCTGATTGGTGCTTTAAATAAATTATATTCAACTTACTGGCAAAATTCATCATAAATTTTTGGGTCTCGTTTCGTTTTCAGCGCCTTATCCATTTCTCCTTTTCATCAGGTTCGTAATTAACAATACTAATGGACGCATTCGACTGGATAATTTGAAATTAAATGTGCTTCAGAAAATCCATGGAAATTAAAATTTTCTTTCCGATTTTTTGTTATGGAAATTACATTTTTGGCGTAATGTCGAATTGGCAACCTTAGCAACCGAACGATTGGCAATGACCATTTGTTAAGGTCTTTATACATTTCAGCAATTTTCTTCAAATATTGAAACTAGTTTTTGCCCGCGACTTCGTCCGTATATCCAGAATATAGTCTATGTCGTGCTTTCTACTCCTAACTATAAAATGTATGCAAAATTTTAAGAATACTGGTTCAACAAATGAAGCGTGAAGAAGTAATAAACAAACAAACTTACTTTCGCAATAATACTATTAGTTGGGATGGGATAACAGCAGTGGACTGCAATAAGCTGCTAGCAAGGTCAATTCCCATGTTGGTCATGGTAATAGTAATGTATGAATTGTAAGTCAGGTAATGATAATAATTATATTAGAATATTTCTACAGCGAGCGATGGAGAGAGCTATGCTTGGGATCTCTCTGCGTGATCGAATCAGAAATGAGGAGATCTGCAGACGTACAAAGATCACCGACATAGCTGAACGGTCCAGCAAGCTGAAGTGGCAATGGGCAGGGCACATAGCTCGAAGAACTGATCGGTTGGATGCAGGTTGCTTCCGACCGGTCGGAGTGGAGGTTGTTGGGGGAGGCCTATATCCAACAGTGGACTTCTCAGGGCTGTAAATGATGATGAATGATGATTTCTACAAAAATATCCTATTATGTAACAACAATAGCATTTGCTTTATTTTTAATACGCGTAATAAGAAGTTCGATGATTTTCCGTCGCGACGAGGTATGACCAGTTTCCCACTCATAGATAAGGTAGACTGGCAACTGAATAAAATAACGGTTTGTTGAGTTGGTGTTGAAAATTTACCAAATTAATGCCGCTGTAATATGCAAAAACCTTTAAAGACCATGATTCTTTCACAATTTTTATATTTCTACACAAAGAAATCTGAATTTAACTGCCTGGAATGCGTATTTTACAGATTGAATCTTTGACTATCTATTCATTATATTCGTGTGAACTCGTGTGTGTTATGTTTGTAGGCATGTATTTAACTATTTATACCTGAGAATCATACCATTCCTCATCATCATTTTAGCTATAAGATATCTACCTCCATTGGAAGAAGCCTGTATCCAGCAGTGCCGCGACACTAACTAGGTCCTTATCCCATACCATTCCAAAGAGAATATAATACTACGTACCATTCTATAAGGTATATGTATAGATAGTGATGATGATGATTATCAAGATGTATACTTATACAGGATGATTTTTGGTCGTCAACGTTCCCGAAAACTACGGAATCTCCTCATCATCACGATATTTTTATTAATTTTTTTCCATGGAAGCATACCTGGGAAGTGTCTGATTCCAAAGATATTAGGGTCCAAAGTTGAGTAAATAGACTGCGTTTTTCTGTATAAATACACATAACGTAGCAAGATTTTTACACGAGAAATAATTAATATCTATCTATAAAAAAAAAACTAGCATAAACACTATACACTATAAATTTCGCCAGATCAAGTAATTAAAAATTATAAAAAAAAATAAAAAAATTCCCAGCATTTTTTTTGGCATAAACTTACTTTATTTGATGTATAGAGTACGTACCCTTCGTTAATGGTGGCCACAAAAAAACACCCTGTATAATGTATTTATTATATACAACATCCTTGTATTTACTAAACACATCTACCTTTTTTATTATAGGGGCAAAGAGGAGTCATTTAGGTACAAGGATAATCAAAAACACCTTTGAGATAAAACAGTGCAAATTTTCACCAGTTATGTTATAATGTAAAACGCTGTTTTATAATTGTATTATTTTATTTATCAATTAGAATACAATAAACCTGTAAACAATCATTTTAATAACTATCTAAAAATATCAAGTACATTCCTACCCTAGCCCCCCCACAGTCTTCTCAGCATCTTTTGAACGTCGGCGTCGGGCGAGCGTCAACGCTGTAATTACGCTACGTGAGTGTCGCGTCAACACAATGCACGCGCCGCGTCTTCTGTATTATAAAACGACGCGACATTTGCGCTGCGTAATTACATCATTTTGTGCGTGCGGCTTCCACTCAGCGCCGACGACGTTGCGTCGACGCCGCGCTGAAGCTCGCCCGACGCCGACGTTTAAAAGACGCTCAGAAGAAGCTAGTGTGGGAGGTCCCTTAGAGCAAACGTGTCGGTGACGAACCTCTAACGATTCGATCGAGAAAATGTTACTTTGTCTCCGCCCCCAGAACATTTTATACCAAAAAAAGACTAAATATTTTTGTTTCACTAATATAACTGAGAGTGTATATCTTTACATTGCTTTTCAATAAGATACTCATATGACGCGTGACCTGGAGGCTCCATGGACCTGAAACAATATTATGCAATATAGTATTTTCATAATGCTTCCGTTAGTGTTGATCTCCAACCGTCTCGGCCAAGGCGACCAATCTCTACGGAGATTGGCCAGGTACGCAGGAGATATTATAGTACACGAGTGCACTCTCTATTCCGTTACTCTCATAGTTCGATGGGACGGAAGCTGACACGGCCGGAGAGAGATCAGGCGCAGGACCAACAGTTTCACGTGCTTTCCGAGGTACGACCTTAACTTCCGTTAGTAGAAGTATGAAGACTACGCATACGTATATGGAGGTACATCACTGCTATAACATGGTGGTAATATTAAGAAATGAATATTTACACACACACTTTACTATTACTAGTCCCGTTAAGATAGATCCCTAGGGTATTAAAACTCAGGACCTATGGTAAACAGGATATCCATCAACTACCTACCTGGTGGCAATTACTTACTTAGGATGTTCTTCTTCCCATTTTTTTATTTGAAGGGCTTCTCTGTTTTTCCGTTTAACAAGTGCATCTGTAAACCGATTTCTAACATTGACTATCTACTGTGAACTTAGAAAACATTCTTAGTATTCTTTATTGTACACATAATTTTTTATCATAGACAGTAAGTTGTAAAAGAAATAGTACAGAGGCGAGCTTATCTCTAAAAGAGATTTCTTCCAGCAAACCATTAAGTACAAAGAAAATTTTATAATATATATTTACTAAATAAATATATTTACTAACATGTTACTGGAAGTATAACTAAAACTTCAACGATGACTTAACATATTGAGTCTTATGTATGTGCTAGTGGACGCCCATGAATCCGTCATATTGAATTTATCCGGCATAAAAATATTTTCCCGCGATAAAAAGAAGCCTATATGTTATTCTGATATATATGCTGTATTATTGTGAAGTTTGATCAAAATCCATTCAGTAGTTTTTGCGTGAAAGAGCAACAAACATCCTTATATCCTTACATACATACATCCTCACAAACTTTCGCGTTTATAACATTAGTAGGATTCAGTATAATAATAAACATTACCTGTTTGATTATCTTTAACATCGGAATCATCCAAGTAGTCCAGCATATCCACGGGACAATATCTTTCAGTTAATTTTGCATCAAACACCATGTTGGCGATACCTGAAACAATAAAGTGTTCAATTTACTTAAATATTCTAGAGTTCTATGAATTATGAAGACACCAGCGCTGAGGAAGATATATCAGGGTTTTTTTTTGTATCAGATGAAGCATCTATATACGTACGTGTAGTATTAAATTATCTATGGAACAAAGAAAATAACAAAACTCAAACAGATTCGCGAGCTCATTTTCCACACTTTCTTTTCAAACATCTTGTAATAGTCTGACAAATGAAACGAAAGCATACGAGCCTGTGCTACTGCATTTCTATTCAAACTTTACTGATATTAAAACTGTGGAGTTGAAATTCATTCTTAAGATTTAAGCTTTCGCCGAGCACGGTTCACATATTTTGCAAACGTTTACTAGAGTAATGCTAGTGCTAAGTCTTGCTATAGGATTTAACTCCGTGCTATTTTCGAAGTTGCTGGTATTTTCCATTTCCATGAATCACTATATATTTTTTTCCACTGATGTGTAAAATGTCCCCACACAAAGCAACATAAGCCCATTATGCAAGTGTACTACCACCGGACGACCAGGGAAACGTCAAGGCGACACCGGTTCACGTCTTCGAGTCGAGAGTGAACCGGTTTCTTTTAGGCAAGCGCGCTCCATCTTAGACTGTCTATTTAATATAATATTAAATTTTAAAAAAGTACCTCAATATATCTATTATATTGGAGCTTGTTCTATTGGAGCTTTTCTAAATAAAATGGTCAGACAAAAAAGAGTCAATGAAAATAATACTATAAACATACCTCGCTTTTGGAGCAGCTCCATCATGGAAACCGCAGTCTTTGACTTCGCGTCCTCGTCGGTCGAACATTTACAATCGTCTGACTTAGACCCACATGAACATCCTGTCCTTTGAGCCAACTCTTCGTTATATTCATTCTGGAAGTTATCACTTATTTATTGCTTTTATTACATACATTCCTGTGCTAATGGCTTTACTAGCTGCATATCGTAAAACTCGGCAAAGGAAATGATCCGTCCGCAAATGATATAATATACAGATTATATAATCTGCCCCGGAAATGCTAAACGTCTCTGTGGGATCTCACTTATGATCCACCTGCTCTGGCTACTCCATTTCAAGAACACGACTGTATCTATGTCATTGTATATAGATATATTACTATATTTTATACCATAGGTACTCGTATGTAGCGTAAGAGGTGTGTAATAAAAGTAGAGCCGTGCCAACTTCTTCGGAAAAAAAAACTGGATTTAATAAAGGATTTGGTAGTTTTGTCTGTATGATAATATACCTAACGATATTAAACATTCATACCGGCTGCACCATGATCTCTTTCAAGGATGGATTACTATCAAAAAAGCTCCAGAAGTCGCTGATTTTCTTCTGCACAAAGTCATTATCTTGGTCCGTCCCAGGTGAAAAGTCGTAGACTAGGTGTTGAGAGAACAGAGGCTCTCCACAAGCTGCATCAGCGAAGATATTACTGTTCTGTTCTGAACCCTCTGTTTTGATATGAGCTAAGTATTATTTTACAAACGTATAAATTCTTAAATTTTCTATGCTTGAGTTTCGTGATATAAAACTGGGATCTCCTATATGATCCCGCAGTTCTGGTAATCCCATTTCGGGAATACAGCCGTTTATAGATATGTACTGATCACGAAATCAATCATATCAAAGAATGAATCAATCAAACAATCAATGTGTGTAGTGGGCACGTCTAAGAAAAATTGGCTCGTTGATACATAAAGGTTCGCATACCCTAGATAGGCTTTGCGCCATTCATATCTTCGCAAGGCGATGTGTACCACCTACCTGTATGTACATCCAAATCTGATGGTGGATTGCTTGTGCATGGAAAAGTTGACTCAGCCAACTCGGGAAATAGTTCTGGCTGCACATGGTTCGTTCTAGGAAAAGTTGCGAATGATTTTAAATATTTAACCTTTGGATTTATAAAAATATTTCCTGCTTAATTCTAGATAAGTCGTCTTTGTCTGTATGAACTCTATTTATTTATTTATTAAGATTAGACACACCAACATCATGTATATTAAAAAGGTAGAATAATAATTATACATTGTAACACAATACTGATAGATGCAACTATGACTGGCGCACACAAAACATGCATTGAAAACTCGGCTTTTATCTCCTATTGTGATATTAATATTATGTACCTATACGCAAACCTCAGTGGTGACTGCCTGTTTGAGCCGTTTGGGGTTGAAACCATGCTGGGGGCATGGGTTCCAAGAGCCCACAACCTTTTTAAGGATACATCAAAAAGGTTGGTCGAGGCATATCATGAGCAGAGGGCTGGTTCATTTTTCGGACTGCGAGTAAGCTTCGCTATCCAGCGGGGCAACGCTGCCAGCCTTTTGGGCACATTGCCAGCGGTGGAGGACTTGCAAGGAGTCTTCTATTTGTAAATTTTATTTTATTTTGTAGCTCTAATTTTTTTTACGTAGGTATAGTTACTATTGCAAATAATTTTACTTCGTAGGTTATTGGTTATTTAGTGTTTGTATTATCTATTTTAATAAAGATAGATACCAAAGCTAATAGCCTAATAACTACGCATGGGCCCACGAAAATAATCTTTGTAACCAGTTACCATAAGTCTTGTCCAAGTTATAACTGAAAACTACTACTCGTATACTATGAGCCGATTTCGATATTTTCTAATCATTTCATATCCCAGTACATCGCAGCCTACACCCAGACCAGCCGATACCAGTAAATAATAATAGGGATAGGTGAAATGATAGGGTGAAATGACCGCTTACTTTCTTGTAGTCCTGTGATAGTGAAATAACGAGTGAAATTAAATAGTACATGACTGTGTAAACTTACGAGGAGCGACGAGCGTGATCTTCAGAATGTGCCTTGAATTGTAAATTAGAGTTCATTTGGAATATGATTTAGTAAAATCGTGTACATGAAAATGTTATAATAATAATTCAAAATGAAATTTATTCACCGTAAAATTTACAGTGTCAATGAAGTCAAAGAGAAGGAAGAGAAAGAATCTGTCATAGACAAGAAACCGAAGAAACTGGAAGAAACACAGAAACACAGTATAAAGAAGAGCCAACATGGAGCCAACTAATCAACCAACTTTTGATACGTTTGATCCTGTGGTTGGCTCAGATACAAGGAAAAGTTTATCACGGGTCAAAAAGCTACAGCTTCATAGTTAGACAAAGGAGTTTGGACTTAGTTACCTACTACTTAGCTAACATTTCATAGATAAATACACCAAAATTTACTCATGGCGACACATTGGCCACATGAATCAAAACTTTTTATTTTTTAAGCGTAGCTCAGAAAACATCATGAAAACCTATATGATGAAAACCTCAGATGAAAACATTGAGAAACAAAGTGATTCAGTCATTCAATCAAATGTCTTTATAACAAACGCTTATCAAAACGATCAAAACTTATACCAAAAAAATATAGAATTTAAAAGGAAGTTTAATAACTGTGAAAACTTTTAAAATCACATGAAGCACAGACATGAAGCTTAAACGCATGAAAACGAGAGCGAAATCTTGTGAATTCTCAAGCTGTTAAATATAAAGAAATGGATTTTTCAAAAAAACATTTTAAAACCTCCAAAAGCTCTTCACCCAAAATAGATGACAAGGGAGAAATTTCTCATATATTTAGTAATATGGACATATTCAAACAAGAAGATAATATAAACGACGAAAACAAACCGCACAACAAACAAACTGCATGCAAAAAATCTAGCAAAAGCTTAACCACTCGTGGTACTATAGCCAGCTTTGTGTCCTCTGACTCAGATCTTTCTATGACTAGAGGTATCAGAGAGGATTCAAGGACTGAGGATGTAGACGATACCATAAGAAAAGGCGACAGCCTATCATTTGTCACCAGTGACCAAAGTATTGGCGACTCTGGTGAAGGGCAATATGGTGAACCGTTTAGGGAACAACATGTCACTCTAGACTTCACACCTGTACCGGCAATAGATTACAATAGAGAAATGTTAAAGAAATGCTCCGATTTTTGGGCATTGATCCGCAAAGAATCTGTGTTACGAAGAAGATTTAAAGTCCTGGTATTATATTCTCATTTAATGCCTTAGATAGATAAAAATAGGACAAATATAGAAGTAGGTAATACTTGCCATTTTGAATACACAATATTTTTTGGTGTAGAAAACGTTTGCACTGTAAAATGTTTATAATAACATTCAGAGACATGAGCTAAAACTTAGATTAATAATTGACAAATCTAAGGACTAAAATTTTTCTTAAATAGGTACCTTTTGTAGCTTAGTAATTATAATATAGAAAGGGCATTTGAGCTGCTGGTCATCATAAACGTTTTCAAAGTATATAAATTCATCGATATTTTAAATCTCCTACTTTGCTCTAAAAAGGAACCAGACGAGACTCTATCTGTGACGACGTCGTACGAGCAAACGGAACAAGTGAAAACCCCAGAAATATTGGACTGGTTTATTAACGACAGTAATTTACTTATAATTCTTACTTATAAAATTACTTCATTCTGTTTCTTACTTATAATTAGATAGATATTAATAAATTCAAAGATCGACTAAGTCAGTTGATTAAACCTGATTAAAACTATAATTAAATTCTAGATAAACTTAATGATGCATTAGCAACCAATATGCGTCAAATATGTGGTGAATTTGACTCTGTCTCAAGCAGTAAAGTGGACGAAGGGGAGAAAAGAAAATCCTCAGCAGGTACGATGTCTGATTCTACATTATACCCCTTTTAAAATCAAATGTTTACCTATCCTGCGCTGACGTAGGGCTCTACTAGAATAAAACAGCTGCATATCCTTCCGTACATGTCGTAATAGTCGACTAAGGAAATCGTACATTCTTTCAGAATACGTTTTTTTAAAGCTTTATGAATATGTGAAATTGTTAGAAATATTCTATTAAACTTCGAAATAGCTTTTGAAAATTCTTACTCAATTTTAAACTTCGGTATATTAACGACTATTGTGATTTGAATATTCATTATAAAGAAATTCTCCATCTACCAAATTTCATAAGGTAAGAAAGAAAGTGTGCTAGTTGAGACCTCGAGAATTTTTAACCATTTTGAGTCACATTTTGCATTTATTACTCTCTCTACCGTTTAATTTGCATGTATACTTGTATTTTGGTATACCTCTCTCGCTTCCTTTGGTATTACTACAAAACTGCGTTTAAAGTGAAACACTGTTTAAAAATTATGTTGGTATACAATATATATGTAATATTGTTTGAATAGTTTTTTTATAACACGGAAATATTTGGAGACCAGCATCAGTTTAGTATAAACTAGCGGCTGCCCACGACTTCGTTCACGTGCACTTGTCCCGCGTACAAGACACTCGTGCGAAGCTGGGGCGGATCCCTAGTTATACATACAAACCTTCCTCTTGAAGTACTCTCTATTAATTAAAAAAAAACCGCATCAAAATCAATTGCGCAGTTTTAAAGATCTAAGCATACATAGGAACAGATAGACAGCGGGACGACTTTATTTTATAATATATAGTGATAATACAAGGCGAGTTCTCCAAGATCTCGTAAGCAGGTACTTGTTTTTCTTGTAATTGTAACGCCTAATACAATTTCATTTATAAAACTTGTTATTCTATAAAAAGTAGGTTACATACGTTGTATACAAAGTAATGCAGGTTGTATACAAAGTCGTATGTTTACCAGCGATTCACATTTCTAAAGCTTCGTTCATACCCGTGAGCTTGAAGAACGGTAACTTCTCGGTTAGCAATGTATTGGAGGAGCTGCTGTTCTCACTCTAAACCTAGTGAAACAGAAAGTTAGTTATCATGTAGATTGCTTTCTTGGTTGCATAGGTAAAGAACTAGTTAGCAAATAACTTTTAAATGCGATATGCTCCATATCACTCCATTTACCAAAAAGATCTATTACAAAATACTCTATTACAGTATTTTTATCTTCTTCTTCTATGTCTATACATCATCTTCCTGCCCTGTTCCCATTTATTTGGGGTCGGCGCAATATGTTCTTTTCATCCATTCATCCCTATTATCCGTCATCTCATTGCTCACTTCCAGTACACGCATATCCTCTCTCACACAGTCCATCCAACATTTCTTTGGTCTACCTCTTCCTTTATATCCATCCATATTCATGCACAACGCTCTGTGTAAAATTTGCCTTTCATCCCGTCGCTTTACATGCCTGTACCAAGACGGTATATGTATATCTATACATATAATAAAAATGTAACGGAACGCTGTCTGTACCTACATGGAACATATATGAAAAAAAATATTATAGGAAACCTTTATTAACGCAATAGTACCCAAAATAATATTTTTTGAATTTTAGTCTGTTTGTGCGTTTGTGCACGCTAATCTCAGAAACGGCTGAACCGATTTCGATGCAGTTTTCAGGAATATATTGTGATTGGTCCCACTTAATATATAGGCTACTTTTTACCCCAGGAAAGTGCTTTTATCCTAATTATAAAATATGTAAGATGATTTCGACATTTTGTATTTTTCTGCAGTCCACGCGGACGGAGTCACGGGCGTCCACTAGCATATATATAAATATGCTTACATCATATAAAGAACACACCCTCCAAGTTTCAGGTCTCTGCGAAAAGCAATTTAGATTGTGCACTGATTATTCTGTCAGTCAATCAGGACAAAACATATTACGTGCTAAACTTAGATAGATGAACCCCGTTCCACTTAACCCGATCAAATAAACATTGATATTAATACCTTTTCGTGATTTCATGGCGTGACACAACTCCGTTAGCCTTTCAGCTTTCATGGCTAACTTAGATAGTCTCTGAAATATTCAGGCTCCACCTTACGTGGCCGGCTGAAGCGGAGGAACGTTGAAGTATATTGCCATTTTAAATTAGCTAAAGCTTTAATTTGCTGGCGAATGAACTGTAGGAGTGTCATCTCAGCTTGTTTCTTCGTCAGCGTCTTATGTTATTTAGTGTAAATAAACACACGGCGGTATTCCCAAAATGGGGTAGCCTTACTGCAGGGTCATCAACGAGATCCCACAGCTACGTTCAGCATAAAGGGGACAGATAAAATGATCAGCGACAAGTTGTTAGCTCAACGTCTGAGAGAATGCTCGAGTTCCCTAGTCGTCTGTTACGACATGCATGGAA
This sequence comes from Carposina sasakii, assembly GCA_014607495.2. Lineage (NCBI taxonomy): Eukaryota > Metazoa > Arthropoda > Insecta > Lepidoptera > Carposinidae > Carposina > Carposina sasakii. Next base: position 13,864,942 of record CP053157.1, on the reverse strand, counting down.
GAAGATGCAGCTGATGTTTATTTAATTACTTATTTATTTCGTAATTTTTTCTATTATTTCAATGAAGCCTATTCTAATGTATTGTAGTGAACCCCCCATCAGTACAGAATAAAGCTTATTCATTATAACATAAACATTAAATCTACTTTTCAATGGAAATATAAGTAATTCTCACATATCAAATCTAAAAATAAACTATAAATATTCAAATAGAGTCAAGTATTTTTAACCGACTTCAAAAAGAGAGGTTATTAAGTATTGATACGTCATTCACATTTACAGAAAAGAAAGTTCTTGCACATAAAGAAGTCAGAGATCTATATATTACAATGGAGAAATGGGATGAGAAACATGAACCGTATGTAATAAAATTTAAGACACAACAGAAAACTAAACGAATAGAATATCACACTAAATTCTTATATGTAAAGGAAGGCATCATCGCATCGCTTTCTCTACTCATTGCTCATGGTTGAGCCTGAGGCCTCTTGTTAATGACCCGTTTTTTTAACCGCACGGCTTCATTGTACGGCAAAGCCAATCTCCCATAATGATCCATATACGAGTACTACTGACATCCATCCGTTCCTACGTACGGTGAATTAACCGTAGATTTGAACGGCAGAAAATCGTGTGCCGATAAGAGTCCTTATAAGAATTTATTGCTAGATATAGAGACCTATTAAAAATACCAAATATTTCAGATCAATGGCACCTCCTGGACCGGTGCTGCAGTTTCAAAAAGAAGAACTCAAACAACTCTTATCATCTTTAACGCTCACGGAATAAGGGATATTAGCGAAGGTTCCCACTACGTTCAACCGACAGATTGACTAGCTACGCTTTCCGTTTAATCTCAATGAAGTAATAGAGAGCCGAGCTGCGTTTTTATAACTTATGTTAAAAACGTTACATTGTAAGGTATTATTCTAAGTAAAGTTCAATTGTGTGTGTTTAGGCTCTATTTTTAAATAAAAACACTTTAAAAAAGTCTAGATCCGAAGATTAGTTATTGAATGATATATCTATCGTAAATCTTGGTGATGGATAATTTTAATGGCCAATATGAGCATCATAAAGAAACTCGGATTTTTCGGTGAGCTTGACCTGAAGCGATTAAGTTACGATTCCGATTAGTGTGCGTTGCAGTAGGGAGTTTCAACATACAAAGACTACTGAACTGCTAGATTTTATACGATTACATTCCGTTCACGAGTTGATATCAATGCTACGACGATTGCAGATCACATAATAGTTCACATGAAGGAATCATGAAGGGAGACCTGTCTTTTGAATCAATATAATGTACTTCCTTTGCTTTTAATCTTTTTGGCATCTTTCTGTCAGTTGCACGTAAGTTGTATCCTCTTTTCACGGGCTTTAGATTTTTTAATGATTTTTTTATTCATTTATCCAGCTTTGAAGACTGCATTTTTTATTCATTATATAATAATTTGCGTAAGCTATGTGTATTTTATATTTGTATGACTATTTTTGTGTATATGAGATTTGAAAATGCGTCAGTACAATCGTCAGTATCAATATCAATCATCAATCGATTTTGAAAATGCAGAACTGGTAAGTACCAACTAGGAAGGCAATATAAAGGTATATGTTGTACTGCTATAGCGTAGTATAGATCAATCACTGGTTGGCATTTGCCTGTGCCCTGCTGCTCATCACCAATTCGTTACTAAATTACTATATACGAACCATTATTTTTTGTTGTCACTAGGAGTCCCAATGCTTATAACTCCTTATCCTGAGCTACATACGTCCCTGGCAAAAATGAATCATCCCGCTATCTCCGTCTTTGCCATCCCCTACGCTGCGCCGGCACCTTTGGCACCCAGTCAGGAGTCGACATTCGCCCATCTTTCTAATACATGGCCAGCCCAGTTCCATTTGAGCTTGGTGATTCGCACGTATTACTTCTCTATCTTTGATAGAATGTGAATAATCTGTCAAATCATTCCTTCCCTTCCAGCAAACTGATTCAAGTATAGAACTGATATTTTCTAAAGAATCCTGCCAACCAGAAGACTTAGGCTCTCTAGTGGACCATGGGAGAGTAAGTGGGGAGCCCCTAAGGCCCCAGCATCTAATCCTGGATTTTCATAAACAACCTCGAGACACTGAGGAGGCCGTTCTGAAATGTATGAAGTTCTGGGATTTTATCAACAGTATGCCAAAGAAAGAAGAGAAGATTACACAATCAGTTCGTATTTTTTTAGGGCCGATGTCCAATAGCGGTGATAGCCCAATGGTTAAGACGTGCGCCTTTCAGTAATGAGGCGTCGGTTCAATTCCAGTCACGGGCCTATACCACTGAATCTATTTCATTTACGGATTTTCTCAAATTGTCACTATACCCAAGGAGGGTTGGCGTCAGGTAGGCAGCCAGCAGTAACACAAATGCTAAATCTTAGGCAATGTGAGTTTCGAAAGAAACCATATTGCGCCAACCCTGCCGGCAGAGTAGAATGCGTACAACCCCATGTCTGCCCGTGGGTATCGTACGAGGCGATTAAGGGTTTCCGGGAGGTGGGAAACAGCGCCTTCCGTGTTGACAACATAGTCCAAAAATACAAACTGCGGTCACCAACCCGCCTGCCCAGCGTGGTGACTATGGACAAATACCCCCCATGGCAATCTTGTGGCGTGCCCTGGGGGAGGCCTAAGTCCAGCAGTGGACTGCAATTGGCTGATGATGATGATACCATAAAGAATGGGGTAAGGGCAGGAAGATTATTTAAATAAAGGACATCCAGTGTTAGGATAAAGTTAATGATGTCTCTATTTTGATCATGTTTTACATAAAGACAACATCTAATTTATCCTTCAGATAGACTATCTGATCATTGGAAAAATCAACCTTTACACTAGTTCTTTGCTATACTCGTATGGATATTGTGACGATGACATTTTTCACGCCTGTTACCACAATGACAACGCATAGTAAAAATCTGCCGTAACTCACGTTGGGTCTTTTGCCGGATAATCTAGTTCCATACTTTGTCAATTAGCGAGATCCCGTACGCATCATTCGATACTGACCTCAACTATTCATAAATCAAACATCGAACATGAGGGTCTACAGAGAGATAGCGAACAAAACAGAAGTCTTTGGACCTTTTAGACGAACACTAGTGGACGCCCGCGGCTCCGACCGCGTGGTGTGCAGAAAAAAACAAAATTTCGAAATTATCCGGGATAAAAAGTAACCTATATGTTAAGTGGGACCTGTCACAATATATTTCTGAAAACTGCATCGAAATCGGTTCAGCCGTTTCTGAGATTAGCGTGCACAAAAATCGATCCGTTACAACTTTATCATACAGAGTGTTTTTTCGTTGCCACACTTAACGAAGGGAACGTACTCTATACATCAAATAAAGAAAGTTTATGCCAAAAAGAATGCTGGGAAACAATGTAATTTTTTTTTTTTATTTTTTTTTATTACTTTGATCGGGCGAAATTTATAGTGTCTAGTGTTTATGCTAGTTTTTTCATAGACGGATATAAATGATTTCTCGTGAAAAAATCTTGCTACACGCGTCAATGTGCATTTATGCAGAAAAACGCAGTCTATTTACTCAACTTTGGACCGTAATATCTTGGGAACCAAACACTTCCCAGGTATGCTTCCATGGAGAAAAATGATCGTAATGATGAGGCGGTTCCATACTTTTCGGGAACGTTGACGATCAAAAATCATCCTGTATGTATAAGAAAGATAAGATAAGTTGAGAAGAATAGATAGAATAGATTATAGACCCACGAGCGAAGTCACCACGAAGACATGATCAACCTTTAATAACCTTAATTGATATAAATTTTTACTTGTGTTTTAGCAAACAGATCTATCGGATGCTACCTCAAATCCTAGACCATGTGAAGAGACGCAGGAACATTCGAAACATACACAATCTTGTGTTAAAGAGAATTACAGTTCAGAAAAACATTACATTAAAGGTACATACTACATACAGCTAAAAACCTCGGACACTATGTTAAATGACTTTTTCATTTTTTTTTTGCCGGACTGCGCTAGATGAAGGAGGGTTATGTTTTTCAAGTTTATGTTTGTATGTATGTATTCTTTGCCTTAAAGCTTAAGAAGTGTCATTAGTTTTCTCTCGTTTTCTTAGTTGTAAGAAGTGACACTGGGTCAATATTTTTACGCAGTCGCAAATAAATTATATCTGAGGGGTAAGCACGAACCTCTCGATAGTCCGTAACGCTATCGTCCATCTGTCAATTCACATAGATTTTGCTAGCGAGTCGCTAGCGTCACGTCGCGTAAAAAGGTTCGTGCTTACCCTACTGTCTTTTTTCCATCACACCACGCGAGAACTAACAATGTTCAGTATGTCCAACTACCTACTTACATACAAGATTATAATCACAAAAAAACATGTGACGTGGACAAACAAGGTAAACCCATATCGATATTTTCTGTAGTAAACACATTATAATTAGGGATAGTCGAGTAATTGTGTTTATCTACGCGAATATTTCCACTCATATTTTTTTCAGCGAAAGCTTTAACAGTGTGTATCCGGCATAAAACAAAGCAGTTAATTTTTTGAGATTTGAGAATATGAATAATTTTATTGTGATTTGAATTACATAATTATACCACTTTGTAATAGCTATATATTTTAATTGTACCCATGTCATTGGCATTTTCCATGATTTTCAAAAAGATTCGCAGTTAGCAATATGCTTATGGAAAATTGAGCGAATCGCGCTAAGTTCGCGGCCGATTGGTGTAGTAGGTAGTGACCCTGCCTGCGACGCCATAGGCCCTGGGTTCGAATCCCGGTAGGTGCAAACATTGATATGATGAATATCGATGTTTGTTTCCGAGTCATGGATGTTTCTATACTTATCTATGTATTTATATACCGTTGCTTAGTACCCACGACACAAGACCTTAGTGATGTTAATGTGGGACTAGGTTAATGTGTTGTGTAGTGTGTGAATATTTAAAGTAATAGAACCCAAATGATCTCTCTCGGGTGTATTCCCAAAATGGGGTAGCCACAACTAGAGTATCGTCAAGGAGATCCCACACCCACGTTTATCATAGCGGGGACTGATGTAAATGATCAGTAGCAAGTTGCTAGCTTATCGCCTGACAGATTGCCTAAGTCTACTCTTACGACATGCACGGAAAGAGATGCAGCTACTACTATTCATGATTTTCCTGCGACATATCCAGGAAATTAGAAAATATTTTACTAGCCAGCCTGGGAAATCCCTGTACAGTCAGCTTCGTACAGATAACAGCGGTTGACCTTACAGATAAACGAATAAATTCCATAGTTACTCATATAAGCATAAAATAAATTAGTTCTATTGGTATTTATCCTACTAAAAGAAATATGTTATAGTTGATAACCTGTCGTGTACCGATGCGGGGATTCACTAGAGTACATATCAGCTGCATCTCCTTCCGTGCATATCGTAAGAGTCGACTAAGGAACACGGGGATGTTCTCTCGGGCGATTAGTTTATAATACTACAGCTCCTTCTCTTCCCGGGCATACTGTACAAGTCAGTAAATGGACAAGAGGGTCTTGGTGTTTTGTAGGCGATGGGCTGACCACCTGTCACTACTAACCGAACTTGTACATCTCAACTAGACCATCCAAATTGGTCAGAAGTGGCACCATGAGGTTCTATCGGCCCTTGGTGCTGTACCTACCCCGTAAGGGTTATCCTAGGCGTACTAATATGTATGTATATACTAAAGAGGGTATATACTATAGAGGTTATAACAAAAGAGGTATGTTAGTTATGTAAATTGGCCCACTATAAGAACCTATTTGCAAAATTTGAGACTCGAAATCACATGTTTATCTTTCAAGATTGTATGGACATTCTTGAGTTATTTAGAAATTCACCATACTATCTGGAAAAATGGACAATAATGGACATGTGATTTCGAGTCTGAAATTTTGTGGGGAGGTTTCTTTTAGTGGGCTATTTACATAGCATTTTTGTTACACCCTGTATAGGTAGGCTTGTCGGTCATCTTCCCAACTCGCACAAATTTCTTTTGCAGGAAAATTCTTGAAAGTTCATTTCGGTAATAGACATGATGGGACTACATCGATTCGTCAAACTTGAGATGTCAATAAAATACAGGTTTATAGCACCGTGTGATCGGAATTTACGACTCGGAGCTCTCAGTCGCCGTAAATAGTGATTCCACTACATATTTTACTGGCTCCTAAAAATTGCTGATATGGAATACACAAGCTTTTATTAAGCATCGATGATTTAGGGCAGATTTTTCAATAGGCAGATATGGGCAGATAGTTGCAACTCCTGAATTTGTTGCTGTCTTTCTCCCTCTAAATCTTGATCAAGATGGCACGTTATGGTTTAAATAGGCATTTGCCCATTGGAAAAGGAAAAAGTGGACCATTATTCGGATAAACGACAACATGCACGGAAGGAGATGCAGCTAATGTAATCCAATGAAGCCCCGCACAGGGCAGGACTAGCGAAGTTTATTTAACATAAGACTAATTACTATTATCTAGTTTCTCGCTTATCATCAGTAGTGGAACAAGAGCCTATGTAAGTAAAGCCTACAAGTAAGACATATTCGCATGAACGATTTTACTTCGATCAAAAGTAATTGCGATCAAAGTTGGGACATGTCTTTTTAGAATACGTAAGTAATTATTTTTTTCTTTTATACTTGGACACTTTTTATTCAGAGTTTTTAACAACTTATTCATTAAAATATGAGAAGGTTGGTAACCTTGATACATTATTAGTAAAGAAAAATACAAGAAAGAAATGGAATCTTGGAGGAACAGTGTCTTTGGGTAGATGCAAGTCTATTCATACATTCAAAGAATCAATTCGGATGCATCATATAGAAATGAAGTTAACTGCTTTTTAATAATATAATAGCATTAAAACATTGACGTATGTGGACGACGAGAAAGTGGCATGCTTGGAATTCGGAGCATACTCAATTTTAATTTCTGCCTACCCTATAAGAGGACATAGGCATGAGGTTATGCATGTATAGAAAATAAATTATTTGATGCGTTTTAATAAGCTTTGAGGGTTTTTCTCGCAGATGAATGGCTGCAGATGGTCGCACCAGATGTCATCCAACATAGCTGATCGATATACCCCGCCGCAGAACTCCCCTGTAGTCGAGTTGTTAGGTTCACCTGGAGCGAACAGGTCGTAGCCGGCGTCTTCAAGTGTCTCTCCTGCAAATGATATCATGATATTATCTGTATACCTACTAAGTTTACTAGAATACCTTGTATTACCGCGATCACAGTATTTATTACACACTTAAATCTTCGACAGCCTGAATCTGAACTCAGTAAATGACATGACAGATTATGTCCAGCAGTATTGCCACATATCCAAATCAGTTATATATAACATCATAATCTGATAGTCTTTGACTTGAACGGAAAGACGCTTATAGAAACGCTTTCTAAGGAAAAAAGAAAATAAGAGAAGACAAAAAGAATACCTTCTATCGTCAACCATTCTCCATGCTCCCCCCAATCGTGGACACCAATGAACGCCACGTCCTTCCAGAACTCTCCTACCATGGATTCTGCTGGGTTTTCTGCAAATAGCTGCCGGATGATCTTGGCTTCTTCATCATTATTGATTATGGCCAAGTGAGCGCCTTCAGCGGCACATGCCATGAAAGCCCTGGACCAGGTGCGAGGCACGCGGTGGAACTTGTAGCAGCTTCCTGTCTGCTCATAATACTCGTATTCTAAATAGAGAGTAAATTTTCAAACGGTTACAATTAATGGTAGGTTCTGAAGTCGAAAAATATGTGGGACAGTGGCCATCTTTTTGGAGAACAAAAAATAACGCATTGTGATAAAAAGGTCATGATTCTGACCTTAATATCGCAGGGATATTATCTTGATTAATAATAGTTTTGTTGCCGTCAAAGAAACTCGATTAAACTACTTTTAACCAAGAATCTATCAAGATGGCTTTATTTTATGTCCCTGGATGATTCAATTCGAGATAAAAAGAGAAGAGTGTTCAGACAAGCAATAAAAGAAGTAAAGAAAGAATAATAGATACATATAGATACACACGGCTTTGTTTCAGAAACAGAGTTGCCAGAACCTCATGGTCATAAAGTCAAGTTCCTTAGTCGACTATTACGACATGCAAAGAAGGAAAGGCAGGTGATATATTCTAATGAAGCCCAGCATCAGTAGACTTCAGAAATAATAAAAAGACTAACTTGTAACTTGTATACATACCAGGGTCAACAGTCCCGCATTCGTTGATGATCGGCATGACCCTGGAGTCTCTTCTATAGCAGAGGTAAGCCAAGGTGCGGGAACAGCTGATGTCAGACAACTTGCCACCAGGGAGCATGCAGGTGCACTCGTGAGTGCTTTTGTAATGTGCCGAGTTCCTGTCAATCCATGTGTGCGTGATCTTAGAGAGGGGTACACCTGTAATTTTAACGATTTAGCTTCCACAGATAGTTATACCGTTACATCTATTGGTAGGGTATGTAAGGAGGTCTGCCAAAAAGAGATCACGATAGTTTCATTAGTTGAATTCATTATTGTAAATTTTAATTTCGTGCACAAAGCGTATAGTTGCTGGTCCGCATCTGGTACAACTCCACAGGTACGCTTTGTACATGGCCGGTGATGGAACGGGCGTTGAAAGTATATAAAATCTTAAATATTTTAAAAGTATGTACTAGCTTACCCTCAATAGAATTAAAATCTCCAATAGAAAACGTGGCATGTATTCCAGTAAAAACTTTATACTTTAGCGCGTATGCGGTTTCATTCAGGGTCCGAGTGAGACATTTGTTCAGAGGTGATGCTAGCACTGCTCCTGGAATATGATCATCATCATTATCAATATCATACTGTTCTTCATCATCTACAAATACAATGTTTATTTATTCTTCTATTCTCGTGCTGATGCGGGGCTTTACTAAAATAGTTCAGCTGCATTTGATAAGAGTTGATTAAGGTACTCGGGCATTATCTTAGGCGATAAGCTAGCAATTTGTCACTGGTCGTTAACATCTGTACCCGCTATATCCAGTGACGCTGAGGATCCCTTATGATCTGGCTACCCCATTTCGTGAACACAGCCAAACACTGATTAGTTCAGTTCAGTTCAGTTTCCTCCAATAGGAAGTCTTCATTTAACTTGTTCGTTAAATGTCGTGATAAAGTCTTATCGCTATTGGTGGAAATGTTACGATGGTGTCTAATCACCCTATTTACACTAGATCCATGGTCTGTAGTCTGTCTTCATCCTCAGCATATAGCATCCTCCTGGGTACGCCACAAGGCTACCGCTATAGGGGGGGTATTTGCCCAAAGTCACTACGCTGGGCAGGCGGGTTGGTAACCGAGTCTGATTTTTGGTAGTCTGTACCTACCTTCTAAATGACACCTCAGTCTAGCGTCGTGCCACGTCGCTGGTACCTTCTGGACCTTCAGCCAGCCTTTACAGTCCGATTTGAACTCATAATCGAACCTGTATCCTTCTCCCAGTCGATTCTTCTTTTTTGGAACTGATTTTGTTGCTTTTTTCGGCTTGGCTATAAATATAAAATACTTTAGTACTTATGTACTGACTTAAATAACACTTAACTGTATTATAGAAAAAAAAAACTAAAAAACTTATTACCTATGATGAATAAACTAAAAAAATACTTCTATTTTAAGTATACCTACATAACTTACTCTTAACACTGAACACAGCAACTATAAAAAGATACACAATCAAAATATGTAAAAATCTATTCATGCCTGAGAAACAACAGAAAAACTGTAAGTACCTAAATATTCATGCGATAAATACATATATTACGTATTTCGATAACAATATTTAAAAATAACACTGAAAATTTATTTCATATTTACAGGGTATCGCATTGATATGAAATTGAGAATTCATTTCTGTTTTATTAACTTTGCAATATATAATACTTACTACGTGTTGCCCGCGACTTTGTCCGCGTGTACTTAATATGTAGCTTACCGTACTCCCACCCATGTACCTATACAACATTTCAAGAAAATTGGTCCAGTACATAAAGTACATAAGACCAAGGGAGCAATTCTTGAAAATTTTTGAGCTGAAACGCAATCACTAACGAACCGTTAACGAAATGCGGTGCGAAGCAATATATACTTACCGCTTGAATTATAAGGTATATTTTAGCACGCATCGGCCGCGAGTATGACAGAATAAAAACAAATATCTATCTCGTGCTGAAATGTATCTAATTACGTCACCGTAAAGTAATTATTGCTTTGTTCTGAGCGTCTACAATGGTTCCGTTTCGGCTTCGTTCCAACTCGAGAAAAATGATTCCATGGAGAAAAATGATCATGATGATGAGGAGATTCTGTAGTTTTCGGGAACGTTGGACGACCAAAAATCATTCTGTATATACCTATACATTACAATAAAATTGTAACAGATCGATGTTTGTGCACGCTAATCTCAGAAACGGCTAAACTGATTTCGATGCAGTTTTCAGGAATATATTGTGATAGGCCCCACTTAATTCTTACTTTTTGCGAGCGCCTAATGCAATAAATAGGCTTGAAGGAACATAATTTTGACCTATTCGATGATGGCAATAGGACTCTGGGCAACAAACTCAGCGCCGAGTTTTTCGGTTCTCAGGCTCCAACTCTGACACCATAATGTAACCTAATCTAATATTATAGCATAGTTTAACATAATCAAAAAGCCTATAAACTTAGTGTGTGACTGTGTGTATGTAAGTGATTAGGTTGTATGTTTTCCAAATAAAATAAAATAATAAAATAAAAATAAATTAACATATAGGCTACTTTTTATCCCGACAAAATGTTTTTATCCCGGATAATTTCGACATTTTGTTTTTTCTACACTCCACGCGGACCGGAGTCGCGGGCATCCACTAGTTATCAAATAAATTCTATCTATCTATCTATAAATATTTCAATGCCAGAATTTAGACCACAATTTCAAATCAAAAAATCAATAAAAATTACCGAATACGTAATAGTATACATATAGTTTTACTTACGGAATCCATAAAATAGAATAAAATATCTGTACTATGAACATAACGATAACTTATATCGTAAAATTTATTGATTCAAAATACACGATAAATCTTCATAAAATGGTACTTTTTTCGAGCGGTCAGCGACTTCACCTGCTCCATTACGATGGCCAATAATTGCAATACCTACTAGAGCTCGCGATTACTCCACAATAGTCTGCCTAATTCCTGAATTATTGACATAATGAAATTTCCTTGAAAACTATTGAAAGTTTGATCTGCAATATGCAAATTTGATCTCGAACTCTAGTATTGAATAAGCTATCAGTCATTTGACGATACATAGTAGACGAGACCTATAAATATGCATTATTATTTAAAGTCCCGTACTGATGCGGGCCTTCACACATCAGCTGCATCTCCTTTCGTGCATGTCGTATCAGTCGACTGACAAACTCAGGGGCGTGCTCTCACGCGAGCTAGCAACTTGTAACTGACCTTACATCTGCTTCTCCGTTATGCTAAACGTGTCTGTAGGATATAATTCGCGATAGCGCATTTCTGGCTAACTCATTTTGGGAACACATATATATTGGTATATATATGTGTATTTATATGTATTTGCATACAGCCGGTAACGTTAATTGGATATGTTCTATAACACGATAATTTAGCCTCATTGGAGCGAAGTTAATTTACCAACTAACTACTTATCTGCAACATAATATATTATATAAATAAATGCGCTTAATTATCAGTCCCAGTGAAGCAAGACTCTTGCACAGAATGGATAAATTTAAGATATTACTTTGTTTATTCTTATTCTCGGATAAATGTAAGTGAATCTAAAATGCTGTTTCGAGTGAATTCTTCTTGTTCCTGCCCTGTTCCCATTCACTTGTGGTCAGCTCAATATATAACTTTGTTTACTAAAAGTGCAGCTACCTTATAGACAAGGCCCCATCCACCTAAGTCCTGAATCTAGGATCATCATTAAATAAGTACAACAGATACATGTTAATCCTTATAAATTGTGTCGAAAGGCGCAAGGTATATTAATCACACTTCATGCATGTGATTTACAAGTTATTCTTGAGGAATTTACAGTGTCTTTATACTAAGCTGTTAGCATGTGTGTTTTAGGCCTCCCCGGCTCTGAATCGTTCAGGTTTGATTACAAGTACTTCCCAAGTGCTGATGGATGGCTGAAATATCATTCTGTACCAGCGAATTGGCACGAAGCGCGCCTCAGATGTCATCTTGAAGGTGGGCTGTTTTACCCCGTTTGATCTATAGTAAATAATTAAATAACATTTAATCAATGATATCATCCGTCGGGCCCTTGCCACCGACGGGGCACCATCTGTTTTAGAACCCGTCGGATTGGTGCGCGACGATGGCAGGAAACCGGACGGCATGACCCTCGTGCCCTGGGAGATGGGGCGCTCTCTAGTATGGGACGCTACATGCGTCGATACTCTGACAGCGTCCCATGTCCCAGGCACAGCCATAAAAAGTGGCTCTGCGGCCGCCACAGCTGAAAACCTCAAACGGCGCAAATATGCAAACCTCAGCACAGACTACATATTTGAGCCATTTGGGGTTGAAACCATGGGGCCATGGGGCCCGGGAGCCCATGCCCTTTTTAAGGGTATCTCTAAAAGACGAGGCATCCCACGACCGAAGGGCTGGCCAGTACTTTGGACAAAGGATTAGCCTCGCCATCCAGCGGGCAATGCGGCCAGCCTTTTGGGCACGTTGCCAGCGGTGGAGGAGTTGCATGCAATTTTTCTACTTGTAAATTTGTTCTAGATTTTAAGCTTTTTATTTCGTACATTATTATCAACCCAACTATGTAAATTATCGATAAATAAAATTTGGTCAATAATATTTACATACTATAGTTCACAACACAAGAACCTAGATCCACACCATAGAGGAATAAGATCCTTGTATCTCTTGAAATACATAGATATAGCGGGCAAAATCTTGTTTTTTTTTTTTTTTTTTTTTCTTCAGTAGTTCAGGCACTTTTATATCATACTATCTACAACATCCTCGGCCTAAGCTCCGACGGTCAATGCACATATTGTAGGTATCTTTTTTAACAACCTATACATATAGTATTAACAATGTAATAAAATGAGCATATCAATATTTTTAAGTGTCACACTTTAAAACTTTCAGGAGCCAAATTAACTTCACCGCTAGACAGTGGTCTGGCTTCAGCAATAAGCCAGGTGACGGAACCCTTGGACTGTGCAGTGTTCACGGGAATCCATTCTACATTCTCCAGGGGAGACTTCCACTCAGTCGAAGGTATTTAACATTTGATGAACCTGCGAATATACTTACATACTCGTATTTTGTGTTATTGGTACTCAAGTCTTGAACTGCTTGTGCTAAATAGAGGAAACGATCCTTATACTTACAAAAAATATTTATTTATAGGTAGCTTGTTACTGCTTTACTTGTCATTCTTCTTTAAAAAAATCATAAATATGTAGTTGGATTGCTACATTTTGTGGGCCACGCGGACAAAGTCGCGGACAAGAGCTAGTAGTCTTATAATTAGTAAACAATACCGTATTACCGTAGCATGTAAAATCGCGTTTCAGGTGTACCTCTATCAAGGATCCCTCATACTTGGACGACAAACGAACCAGATAACTATCATGATGAAGAAAGCTGTGTGGTGGCTCTGAAGAATGGAAGCCTAGCTGATGTGAGGTGCCAGGACACGTATGCTTACACATGCTATAGGAAAGGAACTAAGAATATACTGCTATCTGAATGCGGTACTGTTGATAGAGGTAAGAATCTTGTTTCATTAAACAAGATAAAACCGCGTGGTGCCGGCAGAGTAGAATTCGTACCACCCCATGTCAGCCCGTGGGTATCGTACGAGGCGATTAAGGGTTTCCGGGAGGTGGGTAGCAGCGCCTTCCGTGTTGACAACATAGTCCAAAATACAAACTGCGGTCACCAAACCGCCTGCCCAGCGTGGTGACTATGGGCAAATACCCCCCATGGCAGTCTTGTGGCGTGCCCTGGGGGAGGCCTACGTCCAGCAGTCTGATGATGATCTCCTGATCCCACAGCCACGTTTAATGGTGGAGTCATCAGTAACAAGTTGCTAGCTTATCGTTGCTAACTATGTGACAGCCTGCAATCCCAGGGAACCATTTCATTTATTTGTTTGTTACTCAGATTGATGATATACAGTTTGTTAACCTCATCACGATTTATTTATTCAATCAACGTTCTTGAAATTGTTCATACTTACATATCACTGGGAGTACGGAGAAGTACTAATATATTATTCAGTAGTCCACGCGAACGAAGTCGCGGGTAACAGCGAGAACATATATATTTTTTCTCCACAGACTATAAACTAGAGCGTACAGGAAGCTGCTACAAATTCCATCGTGTCGCACGGACTTGGTCCAGGGCGTACATGACCTGTGCTGCAGAGGGCGGACACCTGGCCATCATCAACAGTGATGATGAAGCCAAGGTCATCAAGGAAATATTCGCTAGAAACCCAGCGAGCTCCATGCTTGGCCATTTCTGGAAGGATGTCGCTTATGTTGGATTCCATGACTGGAATGAGCATGGTGAATGGTTGACTATTGAAGGTGAGTATTGCTTAAATACATATTAGTCTATTGCAGTCTACTGCTGGAGGTAGGCCTCCCCCAGGGCACACCGCAGGACTACTGCCCAAAGGGTTTTTTTTCCCATAGTCACATAGTTCTTCGATGCTGCTCTGGGATTGAAAAAGTATAATACAGCTGCTTCTCTTCCCGGGTATACTGTATAAGTCAGTAGAGGGACAAGAGGGTCTTGGTGTTTTGTAAGGCGATGGGCTGACCACCTGTCACTGCTAACCGAACTTGTACATCTCAACTATACCCTCAAAATTGGTCAGAAGTGGCACCATGTGGTTCTATCGCCCCTTGGTGCTCTGCCTACCCCGTAAGGGATAAAGGCGTGATTATATGTATGTATGTAGTCACCACGCTGGGCTGGTGAGTTGGTGACCGCAGTGTGATTTTCGGACTATGTTGTCACCACGGGATACGCTGCTAGCTTCTTAGTGGACCTATACGTAACAAAAGGTGGCTTCCTTTTCAAATATCACGTTTCTAGCTTCAGTAGTGTTGCCACGGGGCACGGGCGTTGATAAACCCTACAGGACAACTTCATAATATCTAATGTGTTCTAGGACAAACGCTGCAAGAAGCTGGCTATTCCAAATTCTCACCCGGAGAACCGAACAACGCAACCACTGGTGAATATTGTGGAGCGGTATACCGGTCAGCCATGTTCGATGACCTCTGGTGTGACAAGCTTCACCCCTTCATCTGCGAAAAGAAACCAGACAGTTTGCTGCCTATAGATGTATAGTAGCTGTGAAGAAGAAATTTAAGAAATCAACTGCAACACTTAGTTTCTGAGAAAAACTAGCATGCTTGTGTGCCACTTGAAAAATGTGTATTCTTGGTATAGAAACTGTGTTCATATTTTTAAAACAAAATATAAGAGTGTCTCTTATAGAATGCATGTACACCATACGGTGTCTGGAAAAAGCAAATATCTTTTATAATAAATATCACTTTTTTTGCTTAAATAACTAATACCCTCTGAAAAACAAACCATCTAGCATATGTACCTACCTCAAACCACTAGCCCCTATAAGCTTTAATAAACTATCAACTAAATTTATGCCTGCAATAATATCCTATGCCGATGCGGAGCCTTACTAGATTCACCTGCATCTCCTTTCGTGTATATCACAATCGTCGACCAACGAATAGCATGGGCAGTCTCTCAGGCGATGAGCTAGCAACTTGTTGTTGACATAGATCATTTACATCTGGCCCGCTATATAGTGACAATAGGATGTCCTTGGTGATTCTGCAGTTCTAGCTTTCCCATTTTGAGAACGGTATATCTATACATAATATAGCAAAACTGATCGCTGTCTGTCAGTACATGGCAAATATATATTTAAAAACTAGTGGACGCCCGCGACTCCGTGGACTGATGAAAAAACAAGATGTCGAAATTATCCGGGATAAAAACATATTCTCGGGATAAAAAGTAGCCTATGTTAAGTGGGACCTGTCAACTGCATCGAAATCGGTCCAGCCATTTCTGAGATTAGCGTGCACAAACATCGATCCGTTACATATTTATTATATTGTATAGATTCATAATGGGGGGCCTTTATACATATTACCTACGTAAAAAATTAAGATCTATCAAAATACAAGTACCTCCCCTAAATCCGAGAGCGCTGATAAAATTTAATTGGGCGCACGAAAATCTAGGTTTACCCTGAAAATATCATTATAACCGGCAGCCATACGGTATCACGTACTTTTAACGCGAGACGAACGTGCCCTGTCTGATGCGGACGTTACGTTAGTTGGGGAATTATACGCGACGCGCGACTTAAAAAGAAAAATACAGTTTTTATTTAGGCCTACTTGCAGCAAATGCTAGATTACAGTTAAATCGAGATAATGCAGTCTTACCTTCCTTGACATAAATATAAAACTGTCATGTGTGCTAATTCTCTGAGTGGTTTTATTTCCTAGCAATGTGATGATGATCTCATCACACACACATTACTATAATGATACTTCACTGAAATAGTGCAACAGTAATAGTAGAATCATGTCTAGCAGTTCTCCTGGATTTCATCTTTAGGCGACCTTAACTCTTATTATCTCCACGTTGGTTGCTATTAAGCCCCGAATCGCCAACCTATACCTGACAGACCGTAACAAATCGCACCTTGGGGTGGTGATCGTTGCCAAAGCAAAAGCTTTGCGATTTAATTTTTTAGGTTGTTTAACCTCCTTTTTTTTGGTAGCGGTTTCATTTTGGGGTGCGAACCTCAGATGAGGTGCGAACATAGAAAGTAACATATAAAAAGACCATCGACAAACAAGTTGTTAATGCTTTCATGTCGAATAAATGATTTTGAATTTGAATAATTATCACACAGATTTTTTCTAGCGCTATTATTCTGCGTTACATTACTGCTTTCACATTATCCTAATCTTGTAGTTATTTTTCATTATCTCATTAGGTATAACTACCTACTTACATAAATTATACACTTTTATAGCTGAAATAACAATCATGAAGTGCTAGTAGCGCACTTTCGCTACTGAATCCAGGCTTAAAGTCAAAATTTTTATACTCATTTGCCGTCACTTACACCGTGTACAAACTTCTTGACGACACGACGCACGCACAGCCTTTATATTTCACTCCATTACTCACAAAAATAACATTACTTCAAAAGCCTCCATTTCAACATTGTTATTGCATGGTAAGTTACTGTATATTTCATGAAGATTTGAATGTGAATCCTTCGTATTATGTCCTCCATCTTGACGCCTACATATTACCTTAATATTTATTACCGCCATTTTTAATACACTTTTTACGTCCTAAGCCCGAATCCTTCTATTAATCAAGAATATACTTCTAAGGATATGTGGAGGATTAAATGCCGTCATAGAGGAATAAGATGTAGACATAGAGTGCTAATGTCATACTAACAGTTTCGATGCACCATTAGACTTTTCGGTGCCTCACAATTCCAGTCCTTGACACTTAGATTGCATTACTGTACGTTACACTATACGTTACAATATATTAGTAATGTAGTACATTATTATACATTACACTAGTAGAATCTAAGTGTCAAGGACTGGAATTGTGAGGCGCCGAAAAGTCTAATGGTGCATCTAAACAGTTAGTATGACATTAGCACTCTATGACATCTTATTCCTCTATGATGCCGTAAATGTTTGAAAGAGCTATGAATTATAATGATAAAAGGCTAATATTTTTATTCTATTCCATTTATTTACTTAGTTTTGTGATGTTTGTATTATTTTATATTATTTAATTGCTACCTCTCCTTTTCTTTAGTCTAAACTTTAAGGTAACTAAGGACATTGCGAGTTCGTGGTTCAGGTTACATTACTTTGTTTTATACCTACTAGCGGCTGCGGAAGACACGTAATAGTCTCCAATACAGTAACATACACTACACACTTAAAAAACATACTTGCCAATTTTCATCTTACTACGCCCTATAGTTTTTGTTCTGTTTTAAGTAAAAAAAACCAGTTCGGATTAAAACCTGGTACCTTAGACAAAGTAACGTTATTTGTCGATCGAATCGATAGAGGTCCGACATGTTTGCTCTATAAGGAAGCTTTTATTTTCTTCGTCAATGTTACATAAGTCTGAACATCCTGTTTGTTTTATTACTCATATACCTATCTGAAATAATACACGCTCGTGAATTTATATAAAAGTAAAAAATTTCATTTGTATTTAAAAATTATATTTAAATATACAGGAGGGCAATCGCACTAAATTACATCGTATTTACCTTTCAACGGGACGTATCGGGTCAGCGCCAAGACCGCGAGATCATTGTAAGAAATATCTACCCAGATACGAGTAGCTTAAAAATTAGTACCTAATTGCTACTAATTGGCACCTTTACTCTCAGTGGTCACACTATCCCAAGTCCCACATCAGAACCAAGTTTACCAACCAAGTGGCAAATTCTTTACTCGTACTTAACGACAAAATTTAGTACCTAAACATACATTAAACATCACATAATAGCATTACAGATTTATAAGCTTGCTTAGAGCTAAGTCCCAGGCGTTTTTTACGATAAATGCTTATAAATCTGAGACGCTTGGAATCGAAGTTCGTCATCGTCAATTTTAATAATAAATGCTAAATGTCTTTCCGCTGACCCTAAGGAGTGAGTTCACAGACGAATGTCAAGTTCCAGTCGCAATTGCAGTCCACCCATTTGCCATCATCCAGGTGCATCACCACACAGTACTCGTGCCCACCGTAGTTATTCGGTTCGCCAGCTCGCCAGTTTTCAAATTCGATGTTTTGCAGCTTGTCGCCTGGAAGTATAATACATACTATACGTGCATAGTATACGGACAAATATTGATACCATGACTTCAGACCATGATTCTAAGTCGGAAAACACTGAAAATTTTCGCAGGAAAATTCCAAAATTTACCGACATTTCTTTCATATTTTCAGGAAAAATATTTTCCGACTTAGAATCATGGTGATGACTTAAAAATATAATTTTAACCAAAAGATAATGTTAAAAAAAATTCAAATAACTGATCAAGCCTAATGGAGAGTCACAAGTGATCCCTAAAACGGAAATGTGTCACACAATAACCAATAAGCCCATTTAATTTGTCATGATCGCTCGATACACTTGGCGCGGAGAGATTACTGATAATCAAATCAAAAATACATTTCCTGTGACTAACGAGTTGTTGAGTATGACTCAACACAATAGTACTTGTTCAGCATTTCAGTATTTGCCTGGCTGTCACTTCCACCCTGTATAGTACACAGTATCGATGATGGTATGTCAATAACCATAATAAATTCTATTGATTCAGATAAAATATTCGAGTTTAAATTATCATAAGTGGATGCGAGTAAAGTTTATTTTAAATACATGATTTAATAAGAATGGTGTAACCTACCTGTTACAGCCATCCACGAGCCATGTCGATACCAACTTCTGAAGCCGACATAAATAATGTTTTTATAAACTGTGCTTGTAATATTTGGTTGAGGTGGAAGTATTTCTCTCACAAAGTCGGTTTCTACATGACTGTCGAGCACGACAAGTTGGCCGCCTTCAGCAGCACAGGTCACGTAGGCGTCGTCCCAGGTCTTGGGTGTGTTGTGGTGTTTGTAGCAGTGACCAGTCAAATCACTGTATACGTAACCTAGATGCAATGAAACACATAAGTGATCTACGAGTTGACATCTACTCAATTAGAATACATCATCTGCATCTCCTACCGTACATGCTAGCAATTTGTCAGATTTGCATCTAGCCCCCCCCCTGTCCTTGGTGATGCTGCAGATCTGACAACCCCATTTTTTTTAAATTTATTTGGCACTCAAACAGATTACAGATCAAAAATGAAATAATGTAACAGGGTGTTGGACTAAAATGTAATCCTAGCAGAGTCCACTGCAAATCAATTGTGATACATTAATCAACCCTAAATCCTAAGCTAATACCTACATAAACTTATAAAACTAAAAATAAAACAATAATAACTTAATTAACAATACACAGTCATCGTGAGAAAACAATAACTTGAGGATTATCGTGAGCAATCTTTTAAATATAAAGATTTTGGGGTCAAGCCGTCTATTTCTCCTGCTGAGCTCATTGTACAAGCGGACATACGCACAAGGGGGTTATAAAATGACGTATTATTTTTGTATACCTGCAAAGTGAAAACCACTGGGGCACGGATTCTGTACCGCGTATTAATGTTGATTAGGGACAGAAGGTAAGGCGAATCAACTTGCGAGTGGATGATTATGTGAAGGTAGGCCAGATCATGACATTTGCGGCGTGCCTCTAAGCTCATTAGCCCAAACTTATTAAGTCTCTGCTCATAGGTGTCAAGCGAACGGCCGAGTTGACATCGGTAGGATAGAATTAGACATATCCGTTGTACACGCTCAATTGTGTCTATGTGCACTTTATAATAAGGAGACCAGATTTGGCAGCAATATTCCAAAATATTTCGAACCAGAGAGCAATAGATCGTAAGAAGCCATTTGGGGACACATTCGTGTTCATGAACCTTCACACTGCATATCTGACATAAAATTATTATGTGGGTAAAAATTACACAAGAGACAAGATGGTAGGCCCAGAATTTGTGATAGAAAAGTAAAGGTTTTATTTATATTTTTTCTTCAAATAAAGGTTCTTATTCTTTATTGGGTAGTAAAACACTCCCTAGGTCCACTAAAATCCATTGTAAAAATCCATTGATGGATCTTTTTACACTTTATAGTAAATACAAAGGTAACTTTTATCAATTCAATAAAACCTTTGAGTTGGTACATGTATAGCCCGATCGCTACTTAGCCGTATAATCCCATCGTTACTTACCTGTATATTCTGATCATTACTTACCCATATAATCCTGTTTCTTATCCATATACCTATTGTTACCGTATAATGCAGCTGTTACTTACCCGTATAGTGAGTATTGCATATACGGTCTCCTTTGCCTTCGTTGACACGGCATACATAAGGGAACACCTGTGAGCACTGCTCATCGGCCATGGTACCGTTGGAGAGGAGGATCAGGCACTGCTCCGTGTTATTGAAGTTGTCTGGTTCGTTTGGAGCCCATACGACAGGGATTTTACTTAGTGGTATTCCTGCAAGGAATAGCGATTAAGGTCAATAGAGTATATTTGTTCAGATAGCGTAAGAAAGCACAAAGAAAGACGTATGTTTGTAGAAGATAGTATGAGCGGTGCACAGCACACGGTTGTCGGATAGAAAGGTATTACGATAGGAGGCATATTACTTGGCGTAAATTCGATCCCAGTCACGGGATAATTTTATCATGTACAGATTTTAATGCTGTAATATTGTCACTTAGCTCAGGTCTCGGAAAGCACGTAAAGCCGTTGGTTATGCACCTGATCTCTCTCCAGTTGTGTCGGCTTTCCGTCGGACTATGAGAATGACGGAATAGAGAGTGCATCTGTGTTTGCGCACACACTCCGTGGAGGTTAGCCACCTTGACCAACATATTGGTCGGAGTGATAATATATTAGTTGACGACCGACCATTGTATTTGGTAGTTACCTACCCTCTCTGTAATGCTATAGTACCCTTGGTTCGAATCTCGGTAGGTACGTGTATATCGGTAGCTAAATATCGTTATCAAAGAGTACTATAAATACCTTCATCTGACACATAGGTTAGATTTCCTATAGTCGAACTTAACCCAGTGAATATCGGACATTTATTCATATTCATTAGTTGAATTAGAAGCTCTCGCATTCGAAGATCCGTGGGCGAGGCCAACACGCCACCTGTAATGAAAAAAGTTAATCAAAATAATAAATATCCAGTAAAAAAACACTGTTGCTAAAAGTGGCTGCAGGATGTCCTTCACGGTCCTGCAGTTCTGGCTACCCCATCCCGGAACACATTATGTACCAGGCGTTTCTATTCAATTAAATTTTACAATGGGTGAACCAATGGTTTCGGAGTAGCAGTGCGTATATTATGTGCTCTGGTTTCTTATCGGGACTGTAGTTGCTTGTGATAGCAATCATGAGTCTTTAGTTTCGAGGGTGAGCGGAGGAGAAAACCAGTTGTAAATTACATTATGCTCTAAGCTTTGCACAGTTTCAACCATATTTACCTTCCAATTGACAAATAAATCTTGCTGTATTCCAGGTAACGGGTACTGCATGATAACTGAGGTAACCCTTAAGTTCTGGATAGTAAGTATAACCAGGTATATGAAAAACTCGCCCTTCTGTAAGAAAAAGTAAAAAAAAAATCAAATATTCTAAAGAAGTTTTGTATGTTCACAAAGGCAAAAACTCTATCTACCAATAGCCCAACTATGGCAGTAGCTTTTTGGCGTGCCCTGGGGGAGCCCTACTTCCAGCAGTGGACTGCAATAATTAATAAGTGATGTAATGTGTCTAAAATTAGGAATACCAAGATGCGCTTCAAAACTGGTGTCGCTGAAGTTAGCATGCAAATCGCAAGATTAGAGTTTAACTGGGCCGAACTCGTAAGTCGATGTGCACCCAAACAGATGGGCATAAATAGCCACTGACAAGATGCCTACAAAAGGAAAACAGCGTAGAGGAAGACCCAGATAGGGGTATGACCTGGATAAGTTTCAGTTAGAGTGAGCCACTGTCGCGGGAACAATTGTGGGCTCAAATCGGAGACACCTTTGCCCAGCAGAGGGACACGATATAAGCTATTTTAAAAAAACGTATTCTAGTTTTGTGTCCAACCAATGTCACATATATTTTAACAAATTTGATTAATGAGCAAATGAGTAGCTGAGAAGTAAAAAATTTGTGAAATTTTACAAGATTTTACTGATTCAAACTCTTACTATAGGATATTTTTGCAATTACGAATATTATATATGTTGGCCATTTATGGGAATACAGCCATAGGTACTATAGGTATATGTTAACTCACCTGTCTTAATCCAAATGGTAATTAACAATAATATAATCACGTGAAACTTCATTTTACTCACAAAAAAATTAATGAAACTGAACTTAAATAATATTTATGAATATAATACAGAGTACGAAAAACGTGTGGATAAGTAATAGTTTATAGCAACTTTGACCCCTAAAGAAATAGAACAAAACAAAGCAACAAGAAAGTATCGTACCCAACGTAATTCATAGTTATTTATTTATTTATAGTTACACGGACTTGACGGCATTACAGTAAAACCAAGGTACCGTCAAGTTTAGGGGAAAAATAAAAGAAAAAGTAGACAAAAAGAATAAACAGTGAAATAGTAGATAAACATAGTAAATTTCAAAAAACGGTGATAAAAAAATAATAAAAACAACAAGTACTACTTAATTGACTTAAGTTAATTGAATTGACCCGGTGGCTTAGTGGTTATAGCGGCTGGCACGGTTTGCAGTGGTCGTGGGTTCGATTCCCACTCGGGTGAAGATTTTCCATCCATTTTCTTTATTAATATTTTTTTAATTGAGTTAATCTGCACACTGTCAGTCATCTCGCAAAACCTCATACACTCGGCACAAACACTCTTCCATCTCTCAGCAAACATATAATTATTATTTATAGGTACACTAGTGACGCGATTCCGGAGAACTTCGTACTTACTGAGTACCTCTATACTACATTCCGTTAGAATCGGTGCAGTTTATTTTTTATTGCAAATGGTAACCTATAGGCTTTTATCTTTACCAAACTCCTACGAAAACTGTGCGCCTTAGATGCATTGTCTCTTGGGAGTGTTAATCGGTTCGGTACAATCATAATAGAGATAAGATTTTTTTAATATGTAATATTATAAACGATACGCTCACACATCTAAAAATATTGTTGAAAATAATTATATGCGTAAAGTTTTTAATGTAGTAAAATGTGGGAATCTGACGCCGATCTACTCGTACCTACTTAAAAGATAGTACGGCATGCAATGCTGTGTATCAAAGACGATAAGTGAGTAGGTACATAGTTTAATTATTTTTATCAATATATATTTCTGTCAAAGTAAAATCCCAGAGATAACTTGATACATACTTGTATGTACTAATAAATAACTAGCTCTAAATTCGTTACCCGGTGAGTAACAAAAAAAATGTAGGTACTACACTTAATTTTTGTGTTAAAATCATAATAAAGCAATGACGCTTTATTTTACTATCCTAGGCGTTTGTTACTCTTTCACGCAAAGACTACCGAAAGGTTTCCCTTAAAACTTGGCGGTTAAAGAATTTTAAATCAGATTGATGATGATGATGATGATGATCTCACAGAAAACATCACTTTACGGACACATGCAGGCCATTTACAAATAAATTTTGATTTTCACAAGTTTTTAAGTACATATTTTATTGCATTGAAGTATTTATATATTTTGCATGTTATTGCTTACATATTTATTTTAACTTATGGATATGTACATATATATATATTATAATCTGTAACTCATGTATGTATGTATATTCTATAGGTACATACCTTCCATAACGTTCAGCTCCTAATTGGTCCCTTTTGAAAACCAGCGCTGCTTGCAAGGTAGGCACGCCTATCTTGTCTTAGCAGCATCCAGCTTAAAATGGACCCGTTTTTGTTTTTTTTTTTACACACTTCACAACACATTGACCTAGTCCCACAATAAGATCCCTAAGGTCATGTGTCGTGGGTACTAAGCAACGGTATATAAATACATAGATAAGTATATAAACATATTCTATTCTATTATATTCTATCTCCGACCGTATTTCGACCAAGGCGACCAATCTTATGGAGATTGGCCAGGTACGCAGGAGATATTATAGTGCACAAGTGTGTGCGCAAACACAGACACACTCTCTTTTCCGTTACTCTCATAGTCCGATGGGACGGAAAGGCGACACGACCGGAGAGAGATCAGGCGCAGGACAAACGGTTTTACGTGCTTTCCGAGGCACGAGCTAAGTGACAATTTTGCAACATTATAATCTGTACATGAAATAAATTCATTGGTACAGGCCCGTGTAATCAGATTAACACACGCCGAATCACGTAAGAGAACCCACAGCCCCTAAATTCCTTAGTCGCCTCTTAAGTCATGCACGGAAGGTGGTGCAGCTGATGTATTGCTGTGAAGACCCGCATATACCTATTTAAGCGAACCAAACAAAAATGGAACGTAATTTAGTGACGTTCCATACCTATATATTCTAATAAAAATGGGGTCATTTATTTATACCTTACCTTCTATCCAGCCACGAATCAAGGTATCCCTTGATTTATTTCCCATTTATTCTGGAGTCTGACCTACGATGTCACTGGTCGTGACCCCTGCGAGTATTCCGAGCACGTTTTCAATAGGTTTTCTGAGCAGAGGCAGGATATTGTGGTCTTCGGTGCATTAAGGACTGTTCAGATAAGTTATTCTTGAGGCGTGTCCGCCATATTTACGAAGATCGTATTTAAAGCCTGTGTGTGTTTAAAAAGTTATACAGATTAGGTTAAGGACTTAAGTTTGATGCTGTCTTTTCCAAAACTAGATCAAATTATTGTAAAGTGCGCTACAGTATTTCTTGATTTTATGATTATTAAAAAAATAACTGTGCTGATGCGGGTCTTCACTAGAATACATCAGCTGCATCTCCTTCCGTGCATGTCGTAAGAGTCAACTAAAGAACTCGGGGGCGTACTCTCAGGCGATGAGCTAGACACATGTAACTGATCTTTTACATCTGAGTCCGCTATGCTTAACGTGGTTATATAAACTCCTTCGTGATCTCGCAGTTCATGCTAACTTAAGGGAACACAGCCGTATGTTGTAGGTACATTACATACAGAGCCTTCACAGGTCAAAAACCTTCCCTTAGCTAACTGTGTCATGTACTATACTTATGACAAGGGTTCCGTTCGGTATTATTAATGTAATTAAACTGTATGTTCTCATGAAAACTAAAGCCTAATGACTGCTGAACCCTTGTTAACGCTGACGTACCACAACCAAACTTCACAATTTCTTAATATCTATTTACCGTGTTTATTAACGTCATATCCCATATTGAAATGAAATCAACAATAATTCTGTGAGGTATTTAAATTAGCCTGTACTGCTACGGCTTTATTAGAATCGGTACATCATCAGCTACATCTCCTTCTGTGCATATCGTAAGAGTCAATTAAGGGATTTAGGGACGTTGTCTCAAAAGATGAGCTATACCTAGCTATAGGATCTCTTTCGTGACTTTCACTATCCTGCAGTTCTAGCTGAAGTATTTTTAGGAACATGGCCGTTTGTGTATGAACGTATTTATGTAAGACAATGTATGAAGAGTAAATTTAAAAAAAGATATTATGTAGGTAAGTACCTAGGTTTTTGTTTACTAGAGAGAGGTAAATTAACCATAAACATTTCTTAAATGCGGCAGTCAATAGCATCCTACTACAGACACCCTGGATTAACACATTTTATCTCGGGAAAATATTTATATCGCGGATAATTTCGACTTTTTGTTTTGTCTACAGTCCACGCGGACGAAGTCGCGGGCGTCCACTAGTGTAACCGTAAACGTTTCTTAAATGCGGCAGTCAATGGCATACCAATATAACTCGCTAGGCCCTTTTCTGGGTGCTAATCTATCTAAACTTTTTAAAACACACATGTTTTAAATACGCTCTTTGTAATGGCGGATATTTTAAAGGAAATTGAACTTTTTCTCTCTATTATGAATATTTATGAATTATAAATATTCGATTGGGTATATTGGGTTCGATTCCCACACGGGTGAGGATTTTTTCCATTTCTTTATTAATAATTTTATAATATCTTGACTAATATAAATTTATAAAAAATCACTTCTCCATTAATATACCTATAATCCGTTAGGATATGGTTGATCGTTTCATATTTAAACATTGTACTGAGGGATTCAGCTTTGTTTGCCGAAATTTAGCTAGTGTATAGATATCGGGATGAAAAATAACGTTGCCAATATGTAATTTAGAAAAGAGATGGTAAAATTCGTCATCCGAGTAATTGACCCGGTAGCTCAGTGGTTATAGCGCTAGCACGGTATGCAGAGGTCGTGGGTTCGATTCCCACTCGAGTGAGAATTTTTTCTATTTCTTTATTAATAATTTTATAATTATATATATTATTAAGAAAATAAAAAAAAATTACCCGAGAGAGATTTGAACTCACGACTTCTCGCAAACCGTACTTTTGCTCTAACCAAATGAACTATCGGGTCAATCAACTCGGATGATGAATTAATCTATTATTAATTTACAATCTATTATGAATATTTACAGCTTCCAGCATGAGATTATTCATATAAATCTAAAAGACAATTTTTATTACTTATCCTTTTAAAGTTACAAACATTTTCGCTTAGAATTTACGTCAGAGGTATTCAAGTTACAATATCTCTTCGCATATTTCTTTTATTTAGGCTGTTGGCATTCAAAAAATGATTAACTTCGACTGCTATTAAAAGATTTTTCACGTAATTTCGCATTTTCTGTAACAATTTTGTTATTCTCTCATCTTCTTTACGACACTCCGTCTTTTCTTTAACGAAAATATTCATTCAATTTATTTCTAAATTAACGATTAAAAACAGCTTTTACCCCAATTTAGGGTCAGTTCACACCGAGACGCGACGCGACGCGACGATACTCAAAGAGGCCAATGATTTCGCGCTGCGCCGCGCGTCGTCGCGAGACGCATCGCAACGTCGCGAGGCGCATCTTTAAAATCGTAGCAGGACGACGCCTCGCTGCGCAGCGAGATGCCGCGAGGCGCAGCGGAACGTATCTACTAGCCGCGGGCGCCGCGCGGCCCCGCCCGCGCCCTCCCGCAGTCTACTTCCTCTTCTGCAAGACGTCCGATTAGTTTGGTTTCTTTACGGCACCGCGAGACGCAGCACCGCTCTTGCACGCCGCGCGTACCGGCGATGCACCGCTGCGTCACGATACGTCGCGCTACGCCGCGAGGCACCTCGAGGCGCAGTGCTGCGTGGTGCAACGTAATCTGAATTCTCACAATGTAATGTGTATCTTTTCGTGTAGTGAATAAAGTGTATTCTGAGTCGCTCTATGAAAAATGTGCGCGCAGCGTCGCGCCGCGTCGCGTCTCGGTGTGAACTGACCCTTACTTTCTTTTGGTATAAGAAAATTCTTCTATGCTGCTCTGGGAGTGAAGAAAAAAACGTATAATACTACAGCTGCTTCTCTTCCCGGGCATACTGTACAAGTCAGTAGAGGGACAAGAGGGTCTTGGTGTTTTGTAGGCGATGGGCTGACCACCTATCACTACTAACCAAACTTGTACATCTCAGCATTACCCTCAAAATTGGTCAGAAGTGGCACCATGTGGTTCTATCGGCCCTTGGTGCTCTGCCTACCCCGTAAGACCCCCCGTTACCAGAACTGCAGGATCATAGAGGAGATCCCACAGTCACGTTTAGGATAGCGGAGAGAGATGTAATGATGGTCAGTGACAACTTGTTAGCTTATCAAGTCGACTCCTTCAGTATGTACCTACGGAAGGAGATGCAACTGATAGATTCTAGTGAAGCCCTGCATCAGCACAGGATGTCATTTATCGGTAGACAATGAGAGACATCTACCTAGATGTATGTATTACGGCTTGGTATATTATGTTCCTTACGACGTATCTGAAGTAAACATTTTAAATAAGTGCAAGTAATTGTTTGTTTAAAAACATGTAAGGGTGATTTGTTGGCAAAATAAAGTTTTTCTAAAAATACCAGCAGCCATATTTGTAACCCAGTACATATACAGGTTTTCGGTCGTCAACGTTCGCCAAAACTACGGATTCTCCTTATCATCACGATCATTTTTCTCCATGGAAGCATACCTGGGAAGTGTCTGGTTTCCAAAATATTAGGGTCGAAAGTTGAGTAAATAGACTGCGTTTTTCTGCATAAATGCACATTGACGCGTGTAGCAAGATTTTTTCACGAGAAATAATTAATATCTGTCTATAAAAAAACTAGCATAAGCACTGGACACTATAAATTTCGCCTGATCAAATAATTAATTTTTTCACTATGGGTGCGCCCACCACCGGGCCCTACACCCTCCACTGACCCTCGGATCAAACATTATGAGTTAATGTTTGAACTTCCGAATTGTAATACCTAATACAATTTCATTTTTTTTTTCTTATTTTACATCGTTTCCCAGCATTTCTTTTGCATAAACTTACTTTATTTGATGTATACAGTACGTACCCTTCGTTAAGGGTGGCCACAAAAATCATCCTGTTATAATGTTTTATTCAATAAACAGATGAACGTGGTACACTGGTAATACATCCGCAGTGGGTTCTTAGGCTAGTACAAACGCTCACTGACGGACTAAGCATCAAAAAACTTGCAATATCAGCGCAACATACTGAGTATAATGCTTCTCCATGTTTTCTTACCTCGTCGTGTGCGAGCAGTTAAATGCTTTCTTACAAAGATATTAAATCACGAAGACTCGTAAATCTGCACTGTCATCTGCAGCTGACAGCATATTTAATTTCGCAATTTAAAGTAAACTCCTTTTTAGGGTTCCATTATCAAAACCTTTATCTAACATCCGTTGGTATCTATAGGATGCTTTTTCGTTGCCACCCTTAACGAACGTACTCTATACATCAAATGATCAAATAAAGTAAGTTTGTGCCAAAAAAATGCTTGGAAACTTAGATGAAAACAAAATAGCGGAAGATAGGGCACGTCCTTAAAATCGTCAACTAGAAATTGGGCATGCTACACAACTACACGCACGAACACACACACAGCTGTGATTGTATTTAACGTTATACACTACTGAGCGATAGAGACAAACCTATTTATTTCGACAGTAGCGCGAGCGAGACAAGCGCGTTTCAATAGAGCATCATCGGAATAATTTCGGGTTGAGTCGTGTCAGCTCGTGTCACAGACAATAACTATGGTAAGAAGCTACTGCAAAAACGAAACACAGCGGGCGCATTCGCACACGCTGGAGACGAGTCCGCTATTTTGTTTTCATCTAAGCTGGGAAACGATATAATTTTTCTGATTTTTTTTTTATTACTTAATCGGTACTTGATACTATTTATTTATTTAATAAACAGGCCATATCGTAGCGACTGTAAGGAATACTCCTGTCGCCATTCATAATGCCAGAAAATTTGTGACCGGAGCCATAGAAGAATAAATTCCTCTATGCCGGAGCATTTGTTAAAAATATCGAAACCGTGATTTAAAAAGTGGACAATTTGCGCAACACTGTATTAGTTTGGAGCAAACAAACTTTTAACGAACCAACAA
This sequence comes from Carposina sasakii, assembly GCA_014607495.2. Lineage (NCBI taxonomy): Eukaryota > Metazoa > Arthropoda > Insecta > Lepidoptera > Carposinidae > Carposina > Carposina sasakii. Next base: position 13,834,425 of record CP053157.1, on the reverse strand, counting down.
CGTGGATTCACAATAGATGTCGTATCTATCTATGTGAAGTAGCGAAGGAAAATAAATGTATAGTAACAACGGCAGATGGCGCTTTCGAGACATTGTTATTTAAAGAATTCATACTTCTTTTGAACATACTAAAAAAAGTATTTCAGAAGTTCATTCATTTCGTAACAGACATATTTGATCGCCATCGAGTAAATTTTGTGGGTTTTCGAGTAAATCGTATTTTTTCATTATACGTTGATAACTTCATTATTTAACAAAATATAAATATGTGGGTCGATGTGTCCTAGCAATTGACCATGGAGGAATTGCAAACAAAGTTTGTTCATTGAAAGCAGGGTCGCCGCCCCCCGCGGCGTTGCACGGCTCACAGGCAGAAAGGTAGACTATGGAAGATGGCAAAGTCAGTAATTAGTTCATACTACGCTGCATAGTTTACATCAACAGTCCAGTTATTGATGTTACAGACTGGTAAATTCATTAATTAATGTATTTTACCTTGACTATCCGTTATCGCATCTCCTTTTTTCCTTGCTTCGAAGGTATAGTTCAGTAAATTCAAAGCTACCCGCATCATGAGATTCTAGTCTTGCGTTCGCTCCATTCGTGTCGCGACTCGCTACCGTGATATACGTGTGTGTAAGGCACACGTATGTCACGGTAGCGTATGTTATGTATCTATTATCAGTGTGGACTAGTGGAAACTCATACAGGTTGACTATTTGTGAGACGCTAACTTAAGTATGAACCTGGGAGCAGTGTTAGGAGGCATCAGATTCCAAAGGTTAGTGGTCTAAAAGCTATAATTGTCTATTTCTATTTGACTGCGTATGTGATTTTATTTAGGTACTATCCTATTGATTCTTTCGAGGTTATTATATTTTCAAGTGTCAATTATTATTTTCGTTTACCTACATAATCTAACCATACAAATATGTCTATAATTTTATATATCAATTTTTTATATTTTATGACCTTTTTTACAATAACTCTCTCGAATGTCCCGTACAAATCAACAACAAACTGCCTACAAAGTTTTTTATGATTAAATTAATATTGCTTGCTTAATACAATACAATGCAGGTTTTTAAAAAAAATCTGGTGCAGGTTATTCGTTGAATTTACTTAAAATATTATTCCGTGTTTTATGTATGCCTTAACTTTGTGTGTTTTCCTAACTGGCTAGAAGAATTTTTTGTTAGATATAAGCTCACATTGGTACATTTGCGGAGATATACCTACGTAGTAGGTACATCAATGTATCTGTTTAACTATATCTTTACAACATATGGGTTATATATAATACCTACTAGTTAGTCCGTGTTGGACGTTACCTCCAGTTCCCAAGTGTTTTTGTTCCGATTTTATAAAGTAGTATATAATATTTTGATTAAACAAAAGTAGCCTAATAACTACTTATCAGGTACCTACATCAACTATCAGTCCCGTTTCAACCCGTTTTGTTGCCCATCTGCTGAAAGAAACCGACAGACAGAAACATACAGACATACAAATATTGGAAAAAAATATCTACCTACATAGGCTGCTATTTTAATAGCACAAAAAATACTATATTATCCAATTTCTCTATTAAACAAATTCTTATATAAATGAAATTGTATTAGGCGTTACAATTCGGAAGTTCAAACATTCACTATGGGTGCGCCCACCACCGGGCCCTACACCCTCCACTAACTTAGTTTTCTTTACTAATTTATCAATATTTTGGTGAATTTTTGAATTTTTTCATTTAAATTTAATTAATTCACCCAATACTATTTGGTTTGTGTGCACAAATAGTATATATTTATTTGAAATATAAATAATGGTGGGTAATTATTTACATATTTTTTAATACTTAGTAGAGGGTAGTTAATTCTGTGTAAGTAATGTGTTGGGTTTTAGAGGTTCATAATAATTAGTGGTTTACTAATTTATTAATTTCTATAATCCTGAGGATGCCACGGTTGTTGGCGAAACATATGTAGATTATTTATCTAGTTTTGATTTCGGAATGGTGCAATGTATCGTCTTGCATGCTAGGTGCTCGGGTCTGGTTTCTCATGGCGATTGTAGTTAGTGCAAGTGCCTGTTGTCGCAATTATGAGTTATCAGATCCGAGGGTCAGTGGAGGGTGTAGGGCCCGGTGGTGGGCGCACCCATAGTGAAATTCTTATATGTAGGTAAATGTGTAGGTAATAAATAAGGTGTTTTCAAAATTAGTAATTTTGTTTTGACAGGAAAAAGAAACCACTTCCACTATGGGACCTACTCTATACATAGTGAAAGTTGTTCAATACACATTCAAATAGTCCTGAATTTCGATCGGCACCACTTATTTTATTTCGAGTTCACAAACGAAGTATGCATAGCCCTCACATCCAAAGTCATCCCATTGGCCATTGTGAGCGAACATCGCTCCACAGTATTGTGAATTAAGGTAATTATCTGGCTGGCCTGCAGACCAATTTTCATAGCCCAAATCCTTCAAGTAGTCACCTGAAAATACACACATAATAATCCATTATAATTATGGAATTAGACAATCAGATCCCATAGCATAGCGGGGACAGAGCAGGGAAATTTTCAGTGAAAAGTTCATAGCCTATCGCATAAAAGAACGCCCGAGGTCCATAGTCCACTCATACGACATGCACGGAAGGAGATGCAGCATGGTATTCTAGTGAAGCCCCGCACCAGCACAAGACGAAAGAGAAGACATTTTGTGACAAACGGAGAACGGCAGGCTGATTTTGTAACTTGCAACCGGTCGCAATCGCTGGATAGTCGCTGTCAAAATTGACATTTGGTATTATCCTACTAGATTAAAAAGTCAGTGCACCATATTGCTTGAATAGAGAATAGTTTCTTGGAACCGGTCGCGTAGTCATCTTTTGACATTTAGCGACCGGTTGCCGACCGGTCACAAGTTACAAAATAAGGGTGCGGGTTTTGACTGTAACATATTCAACTCTTTCGTAACAAGGTGTAAGAAGAAATGATATGTATACTATTTTCGAATATTTCGAACTCTTGCGTTGCGGTCGTCTAGACTTTTCACCATATATTTTCGTATTTCCTTTTTTCCCTTTCCCTGATTCTTCTTAGTTTACAGTACGGGTAGTGTAGGTACCTACTACACTGTTCTAGATACTTGACAGAGGAGTCAATTTATTTGGACCCAAAAGTTAAAACGCCGGTCAAAAAATAATTATTTTCAAATATGAGCATTTTGAATTGTGATAAACGAGGATAAATAAATAGGCTGGCAGTTCAGTTTCTGTATCTAAAAATAAACAGAAAGGGCTACGTAATAGAGAGGCTCTTCTGTAATTTATGTTATACTTTTTTAGGTGTATGTAGGTAATCTTAAAAAAAACTGATTGTATTCTAACCTAAATAAAGATATAGCGTACCATGCACAGTGGTCCACGTTCCATGCTCGTACCAACTTCTAAAGCCGAGGTGGACGGTTGTTTTTGCAGGTTTCATTAAGTTGTACACAAACTTGTTCTCTTCCGGATTATTAATAACAGCTAGTTGGGCGCCCTCCGAGACACATGACATAGAAGCACGGTCCCAAGTCTTACGAGTTTTGTGCAATTTGTAGCAGTGGCCAGTCGCCTCATTGTAAACATAACCTAGAATAAAATTAGAGAAATATATTATTTTACAGCGAGTATTAGGAGATCTAATGTAAATATGGATATTTTTGGCAGAGACCGTAATGGCAGACTCATTTTTGCCGGTGCTCTGAGTTTTGAAGGGGGGTTTATTCGTTTTATTAAGTTACGATCAAAAGAAATAGTATAGCATAGATTTTTGTATCACGCATCCATGAAAGTAAAATGTTCATGCACGCATCTTATTCTTCTTTCCATAAAGAGTGTGTGAAACATAAACTTAAAGAGTCGACACGGACGTAGTCGCAAAAGTCTTTTAGTAGTTCTTATTTTAAAAACAAGTTAATATAGATGTCCTTTATCTAAGGCATTATTAAAGCAAAACTAACCAGAGTAATGGGTGTTACATAGAGCATTTCCAGCGCTTTCCTTCACACGACACACATAGGGGAACACCTGTGAACACTGCTCATCGGCCATGGTACCGTTGGAGAGGAGGATCAGGCATCGCTCCGTGTTGTTGAAATTATCTGGTTCGTTTGGTGCCCACTGGGCAGGAATTTCACTAAGTCGTTTTCCTGAAATATAAATAAATATCACCATGCCAATTATTTGAAAACTTGTGATTTGTGATGGGCTAAATTGAAAATTGCGCTCGCTTCGCTCGCAACTTTTGCTTTTTTCGATGCTCACAAAAGGAATATCTCATATTTTGAGGAATTTATTGACTGGATAGATTTAGGAAATTCATAAAAATATTACTTAGATATTCACACGACTACAAAATGTCAGAACATACTACAAGATCGCGAAAGAGATCCTAGCGGCACTGCAGGCCAGATGTAAAAGAACAGTGATAAGTTGTGAGCTCATCTTTAGCTTGAGACTCCCCTGATTTCCTTAGGCGGCTCTTCGACACGCACGGAAGGAAATACAGCGGTATCGGCATCAGCACGGGACATAATTATTAACTGTACTTAACATAGTATTAACTGTATTTAACATAGGAAGTTATGTCTTCTTCTTATACTTCTTCAGCCTATTGCAGTCCACTGCTGGACGTAGGCCTCCCCCACAAGGCTACTGCCACAGGGGGATTTTGCCCATAGTTACCACGCTGGGCAAGCGGGTTGGTGACCGCAGTGTTTTTCGGACTCAGTTGTCAGTACGGGAGGCGCTGCTGCCCACCCCCCGGAAACCTATAATCGCCTCGTACGATACAAACTCTACTCTGCCGGCACCACGCGGCATTTATGTAGTTATGTAAATAAACCTTTTTTACCTTCAATTGAGACAGGGTAGTTGCCGGCTGCGGTAGAACTGAATCCAGTAAAAATTGGGCATTCATTTTTGTTCTCGTTCATTATCTTTACTAACAGTGCTCGTAGTTGCTCGTCTATAGGCGAGGCCAATATGCCACCTGTAATGCAAAACACAACTTTCATATTATAGTAATAAGGCAAACCAAACATAACGTTACCCTAGCCAATTTTCACGTTGACCGCTAACTTTCTAAAGCCAAATTAACCAAAATAATTGAAAAATATACTATGACCTATCAACTTATTAGGGAGTTAAGATATCAGCACAAATTATATCAAAAAAAATATTAACCCGAATTGTGTTTTTGGCTTATACGAGTATTCGCTACTGCTCCTAAGCTACAACAGCGTTAGTGGAAATGGTCCTCGATTTTTGCGATAAGTTCTCTACTTAGTAGACGCTACATAAAACTACTTCAACATGAACGGTGGTGATACGTACGGTCGCGGCTGGCACGGTTTGCAGTGGTCGTGGGCTCGACTTCCCACTCGGGTGAACTCTTTTTCAATCCTACTTACACTTTCCACGTCAGTTTCGGTTGTTTATTACAACCTAACAAATTTTATAATACATAAATACGCTTAACCCTTTCTGTTACTAGTACATCCTGTATATTACACAGTAAACATATAACTAACGGCCAATTTCAAATACTAGAGATCATAAAGAATCTCGGATTTAGTTGGGGCTAGCTGAACTTACCTTCTAGTCGACATATCAACCTTGCATCACTCCAGGTCGCTGGTGCAGCATGATAACCAAGGTACTCCTTAAGTTCACGATAGTACAAGTAACCAGATATATTATATACCCTTCCTTCTGAAAATAAAAGGCAATAGGTAAATACTATACGCCATATCCGACAATGGTTAGGTTAGTATAATATTTCACACACAGAGATACAGTTTATAATTTTTAATGCAACTAGATACGATATAAGATTCAGTTTAAAATTATAAAAGTGTGACCGCAGCGAGCGAGAATTTTTGCCTTTTACTATGTCAATTAAATTAATCTTTCTTGAAACTTATACTAATCTTTTCTGACCTTAGTGTGAATATGGCAGTTATTTGCACGTTACAAAAAAGATGGCAATTCCAATAATTATTTAATTTTTATAATTCTCTCCGGCGATAAGCTAGCAACTTGTCACCGATTTACATATGTACCCACGTACCCAGCTGAACGTAGCTGTGAGATCTCCTTAATGATCCTGCAGTCCTGGCAATCCCATTTCGGAAACACAGACGTGTATGTATTTCACTATGGGTGCGCCCACCACCGGGCCCTACACCCTCCACTGACCCTCGGATCTGATAACTCATAACTGCGAACACACATATGTGTTGGGTTTTAGAGTTTCATAATAATTAGAGGTTTACTAATTTACTAATTTCTATAATCCTGAGGATGCCACGGTTGTTGGCGAAACATATGTAGATTATTTATCTAGTTTTTTATTTCGGAATAGTGCAATGTATTGTCTTGCATGCTAGGTGCTCGGGTCTGGTTTCTCGTGGCGAGTGTGGTTAGTGCAAGTGCCTGTGTTCGCAGTTATGAGTTATCAGATCCGAGGGTCAGTGGAGGGTGTAGGGCCCGGTGGTGGGCGCACCCATAGTGAATGTTTAAATTTCCGAATTGTAACGCCTAATACAATTTCATTTATAAAACAGTGTATGTATTTTATAATTCATGATGTTTACCTATAGTAATTATATTTATTAAGTGGCCCGCCCTCGCTTCGCCGGTACAAATATTTAACATATGTAGGTAAGCGGTTTTCGTAAAAATTTGGTTCCCTTCCCGTGGGAATCGGGAAATCCGTTCTAGTGCTCCCTCGCAGTCCCTAATAGAACTTCATGTATCGCGGTTTCGTAAAAAAATGAATTCCCGTTTGTCCCCTTCCCGTGAATTTGTGTTCCTAGTGCTTCCTTGGATCCTCAATGTCCAATTTCAACATATGTTACCGTTTTCGTAAAAAATAATAATTCCCGTTGGTCCCCTTCCCGTGGGAATTCGGGAAATCCGTTCAGTGCTTCCTCGCAGTCTAATGAACTTATTGCCCAATTTCAGTTCATATGTATAGCGGTTTTCAATTCTCGTTTGTCCCCTTCCCGTGGGAATTCGGGAAATGTTTTTAGTCCTCCCTCGCTGGAACATATATGGTAGCTTCATATTATAGTTTTCGTAAAAAATATAGATTCCCGTTGGTCGCCTTCCCGTGGGAAATCGGGAAATTCTTGTATTGTAAGTATAAGGATCTACGGTGAAAGAATTTTTTAAATTCCAGAAGTTTTTGCCTATTCATTACAACCAAACAAACAAAGTTTTCCTCTTTATATTTATTATATGTCTGATGTGACATATCCTTTATGATCTGCAGTTCTGACTACCCCCTTTCTCGAACACTGCCGTGTTAATAATAACACAGTCGTAAAACTCAAAACAATGGCATTTTTTCAGCATTTTAGTATTTGCCTGACTATCACTGATACCCTGTATAATAACGATAGAACTTATAATGGTTCCTCCACTTTCCGATAACCCAGCAAACTCAATTTCATGAATTTAGGATGTATTTCCACCTATAGCTGCTCTTAATTACATAGGTTTCCGGTCCCTTTACTGGGGTAAACAACTTGGGCCCTAGTAATAAAAGAATTAAGCATATACTTAACATATTACATACATTCTTACCGTCAAAAGTCGTGTATATAATGTGCACAAAGAAATTTTGTCATGCCATACCAAATATGAAACAGGATAAGAGAGATAAAAAGTTCGCTATATCCTTTTGCAAATTTTATCTTTATGTCAGCAGCATAACAGCATTGTTTATATTGCCATCTAATTATAATAAAGAAGTAATTTATCACTATGCTGGTATTCTGTTTCCGTCCTATGGGATTCCCCTTTAACATTCATCCATGTATGGACCTTACACACACACATCCAAGCACCACTAAAAATACGACGTTCCATCAAAGTTTTGGAAACGCAAGCAGGGGCGGCTTTACCTGTAATGCAGAGGGTGCGTGCACTGCGCCCGGGTGTTAGGAGGCGCTAGGAACCGATCGCGACACATAGAACCTACAGTGAAGTCCAATGTAGTATCTTCACGTGGGGCGGGCGCATGACGCTGACTAAGTGGGCGCCAGGGTAGTATTTGCACACAGGCATTATATGGACTAGAGCCGCCCCTGAACGCAAAACAAGGAACCTGTTCTTACCGTGCAAATATTATGCAATGCTCGTTCGAAATACGATATCACTCGGTGGTTCGACTTATCTCAAGTTTTCCCTCCATCTCGAGTGCTCACAGGGAGAAAAAACAAAGTACTTCAGATTACGTCGAATCTAATCAGATAATTATTTCTATATATGTGTCGACTCCACGCACAAATTTTCAAGTTCAAGATTTCATCATGGGGGGCATATTTTATTGGACCACTTTCCTGTGCATGCTTGTAATCGTTAGCGCCAGGTATCATAGACAATCTGACGCAGCCAAGGAAGAACTGGAACAGTACATAGAAGAGAAGAAGCTTGAGATCAACCAGCGCTACCGACCACATTACCATGTTGCTGGACCTGTGGGGTGGATCAACGATCCCAATGGATTCTCCTTCTACAATGGAGAGTATCATCTCTTCTACCAATATTATCCATACGACAGTGTTTGGGGACCGATGCACTGGGGACATGTGTCTAGTCCAGATCTAGTGCACTGGAACCAATTGCCTACCGCTTTGCTGCCTGACGAAGAAATGTGCTTCTCTGGCAGTGCCGTCGTCGATGGAGACACCATGATCATTATTTACACCGGCCATGAAATCATTGAAGAGGAACCTTTCTACAAAGAGTCTCAGTACCTAGCTTACAGCAACGACGGTGTAGATTTCTACAAGTACGAAGGCAACCCCGTTCTGCCAGAAGCGCCTAATGGATCACCAGACTTCCGAGATCCAAAAGCCTGGAGATACGGGGATTATTGGTACGTTATACTTGGAAGTAAAACTATAGATGATAAAGGTCGTGTCCTTTTATACAGATCAACTGACATGAAAGATTGGGAATTTCTGAACGTCCTCGGAGAGTCTAATGGTGAATTAGGCTACATGTGGGAATGTCCTGACTTCTTTGAGTTAGATGGAAGATATGTACTCCTGATGTCCCCACAGGGTATGGAGCCACAAGGGGACAGATATAAGAATATTGATCAAAACGGTTACATCATTGGTCGCTTTGATTACGACAGCTATGAATTTGTACCCGAAGTTGATTTCCAAGAAATAGACTTTGGTCACGATTTTTACGCAGCACAGACAACCGAGAAGGATGGTAAAAGATACCTGGTTGCCTGGTTTAACACTTGGGACAAAGAATATCCCGAAGCAGTAGATGGATGGGCTGGAATGATGACCATCGTTAGGGAGATAAACCTCGTCGGTGACCGCATTTACATGTCACCAGTTGATGAGATGGTAGACCTTCGAGAGGACGTGCCAATAGTTGGAGACTTTTCTCAGAACCAACAACTCATAGTAAGCAAAGCTGCAGAACTTAACATTGAAGGTAACCTTGATGAAAAAATCGAGATATTGATTGAAGGAAGCTTGGGTGGAGACAAAGCTTGGCTACGTTGGAACCCTGACGATGGCAAAGTGTCCGTGGATCGTGGATCTGATGATATCCGTCAAGTTGAGTGGCAGGCTACGATTTCAGCTAACTGGAGAGTGTTCCTGGACTCCAGCTCTTTGGAGCTATTTTGTGGGGAAGGCGAGGTTGTGTTTAGTAGTAGATTATACCCCGAAGGTGACTGGAAAATTACAAATTTAAGTCCTCAGATCGTACATATTGAAGCTTACGATTTGAAAACTAGTGTTCCTGTTTAAGTGACGATATGTTTAATTAATCTCCAATCTTGCTGATGGCCCACCACATCAAACAAAATTATTAATAATTTTATAAAATTATACTTTGACATTTATCAATATTTAGACATAACAATTGATTTTTTACGTGTATATAGGTATCTATTTATATTTTTTATATGAAAATACATTTTTACATAATTTTAATTTTGGTCTTGATGGTCTTTCCTTGAGATTATCAAAAAATTACTAACTATTTATAAAGAAAATGGAAAAAATTCTTCACCCGAGTGGGAATCGAACCCACGACCACTGCAAACCGTGCCAGCCGCTCTAACCACTGAGGTACCGGGTCAGTTACTCGGATGACGAATTTTACCATCTCTTTTCAAAATTACATATTGGCAACGTTATTTTTCATCCGATAGCTATACACTAGCCAAATCTCGGCAAAGCTGAATCCCTCAGCACAATGTTTAAAGATGAAACGATCAACCATTATCCTAACGGATTATATTAATGGAGAAGTGTTTTTATAAATTTATCTTAGTCGAGATATTATCTAATATAGGTATATAAAATTCTCGTGTCACGGTGTTAGAAGTTAAACTCCTCCGATTATATTAATGGAGAAGGGTGTTTTTATGACAAAATTTTTTGTTTTTATTTTTTTATTATCTTAGTCGTGGATCATTATATATTATAAAATTATTAATAAAGAAAATGGAAAAATTCTTCACCCGAGTGGGAATCGAACCCACTATTTTATATTAACTATTTATCAATGTCACTATTTTTTATTAAACAATAAGTTCGTCCTTGTTTGATTAGGCGGACAGAACAGACAACCTTTCAAATCTAACAAAGGAATGTCATAGATCTGAATTATCATATCATCCCTTTGTAGGTACGCTCGGCTAGACAATGTACCTATCAAGTATAAGTATCTAGAAAAAATATCGATCCTATATTTTGAAAACTTTCGTGTTCCTAATAATTAAATATAACCTTCAAAATACATACATAAACGTGTGTTGGGAACGAACAAAATGGGAACCAGAATATCTTTTATATTTTTTACGCTTTTGAGCTTTATTGTCTTTCTTACTGTTTTTGATCAAATACAATATTGAAATTAGTTTAAATTTGCCTACACGACCGTCTTCCTGAAATAGGGTAGGTAGCCAGTACTGCAGGATCACATAGAAAATCTGACAGCCACCTTTAGAATAGCGAAGACAGATTATGAAATTAATTTATGTTAGCAACAACCATAAGTACTAGGGGATGAAACATAGAAATTCTTAATAACTAAATGAAAGAGGCTCGATGTTCGCCTCACACTGGGCTTATTTAATATCTTTTGAATAATAAATGCCACTCAGAGAATTGTACGAGAAATTTACGTATAAAAAGGAAGAAGGAAATAAAAAAGGAAAGAATATCATTGTGCTCTTAAAAGCCTAATCTAATCATAATTGGTTCTCCTTGTTTGTTCTTTAGCCTTAAATGAAGATTACTTATTTAAAAAGTAATTTTGGGGAAATAGTAGTATCCTAACCTTTTTAACTTTTCAAATATTTTACGATTTGTTGATTTATCCAATCTTAGACAGTGCGAAATTCAGCGTCAACATCAGTCAACATAGAAAATCTAAGCTCTCCTATAAATCGTCGACTCATACTTAAACCACACTCAACATTGAAAATAATATATTTATCAGCCAACATCATACTCTTAGGTATATCAAAGAATACATAACACATCAAGGGAAAGGGGTTTGCTATTTCAACGAAATTCGCTATTTATTCGAAGTTTTTTGCATTATGTAATCGTCCTAGGTTCTTGTATTCTGCTGTAACATAGTGTACCTACGTGCAATGAAACCGAGATTGTCACGTACGAGTCGACATGATTTACATAAGCCTTTTTATTAGAGATCCTTATGATAAGGTGAAATCTTACTAATATTATAATCGCGAAAGTTTGTAAGTATGGATGGATGGATCGATGGATGGATGGATGTTTGTTACTCTTTCACGTAAAAACGGCTGTAGCTGACACTCTGGATTAACACCTAGGCTACATTTTATCTCGGGAAAATATTTTTATTCCGGATAATTTCGACTTTTTGTTTTTTTCTGCAATCCTCGCGGATGAAATCACGGGCGTCCACTAGTTACTTATCCTTCTTCATGGCTGATCGGTGTAGTTGGAAGTGACCCTACCCGTTGCGCCATAAATCCTGGGTGTGAATTCCAGTACGTGGAAACATTAATACTTACGACTTACGAAGAATATCAATATTTGTTTTCGGGTCATGAATGTTTCTATACTTATATATACCTATTTGTGTTTTAGTTATTGTTACTTAGTACCCACGACACAAGACCAAGAAACAAACATTGATTGATGGAATCATTCGTCATATCAATGTTTGCACCTATCGCGGTCTGAGATTCGAACACAGGACCTTAGCGCGACCGGAAATGTCACTATCAACTACACCTATCGGCCGTCAAAGTAATTATTTATATTCAATACCTAGGTATCCGTGTATTTCCAGCTCAATAAATTAAACTATAAGTAGAAGTCTTGTGTAAAAGTACATAACTGTAATAAATATGTTTTTATAAGACGCAACCAATTTGCAAGTTGTCGTCGTAGCAGCCAAATTTTAGAGGCTTTATGGTTTTTTAACAACATGCTTTTTTACTCGACTGCTCGTAAAGGAGGGTTATGTTTTCAGGTGTATACAGGTGTTTTTTTGTTGCCACCCTTAACGAAGGGTACGTACTCTAAACATCAAATAAAGTAAGTTTATGCCAAAAAAATGCTGGGAAACGATGTAAATTTTTTGATTATTATTTTTTAATTACTTGATCGGGCGAAATTTATAGTGTCCAGTATTTATGCAAGTTTTTTCATAGACAAATATTAATTATTTCTCGTGAAAAAATCTTGCTATACGCGTCAATTTGCATATATGCAGAAAAACGCAGTCAACTTTAGACCCTAATATTTTGGAAACCAGACACTTCCCAGGTATGCTTTCATGGAGAAAAATGATCGTGATGATGAGGAGATTCCATAGTTTTCGGGAACGTTGACGACCAAAAATCATCCTGTATACACATATAAAAAAAATATATTTCTGGCACACTCTAGCGAGAGCCTGTATCATCGGGCCGTAGCCACGATGTAGAGGCCCATTTAAGAGAACATCAATATGGTGTGGACCGTGGGTCCACAATACATATGACGGATATCATCACAGAGCGCACAATATCATACACCAGCAACAGCTCGCCACAGGCTGCCATGTGAGCTTCTTAATATTCTATAAGCTTATTGAAATTTAAAACAACTTTAAAATATACTTTTTCACCTACCAGAAGGACATATGTACATACTTTCCCTAGAAAATACATATTCTCTCGTCTTTCCTCTGGATCTCTATCCACTAAATAGTTCTATACAGAACCCTTTATTAACGACGAGGCACGTTTAACCCGTTATTTTATTTTACCCACTTTAGAGACAGACAACTGTGAAGCGCTCGGTGCCAACTGTACGCGACGGTACCTTTGTACAGTTAGCAATAAAAATACAAATAGCATTCCTACATTTTCGACGTAGAACCTTTCCACGACTTGTGACAGGAATCACACAAAAATGTTTAATCTGCCAGAAACTACCTATATACCGTGATATCGTTTACTATTCTGAGTAGATCTCGAATCTGTAGAATTTTCGTTAAAACAACGTACCAATAATCTCCAAGCTTTAGGGTCCCTAAAGTCTGGTGATCCATTGGGTGGTTCAAAAATATTGGAATTGCTTTTGTACTTCTACAAATTCAAACCATCGTCACTATAAGCCAGTATTGAGTCTGTTTGTAGAAAGGCTCTGTCTCGGTGATTCTATTGCCGGTGTTGATAAGGAGCACGGTGTCTCCATCAATAACAGCACCTCCAGAGAAGCACATTTCCTCGCCAGGTAGCTAAGCGGTCGGCAATCGGTTCCAGTGCACCAGATCACATATCCTCAGTGCGGCACTCCCCAGATGCTGTCGTACGGATATAATTGGAAAAAGGATAGAGGTGATACTCTCCATTGTAGTAGGAGAATCCATTGGAGTCGTTAATCCAACCCACAGGTCCGGCTACATGGTAAATAAGTCGATAGAGCTGGTTTATCCTCAATCTTCTTTTTTTTTATACTGTTCCAGTTCTTCCTTAGCTGCATCAGATTGCCTTTGATACCTGGCGCTGACCACTGCCAGCACGCACAAGAAAATTGTACGATGCATTAAGATCCTCATGATGAATGAATATCCTATAGTCTTTGCATATACTGCAATAACTAAAGTAGCTATTTACCTGATAGGTAGATTGTCTGTAATCTTAAGTACTTTGTTTAGTCCCCGGGAGCCGTTCTGAGCTACTCGAGCTGTTCTTGAGATAAGTCAGCCACTGTAGAATGTCTTTATATATAAATAAATAAATAAATAGTAATATTAATATAATAAAACTAATAATATTCTGATCGGGTATTAACGAACCCGCGAATAACACCTACTATATTGGGTGTAAAAAGACAACTTTGTTCATTTAATACCTCGTATTTTTTGTAACATCACGATCATTTTTTTTATGGAAGCGCCCCTGGGAAACCACGGGTTTCCAAGATATTGAGGTCCAAAGTCACATTAATATTATCATTTTTTTAACATTAATCCATCTGAAATCGGTTAACAAACATTTTTTTCAAAGATACCATCTCAAAATGTTACCTATAATGTTAGTTTTGTAGGTACATTTGTACTTTGCGCATCAAACGAATACATTACTTGCAATAAAATGACAGTATTTTTTCATAATATTTTTGTCAATTCCCAGGGTTGGTTCCATAGAAGAAAATGATCGTAACCTTACAAAGAATACGAGGTATTAAAAAACATTGTTGTCTTTTTACACCCTGTATAAACTGTAAGCCCGGATTAACAGAGGCGGCCAGAAAATGTAAAAATAAAGCATAGAAAATCCCAAGATGACCTAACAATCGACTATAATAAAGTATTGTAATTAACAGCAGAATGTGAAGTATGAAGATACCTACGTTTAAAACTAGTATTCTTAGTATTCTTTATTGTACACATAAATTTTTATCTAGACAGTAAGTTGTAAAGAAATAGTACAAAGGCGAGCTTATCTCTAAAAGAGATTTCTTACCATTAAGTACAAAGAAAATTTTATAAATATAAAAGGAATTGTGCACACGTATTAAAATATAAATATACTTAACACAAAATAAATATATTTACTAAATAATAACAATACTTAATTATCTACTTAGATACATACATAATAGGTGACCTATTCAAACTATAAGATAATAACACGTTTCTTAACCTATTTTTAAAAATGCCTATACATTGCTTGCAATGCAAACTTAGTAAACTAAAATTATAATTTAAAGTTTTTTTATTTCTACATTCCCATTATTTCCCAATCTTACTAAATTTTATTGACAAAGACTGAATACGGTTGAGCTATTTACCACTAAACTACGATGATGATGAACTGTTATTTGTGAATCATCTCCTATGCCAACTCACCGGAGTTTTGTGTGCGAAGCATGTAGAAGCGATTATGTAGTCCGATCATTTTATCGTCAATCAGCAAAAGTCTCGTATCCTCACCCAGTGTAAACAACAGTCCCGTGGTAATATTGCGTCAGGTATTTTTAAAATAACTTAGATTTCGGCTTGTCCCATAAAAACTATGGCCCTTTTTTGCACTACACACATTACACACATTTTGCCTAGTATAACATCCTCACCAGCGATGGAGCAATTGCCTCATAGTCTTAGATGAATAGTAGAGGTAGAATAGAAGCGCGGATTAACAAAGGCGGCCAGAAAATGTCAATGTCATTTTCAGACACGTCTGTTAAAAAAATCACAAAATCTTCATTTCCTAAAATAAAGTGGGCATACTTAGGGAGTGTGAATAATTCAATGAGATAATAATGCAGAATCGAATGCTAGAGACGAAAGCAATAACCTAAGCCTATAACAACTTTATTACTTACATCTTTTTTTTTTCAATTTAAATAAACTTAAACGTGTTAGTTTGCTTTGAATAGAAATGTTAGCATTTAGAGTTCAGCCAAATAGATTTTAGAGATCCTGCTGAATTTAAACGAGTCGATGTCGACGAATTTTTTCTGTGATAGGTAGGTAAATAACTTTTTTTTTTTTATAGAGTAACACAAATTCGCGTTATTGTAAGGCACTGTGCTGATGCGGAGCTTCACTAGAATACATCAGCTACATCTTCTTCCGTGCATGTCATAAGAGTTCACTAAAGAATTCAGAGATCCTATGAGGAAATAAGCTGGCAACTTTTCACTGGTCTCTTGGACTATATTGAATTGAATTTGAAATTATTTATTGCAGAAAGCAGAGAATATAATGTGGATAGTGTTACCTTTAGTACCTACACCATAACTTTAACTTTTTATTAGAATTGGTACTAAGGTACTATTGCTTTATTTTTGTGGTATTATACTCGAATTGTATATTGCCAGGACTGATATTAGACTAGGGAGCCCCATGACTTCGACCGCATAAATTTCAAGTCCCGTTTGTCCCGGGAGTTGAAAATCCATTCTTATCGAAAGCCGGTACATACGAGTAGAACACACCCTTCAACTTCAAGTCTCTAGATCAGCTATTTCGGCCGTCATTCAGTATAAATTATTTTTTATATAAGTATTATATGTGTTTGCCATATCATTTTAATAGTAATTTCATAATAGAAGATATTTCATGATAGTTGGTAAGTTGGGTTCGTCGTCGTCGTCGTCAGCCTATTGCAGTCCACTGCTGGACGTAGGCCTCCCCCAGTGTACGCCACATGGCTCGATCTCCCGTTTTTGCCCACCAGTCACTACCAGCCGTCCTCTTTAAGTCATCGGTCCATCTGACCGGAGGGCGCCCAACGTTACGCTTGCCGAGGCGCGATCTCCATTCGAGAACCGTTTTCTTCACCGTCCATCGGTCCTACGACAGATGCGGCCTGCCCACTACCACTTCAGTCTGCTACATTTCGAGACTATGTCTATCACTTTGGTCTTCTGACGGATAATCTCGTTTCGGAATTTGTCCATTAGCGAGATTCCGAGCATTGACCTTTCCATAGCTCTCTGAGTGACATACAATCGGTGAGCCAGCCCCACCGTCAGGTTCCACGTCTCGGCTGCGTAAGTGATGGCTGGTAGAACGCACTGATCGAACACCTTGATTTTGAGGCATTGTGGCAATGATGACTCAAAGATATGACGCAACTTCCCAAACGCTGCCCACCCAAGCTGCACTCTTCTGGTGATTTCTCCCTCGAAGTTATCTTTACCCAATTGCAGTTAGGCTAGTATCATGGAATGATTAATTTATTATCATCAGTCAATAGCATTTTGTCCCTTTCATGATAATGTACCTACACGATAAGTCCACGATATATGTAATATGTATAGATTTCATGCCTTTAACATTATGCTCTTGTTACTAACAGGTGATTTTACTTTGGTGTCCATAGATCTCAATTCTTTTGTATTGGCATTAAACTTGGCTCACTTGGCTCACATTCACCATTAATGTTATTTACAGAATAGATACTTTCTAGATTTATTTTCCGGGAAAGGGCAATGAATTTTGAAAGGTCCAATAAAAATGACCGTTTGGTACAGTTTTCAAGAGCCCGTAAATTGTCGCTTTAATTTTACGAGTCTATTTATTTGAGAGGCCATAAACTACTTTTATGTCACATGCCGTTTGGTCAACCTTAACATATATTTTCAGGGTATAGAGTTCCCGAAATGGGATAGCCGGAACTGCAGGATCACGAATGACATCTTAAGCATAGAGGGGCTAGATGCAAATGATCACTATGCTAGCTAATCACCTGAGAGATCGCTCCTAAGTTACTTAGTCGACTCTTCGACACGCAGATTCTAGTGAAGCCCTATAAGCACAGGACGTTATTGTAATCTGCAAGTAAAATGGGCAATAATCTTGTTAATTATCGTGAAAAAAACAGATGTTAAATTTCATATTTTTTTATTATAGGAAATATTTGTTGTACCTACTAATAGATATAGATTATAAGATTATTATCTACTAGTCAATGTAAACTGGGCTTTCTCGATTTAAATGTGATTAACAATTCGTCGATGAAGTGACAATATCTCCTAACTGTCGATATGCTTATTTTACAGGAGAAGAAAACAGTTCACGCGAAATTGAATTATAAGTATATTGCATTAAAAAAGTTCGATTTTTTAAAAAATGTTACGAATTTCGCGAAGGATTTGGTCAAATCAAATTAATTACCAAACTAAGCAAATTAAATGTAATAAGAACGAACCAAAACATGTAATCACCACTAACCTCTAAGTGTAGCTAAACAAGTCCTGCAAATATTTTTCAAAGAAAACATTAACTCTCGAGAAGTGTTTCGTGCAATGCAACCAGAAATATAGGTACACTAAATGTATCAATTTGTATAATATTTTGTTACGTGGGTATAGTTTCGCAGGTTGCATATTGTATGAGACAGGTTAAGCTTCAGGGTCCTATGTGTATTTAGGACGAGTGCCTATGAAAGGAAAATAGCCACATTTTAGTTGAATCGGCTCTTATATACAAAACACTTATATACAAGTCCGCCAATACAAAACACTTAAATAGCCATCGCCCTCGCCCACGATTCGCTACGAATTGGACGCCCGCGAATGTCGAAATTATCTGAGATAAAACATTTTTCCGGGATAAAAATAGCCTATATGTTAAGTGGGACTGCATCGAAATCGGTTCAGCTGTTTCTGAAATTAGCGTGCACAAACGCACAGACAAACCGACAAACAGACAAAAATTCCAAAAAATCATCGTTTTGGGTACTATTGCGTTGATAAAGGTCTCCTTTAATATTTTTTCTCATATATCTTCCATGTACAGACAGCGATCCGTTACATTTTTATTATATGTATAGATAGATAACGTTATAATTATCTAACTTATATAATTATAAAAATTTCTCCATCACTGTCAACGTGTCCAAAAAGCTGATCCTTTGTCCTAAATATTCGCCAGCCCTTTGGTCTTGGCATACCTCGACCAATTTGTACGAAATTCCCTGATAAAAGGACATGGGCCTCCGTACAACATGACCCCATTGTATCTTTCTACCCTTACTTCGTTATACACAAACCTACCCTGTAAGTTAATAGCTCACTATAGAGAATCTACTCACAGGGTTTGAGACTCGAAATCACATGTTTATTTTTCTAGATAATATGGAGAATTGAGAGAGTGATTTAGAGTCTCAAATTTCGTGGATAGGTTCGCTATAGTGGGCTATTTACATATCTTTTCGCATAACATACCCTTTTTGTTACATCCTGTATAAAGAACGGAAATATTTCAGTTCCCTTTTCATCCTAAATTCTTTACTTACATCAAAAAAGTCCACAAACATGAAGCAGTAGAAAAGTTGGACAAACAATTTTTTCCCACATACTCGTACCTACCCGCTATCCAAACATTAATACTTGCTACCTATAAAATTATTTTCTTGAACACAAGATCAAATAAGAAAACCTGAAGGTTATTCATCCCGTGCGCCAAATTCTTTTATATTCCCGAACTTTGATCTATTTAGAAAGTAATGTCAGTACATACCTAGATATATCGAATATCTATTGAAAAATATTATCTATACATATAATAAAAATGTAACGAATCGCTGTCTGTACATGGAAGTTATATGAGAAAAAATATTATAGGAGACCTTTATCAACGCAATAGAACCCAAAACGATGATTTTTGGAATTTTTGTCTGTTTGTCGGTTTGTCTGTCTGTGCGTTTGTGCACGCTAATCTCAGAAACGGCTGAACCGATTTCGATGCAGCTTTCAGAAACATATTGTGACAGGTCCCACTTAACATATAGGCTACTTTTTATCCCGAATAATTTCGACATTTTGTTTTTTCTGTAGTCCACGCGGACGGAGTCGCGAGCGTCCATTAGTATTATAATAATTTTCTATTAAATACCTACTGAATTGTCCTGTGTTGAAGGCGGGCTTCACTAGAACACATCAGCTACATCTACCTACTTCCGTACCTACATGTCGTCCTAAGAATCGATTAAGTAACCTTCAGGAAGTTCTCTCAGGCGATGATCTAGCAACTTGTCACTGATATTTACATCTGGTCCCACTCTAAACGTGGTTGTAGTCAGATCTCATTCGTGATCCTGTAGTTCTAGACTACCCTTTCTTGAGAACACGGCCGCGAATAAGGTATTTTGGAATTGCTGTTGCATACTTAATACGAATTTTAGCTATGGCGAGAATTGTCAAATTTTGCTGTCGATTTGCTATTGCTATACGACTACCGTTTTTAGTTACCTAAAACTAGTTTTTACTAAATGTCTTTCTAACTAGAACTAACTACCGCTAAGATGACTATCAGTGAGAACTAGTTCTAACTAACTAGACCTCAACTAGACAAAACGCGTCTTATCGCAATCATTGATTAGTCGATAGACGTCATGGGACCTCTCATCATCTCATCCATTGTAAAAATAGTTTTACCTAAAACTTATAACTCTAACAGACATACATATCTATGTATGTATGACACGGCTGTTTCTCAAAGTGGGGTAGTCAGAACTGCAAGATCACTAAAATATCTATATTCTTCTATCTGTCTTCTATATACATATTATAATAAAAATGTAACGGATCGCTGTCTGTACATGGAAGATATATTAGAAAAAATATTGTAGGAGACCTTTAGTATGTACCCAAATTGGCCGCGTGGTGCCGGCAGGGTAGAATTCGTACCACCCCATGTCTGCCCGTGGGTATCGTACGAGGCGATTAAGGGTTTCCGGGAGGAGGGCAGCAGCGCCTCCCGTGTTGACAACATAGTCCAAAATACAAACCGCGGTCACTATGGGCAAATACCCCTCATGGCAGTCTTGTGGCGTGCCCCGGGGGAGGCCTACGTCCAGCAGTGGACTGCAATAGGCTGATGATGATGTACCCAAAAGAATGTTTTATTGGAATTTTTGTCTGTTTGTCAGAAACGGCTGAACCGATTTCGATGCAGTTTGCAATACCTATATTGTGATAGGTCCCACTTAACATATAGGCTCCTTTTTATCCCGGGAAAATGTTTTTATCCCGGATAATTTCGACATTTTGTTTTTTCTGCGGTCCACGAAAGTCCACGAAAAAACGTTCTGCGAAGTCGCGGGCGTCCACTAGTATAAAATAAAAATATAAGGTCCTATGGCCACATTTAGCAAAGCGGGGCCAGATGTAAAAGATCAGTGACAAGTTGCTAAAGCGTGTTATGTGACTCTTACGTAGGGTTACCAGATGAAAAAATCAAAAGACCGGAGAAAAAGCCTGATTTCCATGAAAAAGTCCTTGAGATTTTATACAGTTTAAAAATTTTCTCTCAAAAACGTATTACTATCGTTTTATACACTGCGGATCTAGCTCACGCGTTGCAACTTGCACATCGCACTCGAAGCGGCGCGGCGGGGTTGTTACTAAAAGATTAAGTATTTTTAGTTTGTTTCACTTGGATAAATAAGTATAGACTTAAACTGTTCAGTTGTTACCAAAAAAAGATTATTGTTAGTTAGTTTAACTTTTAATTAAAATCCTTAGATATCACGATATTTGCAAAATCCGGCCGCAATCCTGAGAAAAGTCGAAAAATCCTGAAATCTCAGGACAAATCCTGAGATATGGTAACCCTACTCTTACGTCCGACTTGCAGTGAAGTAGATCTATGTAGGTATGTGATCTAATAGAATCTTATTCCTCTATGCTAATAGTGATGATATATTCTATTAAAGTAATCAGCACAGGAAACTTTAAAACTTATTATTATTGGGCTATTGGTGATCATAGTGATAACAGGCGATATTGAAAACAAAAATTGACCTTGACCAACTTAAGTTGATAAGTATAAAATAGTGATTATGATACTTAATTTTAATTTAGACGTGTGATAATAGAACTTTATGGAAATTAAACACAAAAGTACATGATAAGTCGATATAAAATATATTACATTTGGCATTTCTAACTCGCTATAAGAACTTTTGGCGGTAATAAATTAAACTTTATTATTACATACTTACGTACTCGTACATTACCCAGATTAGGTACTTAATTTTCTCCAATTTAATTATCATATTACCCAAAACTCCGTTTTAGTTGAAGAGAAGGATAAATTTAATCATGTTATTTACATCATAATTTGCTATTCACATCACGACAACATGCGTAAACAGTCTAACTTGACTACGTAAACTTAAAGATGGCACTAAATGTCCTCTCTGGAAGCAAAACTCTCTCCAATGTATCTAATACTGGCTTGTTGACTAACCTCGGAGCTTCAATAGCCCATAGGTAGTCAACGTGGTTGAACTCCGGGTCGTCTATCTTCACCATCTCAGTCGAAGGCACCGCTTTATGCAGCTCAAGCACGTCTTTTTCGCTCGAAAGCAAATCATTCTGAGCCCAAAACAGCTTTATAGGTAACGTAACGTTCTTTAAATTATACTCCGTAGGAGTGTCCTGTCCGTATACCTCGTTATTATGATTGGTTCCGTAGTCAAACTGCTGGAATTTACCCCCGGCAACCATCTCCTGAGCGAAATGCACCACGGTTTTCCAAGAAGTTCCTGTCCCCAAATCTGACAAGAACAGTGGGAGAATCGTCTTATTGAATTGCTTCTCGTTGGCGCCACATAGATAAAATATCACATTCTTGCACAGTATGGAGTCCAAACTGTCGACTTTGCACGAAGAGGTCATGCGTCCCAAGGCGGAGTTCTTCGGCAGAAACTCGTGAGACCCATACAACATCTCCATGTACGCCACGTTACTGGCTATCGGTGATAGAGCCTTGAGGGGCGACTTAATATCACTCGTGTATACTACAGGCGCCATCGCAATTCCAGCACTTAAGATATCATTGTACTCTGGCCTGAGACTGAGCATTGTAAACAGTATTGTGGTACCCATTGAGTGGCCAATGTACACAATTTTGGTCGAAGGTCCCTTGATGTTTCTTATGTGATCGATGATCGCTGGAATGTCATGCTCAGCTACGTCATGCCATGAGAAGTTCCAGTAATGTTTCGAGTCTGATTTGAGCCAGGCGTGTTCTCTGGAGTACTTGTTGCCTCTGATGTTGGTCATCCAGACATCGTAGCCGGCATCAGCTAGGACGTACGCCAAGCCCTTCTCAGGTCCATTGAGGATCCAATCAGCGGAGCAGGCGAATAGACCGTGTTGTAACAAAACGGTTCTCGAAGATACTTCTCCTCCGCTCTTAGGTCGCGGGATCCTGTGCAAGTTCAAGATATAACCTTGAGACACAACTATATGGGTTTCACATGCGTAACCATTCTTAGCTATAATTGAAGGAACTGATAGCGTGACGTCTGGGTTTTCCATTCGGGAGCTGTTGTCCTCTGTCTTGAGATAGGACCAGGAGTCGATTACCTTTTTTTTGCTTTGTTTGACGCTTCCCATGTAGCTGTTGAAATCCGCAGTAAGTTGCTGCTGCTTCTCTTCGAAGTAGCTGTTCACAGACTGCTTCATTTCGACGGCGGCGTCAATTTTGGAGTTGAGAAAGGCCTTCATATCTCTCGATGTCTCGTCGAAGTAATTGGTAATAGAGTTTATATTGTTGATGCCCCAATCAAACGTTTCAGAGTGTGCTCTCAAAGCGCACGCGAATAGTATGAAGATCGCAGCGTGTATGTTCATAGTTTGAAGTGTTTTGCTCTGACTGGCGGTTTCACAATATCTCAGTGTATTGTGTCTGCGTCGAAGCGCCCCGGGGTCATTACGTCATTCGCAGATAATCTTAAAAACCGGTTGTTTTTTAATTATTGTTCGATGACAAATCCGCATTTGGCTTGTTATTTTCCAATGTTGCTTTTCAGAAATGAACTGAAACTATAATAATTCAGTCCGTAATTTATAAAGTTAATTCAATACAGCCGAATGCAAAATAATGAAGCGATGACAGGATGACACATTTCTTTAACGATGAGGCGTGCAAATTATCTATTTTTGAGTATTATAAAATTATTAATAAAGAAAATGGAAAAAATTCTTCACCCGAGTGGGAATCGAAACAACGACCACTGCAAACCGTGCCAGCCGCTCTAACCACTAAGCTACCGGGTCAATTACTCAGATGACGAATTTTACCATCTCTTTTCTAAATTACATATTGGCAACGTTATCATCCCGATAGCTATACACTAGCTAAATCTCGGCAAACAAAGCTGAATCCCTCAGCACAATGTTTAAAGATGAAACGATCAACCATATCCTAACGGATTATATTAATGAAGAAGTGTTTTTATAAATTTATCTTAGTCAAGATATAATATATTATTTTTAAGTAGTTGCATAATATGCTGCAGCTACTAATAATGGGACGTTTATAGATGCAAGTCTTGCATTTTAGTTTCGTCACGTGCGTGTTGCAACGATGCGTTTTGCAATAAAATAGTTTAGCAAGTAGTAGCGCGTGCCGGTCGGTCTTACATTGCAGAAAGCCGGCTCCATAAGTGTATCATTTCAGTGTATTTATGTGTCATTTTCGTAGCATAACAACATGTATTACTAGTTATCTTAGATAAGTACCGTTTTCTGATACGGCTTCTAATCAAACTTAAGTGAAACAGTAAGTATGGATGTATTTTGTTCGATAGATATAAATAAAATCAGTACCTTGCAGGTACCTAGTCCCATAAAGGAAAAAATCTTTGTATCTACATGCTTGTTGCATGTTCTTTTTAGTTTATTATCAATGATAGAGTCAGCTGGGCTCCAGTACCTATCATTAAACCTATATGAATGGTACCTAATTGCCTGAGTAGGTAGGTAAGTACTCAATAATATCTAACTACCACTCTACCTACATGGTTTCCCTAATAACGCCGGATTTGAACCCACACAACACGATATATACGAATATTCGTACCTACATGTGTCACAAATCTATCACTGTTCTTGTTAAAGCAAAATAATTTATTTTCATTATTGTGATTCATATTATTGCAGTTGCTTAAAATAACTTGCATTGAGTCATTTTACTCTGAATAGTAAGTAGCACTCATTGAAGTAGCAGAATATAGATAAATAGATAGATAACTTATAGATAAGCGGATAACTGTCTCGTTCATTAGATAGGTAGGCTCCCTAATTACATTAGAATATAACTTAGGAGTAGGTATTACAATTAAGTAGTTTTATTATATTATTAAAATGATTCATCATCATCATCAGCCTATTGCAGTCCACTGCTGGACGTGGGCCTCCCCCAGGGCACGCCACAAGACTGCCATGGGGGGTATTTGCCCATAGTCACCACGCTGGGCAGGCGGGTTGGTGACCTCAGTTTGTATTTTGGACTATGTTGTCAACACGGGAGGCGCTGCTGCCCATTCTTCCCGGAAACCCTTAATCGCCTCGTACGATACCCACGGGCAGACATGGGGTGGTACGAATTCTACTCTGCCGGCACCACGCGGCCAATTTAAAATGATTAAGAACCTAAAAAAGTAATAAAAAAATAGTCTAGTCCCACACCAAGATCTCTAAGGTCTTGTGTCGTGGGTACTAAGCAACGGTACTATATAAAAACATAAATAAGCATAGAAACATCCATGACTAGGAAACAAACATCGATATTCACACATTAATGTTTGCACTACCGGGATTCGAACTCAGGACCTATGGCGTCGCAAGTCACTACCAATTGCCCCAAAAAAGGTACAATAAAATTGGCTCTTTCATGTTTTGCAGAAGAATTCACCGGCAACAGCTAAGAAATAAAACTATTTTTTATTTGTACATCAGATCCTTCACAAATTTCACAATATGCCCCATATATCCCGTTCTGTTTAAGGGACGTGACCAGTGAAGCGAAGGGTCTCTCGCAATCCTGAGATTTCGCGCCCTACAAAAATTACTTCCATTCCTCTTTCGCATTGACTGGCATAAGCTTATACCTACCCTGTTTATTATTATTATTAAATGTTCGATGGGATTGTACAGAAATATTTTACCCCTAGTAAGGTTCGTAGGTATTTCTTAAAGTTTATTTCTATGTTAGTACCAACTATCAAGACATCTTTGTGCATATCTCAAGAGATTCCTATCTAAGTAGTCTCTTAATTTTGTATACAGATAAATACGGTATTTGTTTGATATCGAGATTTAGAATTTCTTGGGGCAAAATTGATAAGGTGACAATATATGGGAAGTTAATGAGTTGGGACTAGGCGATTAATGCAAGGGGGCCTTATTAGGATACTGTGAAAGCCCTCGGCCCCATCTAGGGGACACAGGACATTATGACAAATAAGTCTACTTTAAATAAAAATATCTTTTTTTTTAATAAGCTAGGCAAACATTTGACCGCCGTCGTTCCTAATGTTAAGCAAGAGGCGGCCTAAGGCGGCATGTTTGCCTAGAAAGTGCATTTTAGAAACAGGTGATTTCGCGTGACTGTGAATGGGTTCTTAGAGCACTTCGCTTAACATACCCCTTCTGTTACACCCTGTGGACAATGTACCTATGGACAAAAAATCGCAATCATTAGGATTTTCTACCAATGGAAGGCTTTACCAATCACCTAACTGCTTTAAATAGGTAATGGTATCTATATCGGGTCAGTTTACATTCACCAACAGCTTGTCGCTACTCCCTGTGATTTAATTTGAATATTAAGCAACAGCCGTCGCCTTTTTAACATTTTGTGACGGCAACTTGGAAATTAATAAAAAGCCGCGATATACAATTTTGCTACAATTTTTTAGGTAGGACGGAAGAATACCTAGGTATATTTGGTCAATATACAGAGGTTATCTACATCCTTTACTCCCGAGGTGCAGTGACGTTGAGTTTTCCATAGAAAATATCACTTTACAATTACGGTATAGATAAAATTATTAACTTTAATTTTAGGGTTACCTACCCGTTTATACCTACATATTTCGGAGTACAAAGTTCATAGACGTCAATGGTAGAGTTCGTGTAGACGTCTACGAACGAATCTCGTAGACTACGCCTACGGGTCGTGTCGTAGCAAATCTCGCGTGATGACACTAACCACTACGCCCTCTCAAAAGTGGTCAATAGGCAATTTATCAACTAGCTAGGCGAAGGTGAATCACACTTATAAACTTAACATAAAAGTAGGTACCTATGCTGATGCAGGTCTTCATAGAATACATAAGCTGATCTTCACTGCTTGTCGTAAGCATCGACTGGGGAATTCCGCCAGAGGCGTTCTCTCAGGCGATTGGCTAGGACCTTGTCACTGATCTTTGGGATCTCTTTCGCAATCCTGCAGTTGTGGGTAACCCATTTTGGGAACGCAGCCGTATGTATACAGGATGTTTTTTTGTGGCCACCTTTAACGAAGGGTACGTACTCTATACATGAAATAAAGTAAGTTTATGCCAAAAAAATGCTGGGAATTTTTTTTTTTTTTTTTTTTTAAATTCCTTGGTCGTGCGAAATTTATAGTGTCTAGTGTTTATGTTAGTTTTTTTATAGACAGATATTAATTATTTTTCGTGAAAAAATCCTGCTACGCGCGTCTATGTGCATTTATGCAGAAAAACGCAGTCTATTTACTCAACTTTGGACCCTAATATTTTGGAAACCAGACACTTCCCAGGTATGCTTCCATGGAGAAAAATGATCGTGATGATGAGGAGATTCCGTAGTTTTCGGGAACGTTGACGACCAAAAATCACTCTGTATATGTCGTGGCCCAATCATTTAGTCATTTCATGAAATGGTTGTGTAGGTTACAAGGTTGCGTTCAAATCTCGTATGAAGCGCGTATACGCGCGTCATCTGCGCGTATAAGATACGCCGTGTGCTATGGGCCTTACTAAAAAGGTTGCGAAAGGAAAAAAACACAGTATAAGGAGATAAAATACGTTTATTTCTTAGAATTTGTCAATAATAAATCAGACACAAGTGCCGTGGACACAACCGTCTCTCAGAAAGGAATCCTAGTTATGTATGTAATATACAAACAGAAATAATCGCGTACTACCGCGTTAGATACGGACTACCTGCAGCATTTTAAATGCTTTACGGCTATATTAAAATATGTCACCCAGACGCTTACTTACTGACTACGCACTTCAGAAATATACACTCTTTATACAGCTCTTGTATGGGTGTGTATGGTCATATCATTGACGGCCATTCTCAATACGAAAAGAATCTCCGATTTTACTATCGCAACTTTGAAATTTCGTATGAAAACTATTGAATATTAAATATTGGTTATTGGAATTGTAACTCGAATATTGTGAAGATAATGTGATCGAATCTGACCGCCACCCTTGAACATAAACTTAAAATTTGTTCAACCTGTCA
This sequence comes from Carposina sasakii, assembly GCA_014607495.2. NCBI lineage: Eukaryota > Metazoa > Arthropoda > Insecta > Lepidoptera > Carposinidae > Carposina > Carposina sasakii. Next base: position 13,806,089 of record CP053157.1, on the reverse strand, counting down.
CTTTCTGTTTAAGCCATTTAAGTTAAGAATGGATAAGGGCAGATATAACGAATTTGAAATTTATGTTAAGTGTGACGGTCAGTGGGGTAAGCACGAACCTTTTTACGCGGCGTAACGCTAGCGACTCGCTAGCAAAATCTATGTGATTTGACAGTTTGACGATAGCGTTACGGAATATCGACAGGTTCGTGCTTACCCCTCAGAATCGACCATATTATTTTATAAAGTATGTTTTTTTTTAAATATTCACACACTTCACAACACATTGACCTAGTCCCACATTAAGATCCCTAAGGTTTTGTGTCGTGGTTACTAAGCAACGGTATATAAATACATAGATAAGTATAGAAACATCCATGACTCGGAAACAAACATCGATATTCATTATGTCAATGTTTGCACCTACCGGGATTCGAACCCAGGACCTATAGCGTCACAGGCAGAGCCACTACCAACTACACCAATTGGCCGTCTAGTTACACGGTGACAGCGTAAAAATTAAGATGATTTATGCGTGGTATATATAGATACCATCGCTAAGTAGGTTTTGAAATAAGTTTTAGCAAGCCTGTGCTTTTAATTTTTATATACCTATAATTAAATGCTATTTGTTTATAATTGGGTAAATTAGTGATTGTTTGTGTGGTACTCGTACGTACACACGCACTTAACAGTAATTAAATCTTTAAGTAATGGTACATCATTACCTAATTCAGACACAAATAATGTAGACTCATACAATGACAATACACCATACACAACCCGGAAGAGATCACCAACCATACAAAATCAATACAAACATTTTTGTAAGCCTCTCGCTAAAAAATAATTCACAAATATATCTTTAAATGCTAAAATACATACGTTCACGTGCACTATAGTCAGTGGTTTTTTACACTATTATAGTATATATCTATCATATTATATAACATAGTACTTATTAGTTTACAATTTTTTCATTAATGTATTTTCTATAATATTTTTTACACCTAAACCAAGGAAAATAAAAGAAAGTTAGTTCTTTCTAAACTAAATCACAAGGTTCAAAATTAGGTCTAGCCGGCTTAAGGGAGGGCGACCGAAATACTCAAAACACATCACATTAAATTGAATTATATACACTGTATCCTGTACATAGTATCCTGAAACTAGTTTGAATGACATAACATACCACTTAACGTTTCAAGCTACCTTTAGCGGATATTTATGAAATAAAAAATTGGTTACCATTAAAAAAAATAAGACACAAAACTTTCGTACACAGTTTCAATAGGTATTCGCTAAGCCAGCTAGTTAAACGAATTTGATCGATATTTCCATTTATAAGTAAAGCTTACAATCGCACTTACACAACTAAAATTATATAATTTTTATAGTTTGGTTTATAATTAACAAAAGAGAATATAAGCAGCAGACCTTAGAACTGTTTTCCATCGTGTTATCTAACTAATAAGATAAGTTCAAATTTGCAACGAACATCAAAATATCATCTCGGTGGGCGTGGCCTAAAGCTAGATCGCGCCGCGCTGATCTTTGATTGGCTAATTACAACGACATCTGTTATAGTGAAAACAAATAATTGATTGCCTGACTACAACGCATCCAGTACCATAGAGGAATAAGATGTAGACATAGAGTGCTAATGTCATACTAACAGTTTCGATGCACCATTAGACTTTTCGGTGCCTCACAATTCCAGTCCTTGACACTTAGATTACAGTACTATACGTTACAATACATTAGTAATGTAGCACATTACTATACATTACACTAATAGAATCTAAGTGTCAAGGACTGGAATCGAGAGGCACCGAAAAGTCTAATGGTGCATCGAAACAGTTAGTATGACATTAGCACTCTATGACATCTTATTCCTCTATGCCAGTACGAAAATTAGTCTGTTTATATGATCTTCGAAATTGAAAATACATTATTCTTGTACCTACTTAAATACGCTTCCGTTATATTATTACCTGCTCTTCCAAATTTATTTGCTTTCTACTATAGAGTACCTAGTGAAACTTATCGGTTCAGATAACTTTGAAATGGTTCGAAGCAATATTCGAGTGGCATGTGACTTGCGGCAGCCACTAACACTTTTTATGCTTACAATTTAGTCAAGTAGAATTGGTTAAGTGAAAACAAAACAGTGTAGGATGTAAGATCAAAGGTCTTCAAAAAAGTAATGATTATCTTTTGACACGAAACTAGGCAGGTAATAATTGGTCCGCCATTGTGGGTATGCCGCCATGTTGGATTTAGAATGACGTCACACTGTTAATCATGCATTGTCATCCGAACTGAACGTGCTCACCAAATTTCAGCCCAATCGGTTGAGGGCAAGTGTCTTAAAATTGAGTTGTAAGATTTCACCCGAACAAACATACATTGCAAGTTAAATAAAAGCTTGTAAAAAGAAACAACTTTCATTATGGGACCAACTCCGAAATAGTGAAAAAAAAACAGCTGTTCCATACATTTCAGTGCAGTAACTATTCAAGATTGTGTGTAACAGCTGATTTTTTTTTCACTATTTCGAAGTTGGTCCCATAATGAAAGTTGTTTCTTTTTACCTGCCTAGTTTCGTGTCAAAAGATAATCACTACTTCTTGGTAGACCTTATTGTATACGGTGTTTTAAAAACTTGTAAATTATTTTTGACACGAGACTAGGTAGGTAAAAAGAAAAGCAAATTTTACTACGGGACAAACTTTGAAATCGGGAAAAAAAATTCTGCTCCGTACATTTCGTGACATAGGTATTCAAGTTTGTATGTAGCTTTTTTTTTCAATTTCTGAGTTGGTACCATAGTAAAAGTTATTTCGCTCGAGTGTCATACCTACGTCTCAAGAAAAATTAAGTAAAAATCAGGTTACTAACTTTGAAAACACCTTGAAGTACTACTGAAACCGTACATACACGAAGTTACATGCCTTCTCCCGTTTATAACAGTTTTATAGTTTGTTGTGCATTAAGTTTCCGATTATAATTATACAGAGTGTAACAGAAAGGGTATTATAGCGAAAAGCTGTATAAATAGCCCACTATAGAGAACCTATTTTCAAAATTTGGGACTCGAAATCACATTTTTATTTTTCAAGATTGTATGAAAATTCTGAGATATTTAAAAATTCTCCATAGTATCGGGAAAAATAAACATGTGATTTCGGATCTCAAATTTTTCGGATAGGTTCTCTATAGTGGGCTATTTACATAGCTTTTCGCTTAACATACCCTTTTAGTTACACCCTGTATATTTCCGACATAGTGGTCGATTCTGACCGACACGCTCAAACCTAAACTTAAAGTTAGTTCTGCGTGTCCCTTTCTGTCTCAGACATTTGCATTAAGAATGGAAAGGGACAGACATTGTTTCAGTTTAGGTATGGCGGTCAGAATCGACCACATTAGACCTCAAGAACAAACTAAGATAATCTGACTTGAAATACAACTGCGCGACGAGATTAACAAAGTTTGTGGCGCATCTTATAATTCATAGCATACATCGGGTTTAGAATCACCTTTTAAAACAGGATTGTTTCACTGTGGAAGCGAGATGTCGCTCTACACCGCCTATAGCAACGTCTCGCTCACACAAGTTAAACAATCCCAATTTATGTACTAACTTCCAAAGGCTGGTAGATGATCACAACTTGAAGAAATGTAGGTCCATTTTAAAACTGTTTCTAAAATTCCAGATTTTTAGTACCACTTTTTTGTAAATTTAAATTTTCAATATACTTATTGCCAAACAAGGTTATCAACAAGAAAAAACAGGCAATGTCTTTTACCTATATTAAAATAGAATTTTCTATTTACGACGGAAAGATAAACATGCGAACGATGACTATAGTGGATAGTAGGTTATTTTCTTAAGACATTACAGTCTATGTGTAAATATATTATGTTGGATTCCCTATATAATTATAGCTTGAATTTGATATTTGTATATACATAATAACATATGTATGTATCCAATAATAAATAGACATTAAAATCTTCAGTCTATAAATGACCTCTCTTTACATATGAATATAGTGTTAAGTAATATACTGTAACCTTACATATTGTAAAATCTAACAAAAATAATATAAATACCTACCTAGTTCACCATTCAATATTCATAGACGTTTCGAGACTTGAACAGAATATATTCAAATATATTCAAAGCCGACGAATATGAATAATATTGTGATAAAATCAAAACTTATGTGGCAAACCAAAGGAACTATTGTTTCTAGTGCAGACATTATATTGAGAGATCAAATAGAGTTCAAATAAGTAATTCACGTGTAAAAAAGCAGTCAAACTAAGGTCAAAGGTATTTTATAAAAAGCCTAATTTTCACATGACATCGAATTCTATTTATGTATTTTATATGGCATGTAAGGAAGATTACACAAAGACGTCGCAGACGGTAAAGTCTTTGATAGATTAACAATATACGCATTAATGTTTAAAAAAAATACATTAAATGCGGTATTTTTACGGAATCGTGCTGTGTTCAAGATCCTAATCATATATGCTTGTTCACTATAGTTATACTCCATGTGGGAAGTTTCCATTACTAAATCTCCTATATACAATAGGCAGAAAAATTTAGGTTATTAAATTTCTATGGAGACTATAAAACTATAGTGATATGACCTATTCAATATAAGTCTGTAGTTTGTATTAAAACACATAAAAAGCACATAAGCAAATAGTTTATATAGCAAGATAGCATAAACCGTTGTGTACTTGCATCCGAAACTTTTAAAAACCTGTAGGATTTTCCGAAATCTGTTGGGTACCGTCAAATTGCATATCAGAGACATTAGTGTGAAATATTCTCGGATTCAACATGGATAAGAATCGGATACAGTACACAACGACTTATATTCTTGCGACATACTATGTAAAGCGCTGTTTTTAGCTTTCTTAGACGCGATAATATTAAATAAATTATACATAGTTCTTTATAATTATTGAGATATTATGTATGGTTCAGATGTATAGGTATTGTGTGGAAATAAGTTATAATAATGCGAATAATCATGACAATACTCATATGAAATTTTATATAATTTTATATATATACAGAGAAAAGAAACAACTGTATATTAGATAAGTAGTCTTACTTTTTCGAAATTTCTTATTGTACTTATGAAAAGTTTATTGAACAAAGGTACATATGCAAAAGTTTTAACTATTAAACGTTTAGTAAGCACTTTCCCTATTCTGACACTAATCAATGACAAATTCTTCGGAAGAATTTTATATTACAAAAAAACGGCGCAATCAATGCGATTAAAAATTTAATTTACAAATAAATTTTGCCTACACATCGGGAATCGCAAAGTCCGCTACAAGTTGTACTCCGATTATTGAAATTCGTCAGTCAATTCTATCTATTTATTAGAAAACGTATATTTTCGCTAAGTGCTCGTAAATTTCCATTATAAATTCGAAACTTTACACATTGTTCGCGGAATTCAATCAACGTTTGACTACACGAGTTTTTTTTTTTCACTTACAAAAACGTATTAGACCGCTAACATTCATCACCCTTTCCTCTATGCTACGTTGCTATGGATGCGTTTGATATCTACCAATCAAATTCATGGACATCATGGACCAATGAATATAATTGGTGGATATCACACGCATGCGTGGTAACGTAGCACAGCTGTGATTGAAAGGCAGCCTTAAGCGCAATACACACAGAGCAAGCCGGACCGCCGACCTATGTCGGCAACTTTCTGTCGGCGGGCTAGTTGACGGCTTCACTAATTGCAAGTCGGAAAATTTTGTCGGCGGCTTGAGATGAGAAATTACAAAACTTTACTAATAGACGGCCGATTGGTCTAGTAGGTAGTGACCCTGCCTGCGACGCCATAGGTCCTGGGTTCGAATCCCAGTAGGTGCAAACATTGATATGATGAATATCAATGTTTGTTTCCGAGTCATGGATGTTTCTATACTTATCTATGTATTTATATACCGTTGCTTAGTACCCACGACACAAGACCTTAGGGATCTTAATGTGGGACTAGGTTAATGTGTTGTGTAGTGTGTGAATATATTTATATTTATTATTATATTTACTAGCACGTCACTACGGGTCGAGCGTTGCCTGGCAACTGAACGCGTACGCGTACGCAAGCCGCCAATATGTCGTCTTTTCATATAGACCGCCGGGTTGTGTCGGCGGCCTGGCGGGCTCAGTGTGCATTGCGCTTAAGGCGATAGGTGCTCCTAGAGTGCGTTTCACCGAATAGTTCCTTTGGATGATGGCGCTAGTTACTTTGTGCATGACTACATAATCCTTGTCACTTCACACAAAAAATGTTAGTTCCGAAATCAGGCGTAGGAGTTATTCTATGAAACGGACTCTATCTCGTTTATATGGCGTCACTCATCGCTCGAGTGTCATTTTTTATAGTTAGAAGTAGAATTATAACAAGTGACAACATAGCGCAACTTTTGTTGCAAAAATTTCATAGAAAGTTCATTTACGAAAGTTATATTAGCCGAAAAGGTATGGTGTTAGTTCATGAAATACAAATCTATGTATAAATATTAAATATTTACAATTTACCTCAATCTTCTATCACTGGTTTATTACCTCAGAGTAGATGCACAAAAACGAACAAAAAAACAGAGAATTCGTTAATAAAAGAAAATGAAATACTTTAGCCGTATTTATTGTCTATATAAAAAAAAACAGGGCTCTATGACACCTCATATACCAATATGACCAGTGAGTTTATACATATTTCGAAAAATATTACAAAAGTAACAGTGATTAGTTACATATTAAACTAAACTTAACAAATTACTTTTATATATCATTGCACTCTGTATTTATATGTTTTAAAATGTTGAAATCAGCTTCAAAAATAAATTACCCATTTGTGATATTCAATTCGAAAACAAATCCTCTTATAAATTATTTAAAAAAAAACCTATACGCAAATACTTTTGAAGCTGAATACACATAGTCACTGCAAACGTTCTATTTAAAAAAAAAAGAAATCTGTCAAACTGACATTCAAACGTCAAACTCGACACAGTCCGAGCTCGCGCAAAATCAAAACCGAAACTACTGCATTACTTACGAAGTAAAACTTAAAAGGTACCACTCGAATCGACACTTTATTCTTAGCACTTAAAAACGTCACTGCGGAAACACTATCGGTATTCGAATAAGCCTACATTATTGCTCCCGTTGTGAGAGCGTCGCTTGGAGGGGGGCGATCTAATCGCGCTACATCCGGCCGATGGGGGCGGTGCGGTGCGGGGCGGGGCGGGGCGGACCGCGTCAATAGGCGCGCCGGTCATCCATGTCCGACATCTGAGGACGAAACTATAGTAAGGCAAACCCATGAATATACTAAACTAGCGGCCGCTCAGTTTGTCCGTTTGCACTTGTCCCGCGGGCATTACACCCCGTGTGAAGCCGGGGCGGATCCCTAGTTATGCATATAAACCTTCCGCTTGAAATTACTCTATCTATTTAAAAAAAAAAAGCATCAAAATCCGTTGCTAGTTTTAAAAATCTAAGCATATATGTATAGGGACAGACAGACAGCGGCCCCCTGAAATGATGATGAAAATGATGTGTGATTACGTAAAAGCAAACCACGATGGTGCCTCGCTCGCTTGGCCGAAGTGTGAGTACTCACGTGATGGCGCCTCGCTCGCTTGGGGGAGGTACTCACTATCGCTTCGGTTCAGCAGTGTGAGTGGACTTCCCAGGCTCGCTGAGACTCAATGGTGCCTCGCTCGCTTGTTCATGCTGATGTAAATGGTGCCTCGCTCGCTTGGCGGGCGGTTCATGCTCGCATGTGTCACGTATGTGCCTCGCTGCTTGGCGGGCGGCACGCGTATGGTGCCTCGCTCGCTTGGCGGGCGGTTCATGCTCAGTGTGAGTAAAGGCGGTTCATGCTCGCAGTGTGGTACCGATGGTGCCTCGCTCGCTTGGCGGGCGGTTTTCGCAGTGTGCGTGATGGTGCCTCGCTCGTGTCGCTCAAGAATATGGTGCCTCGCTCGCTTGGCGGGCGGTTATGCTCGCAGTGTGACAGGTGCACTTACTTATGGTGCCTCGCTCGCTTGGCGGGCGGTTCATGCTCGCAGTGTGAGTAAATGTTCATGCTCGCAGTGTGAGTACTCACGTGATGGTGCCTCGCTCGCTTGGCGGGCGGTTCATGCTCGCAGTGTGAGTACTCACGTGATGGTGCCTCGCTCGCTTGGCGGGCGGTTCATGCTCGATGACCAGCTCGCCCCCGAGCGCCCCGAGCCCCTCGTCCGACACGTAGCTGCCGCTGTAACCACATCACACCGGTTTACAACTACTTTTGTGATCGTGCAGTTTCGGTAACCGCATTTTGGGAGCACAGGCAGGAGTTTGTGACAGCCAGGCAAGTATTCATACCATGACTTCAGACCATGATTCTGAGACGGAAAACGCTGAAAATTTTCGCAGGAAAATTCAAAAATTTCCGATTTTTTTAAATATTTTTTCTGAAGAAAAATAGTTTACATACATTTCCTACGCGTAATAACACTGTCGGTATAACTCACACAATGGTACTTGTTCAGCATTTCAGTATCTGCCCACCCACACCCTGTATATAACTGCTTTGTTTATGTTACATCTATTGAGTTGTGACAGTTCAACATACGTGAATGTAGAACGCTGATAGTTCTTTTGTTCTTTTGTCCACCACGCATAGCATAAATCATCACATAAAAAGCTGCACGTTTTGAAAAACTACAAAAACGTTGCGCGGTGCTTCTAGGCAGTACAAAAGGATTCAAATGTACAGAAAGTAAACAAGAATAAGGGAAGGAGTTTCGCGATAGTCCCTGTCAAACATACATACATATAATCACGCCTTTATCCCTTACAGAGTAGGCAGAGCACCAAGAGCCGATAGAACCACATGGTGCCACCTCTGACCAATTTTGAGGGTATAGTTGAGATGTAAAAGTTCGGTTAGTACTGACAGGTGATCAGCCCATCGCCTACAAAACACCAAGACCCTCTTCTCCCTCTACTGACTTGTACAGTATGCCCGGGAAGACATGACTTTGGGTTATCCTTCTATTAGTTTAAAAAGTCCATACCGATGTAGATTACAAAATAGGTATCTCAGAATCGGCCGAATAGTCATCATTTGATGTTTAGCAACCGATTGCGGACCAGTCGCAAGTTAAATAATAAAATAATCCTGCGGGTATGTCGGATGTATAGGGTGTAACAGATGTGTCGATTGTATCGTGTGTGTACTCACGCATAATAAGGCGAGTGCGCGGCGGGCGGCGGCTCGTCCTCCTTGATCGACACGATGTTACCGCTGGACGTGCCCACCACGTACTTTTCTGCAATTACATTACAGCTGTGTTACTGTATGAAACAGAAAGACCATCTCGGCTTTATTTCGGTTAAATTTTGTGTTACATTATGTAAAATAGAAATAGGAATTGTGGATTATTTCTATCAATATCTAGTATGTTGTGTCAGGACTGTTAGAAAGCAGTAAATGGAGGTCTGTGGTCTCTGGGGGCAGTGTGAATGTGGGGATGTAGAGTGGGTAATGTGGCATTAGAGTAGTGGAGTATCGAGTATGACGCTTGTTGGGTAATGGGACAGTAGAATGGGTAACGGAACCGTACAACAATGGGGAAGTAAAAATAAAAGGGCGTAGAACAGGTAATGGAGCTTTAGATTAGGCGGTGGGACAACAATGGGGCATTCGGATAGTGGGCAGTAAAATGGGCAGTGATCGAACCATCATCATCATCATTATCATCATGGGCAGTAAAATGGGTAAAAGGGCAGAAGAGTGGATAGTACGGCAATTATAATAATAGTAATAAGCCCGCAGGGCAGCTTTATGATTGGCGTCACCACGGACCCGAGTTCAGAGGGCCACTTTACCATCTTTGGCCCTCGACTCTTAGCTTGCCTTCATTGGCCGGCTAGGAGGGAACAGCGCAAGAGCGGAACCTTTGCTCCAGGACAAGTGTAAAATGTCATAAGAGACTAGGTTGTAACTGCAGGCGTCCGATATCGTCTCCCTTTATAAAATAGCTCTTATCCAGCCACCCCACATTCAACCCCATAGCCCATGGCAGTTAAAAGAGTAGGGCAGTGGAATGGGATAGTGGGCAGATTAATGGGGTAGTGGACAGTGAAATGGGGGGATTTGCGTGAGCAGTAGAATGGTAATGAGGCAGTTGCCAGTGTGGAAATAATGTAAGGCAGAAGGCGGTAGGACAGTAGACTGGGTAATGGGGCAGTGCAGTGGGCAGCGGTGCTCACCTTCTCGTTCTCCACCCGCGCCGTTGGTGACGACGGTGATCTGATGTCCCGCCACCACCAGCCCGCCTGCACCGAACGGCATCCCGTGACCTGCCGATAATGCAGACACTTTACATACTCCTTTAGTATACAACCTGTTTACAAGTTTGTAGCCGACTCCACACCGCAGCAGCAAAGCATGTGATACTGTGAATATGTATATTATAATAACATATGTGCAATATATTACTATAATAAGAGATATATAATAAGAGTTATATAATTAACCAGCGCAGATAGAGAATTGATCTGAAAATGGCGGCGGTGACGGAAGGTATGGTTGGCAAAACCATTACTAAATGTCACATTATATAAAAAGCACTGTAACAAGCACGTTTTAGCAAAAAATTACGAGAAATATAGATTGCCTATGTAATCTTCGTGGGTGGGAGTGTACTGCACCAGCGCTCCTTAGGACGAGCCGCCAGTGCTATGTACCCCATCAATAATGGGATCGGCAGGAAGATGATTTAGTATGGACAATAATGGACATATCTCTAAACTAGTAAGCTTACCGGGTGAACCGGGCGCGCTTTGTGCGGAGCGCGGCAGCAGGTAGTGCGAGGCCTGCCCGCTGGAGGCGCCACTGTTGTTCAGGCGTGAACCGCTCTGGGGAACAAATCATTTCGTAAGTATCACGAAAATTCTTATTTTCATAGGGTGGTCAGAAATGGGGTGCTCAGAACTGTTGGATTACATCTACGACAAGAAATGCCCCTTTCTAGTGAGGTCGCGTATCAGCAGTACAGGAAAAAAAGTAATGCACAATAACTGAGGGGTAAGTACGAACCTCCGTAACGCTATCGTCCAACTGTCAAATCACACAGATTTTGCTAGCCAGACGCTAGTGTTACGCCGCGTAAAAAGGTTCGCGCTTACCCCACTGGAACTACACCCGAGTCAGGTTCTACAGGTGAAACAGGCGCTACTCAGTGTAGCTCATTTTTAACCCCCGACGCAAAAACGACGGGGTGTTATAAGTGTTTGACGTGTCTCTCTCTCTCTCTCTGTGTGTGTGTGTGTGTAAATGTGTATATGTGTATGTGTCTGTCTGTGGCATCATAGCTCCCAAACGGATGATCCGATTTTAATCGTCCCCCGACGCGACAAAATTGAATCAAAAATTTCATACGTACGGTCAACAGCAGGCCAAGATAACCATTTGCAGTTCAAAATTAGCGGTTATGCCTCCGACATAAAGGTGGCACAAAGTCCCGAGTAGATAGTCTGACATGCATTAGTTGGTACTTACGTAGTGTTAAAAGTTATTTTTTGCCTTTTATAGGGTTTAGCATTTTAAACCTTTTGTCATAATAATTGCGTACTTTTTTTGGGTCGGGGGGGTTTTTTAAAATTTTAAATTTAATTGTAGTAATAACTCAAGTAACAACTCAATCACTCAGTCAGGGGTTTTGCCATTTGAGGATGGGGTGGCTGACCTGGTGGTCATGTTCGTCCGCGGGGAACAGGTCGGGTGTGGGCTCGCGGGACAACTCCTCCGGAGTCACCAGACCCGACACGCCCACCTGCGAGGGGGACGTCGGCGCTGACCTGAGGGGGGGACAATACACATTCAAAACATATCAACGACTTTGAGAACATTTTCGATGTTGCATGACACTAAGCATTCCGACATTTAAACCCACAGTAAGATCCGTGGAGAAGAAATAAAAGAGGAGTACGCAGCGGCTAAGTATATGTTCATACAAAAATAGCGTGCCGCGGAGCGGGGGTGAAGTATGGGACGAGGGGAGCAATGAACACTGCAGCCCTGCCCATTTACATAGAAACCACCTTGTAGTGACTAGTCAAACTACTTGCTCATTATCAATATGGTTCAAGATTGTTTTACTAATGCAATTACTCATCACTAGATGGCAATACTATATTACGTGTTAGTAATAAAGTACCCTGATAAAAGCGCTAGTGTCTTTGTAATTTTAATACGGTTACATTTCGGAGCACAAGCGTGTGGTTACAGCTACTGCTTTACACTGGCGCTGAAACTCCGCCCCTATCATGACGTCATGGCTTCACGATTGCCACACGATTCAGTTTATAGTCCCACCTCCTCTTTTATACCTTCTTCATGGTAAGATCCCTAAGATCTGATTGTGGCCAACAGATACCCAGATCCTAACTAGGTCGTCCGTCCAAATCGCCACCCCTTGCCACGCTTGCCGGTAAATGGTCTCCACTAAAGTATCCCTCAGTCATCGGTTCTTCGAGTCACTGCCACTCTTTTAACACATCAGCCTCTTCGTGGGCCGCCCGAGGCGGGTCGGTTACCGTAGTGTCAACACGGGAGGCGCTGCTGCCCACCTCCCGGAAACCCTTAATCGCCTCGTACACATACATACTCACGGGCAAACATGGGATGGTGCTATTCTCTGTCGGACAGTTTAACTCTTTTAGCTTGCTATATATATGTATTATTTATACCCGAGAAGGGTTGGCGTCGGGCAGGCAGCCGGCCGTAAAAACAAATGCCAAAACTTTGGTAATGTGAGTTTCGAAAGAAACCATATTGCACCGACACCATAAATAATGGAAGAAGGGCAGAAAGATGATGATGACATATATTATCCACACTAGTGGACGCCCGCGACTCCGTCCGCGTGGACTACAGAATAAACAAAATGTCGAAATTATCCGGGATAAAAACATTTTCCCTGGATTAAAGCCTATATGTTAAGTGGGACCTGACACAATATATTTCTGAAAACTGCATCGAAATCGGTTCAGCCGTTTCTGAGATTAGCGTGCACAAACGCACAGACAAACAGACAAAAATTCCAAAAATCATCGTTTTGGGTTCTATTGCGTTGATAAAGGTCGCCTATAGTATTTTCTCATATATCTTTCATGTACAGACAGCGATCCGTTACATTTTTATTATATGTATAGATAGTCGCTCGTTAGGTCCTCCGGGATTTTCCATGCTTTGTTTGCATTTTTCTGGTCACCTCTGTTGATCGTGGCTTACAGGAGTTGCAGAGACGGGTGTGAGTGATAGGCCCATCCCGGTATACATATATAGGTGCTACTACCTACTATCACAAATAGCATAACATACCGCGAGGAGAGTCCGAAAGGCGCCCTAAACTGTACTCCACGCGGGCGACGCGGACGGAACGCTAACTCGATGAGCTTGCCCTCGGACTGCGGGTCGATGCGCCAGAAACTGCCCTTGCCGGGCTCCTCTTGACTGCGAGGCACTTTAATGAAGTATCTGCAAGTAACAAATAAGCATAGTTAAGGTCATTATTACAGCTATACGTATACATTATGTTTGCTGCCAGCTGATTTTCTAAACATGCCTACATAAGTAATGTAAGCATGGACGTTTTTACGCGCCGTAATGCCGATCTATCTGCCGATTCTCATCAAAATCGCTAGATATTTCGTGAAAGAGTAACAAACATTTTTACATTTTCACAAATTTTCAATTTTAAAAATATTAGTAAGTATGTACTTATCCACAGATCTTCTTTACTCTTTTGTAATAAAAATATATAGGAAAGAAGTATATTCAAACAATGTCAACATCAAAATAAGTTCTAGGAATAAGCAGAGGTACTCAGCTAAAATACTAAGCAACCATACGGTGGGATGGGGAACAAAACTAATTCTTGGAAATGAGATCATTTGCTTCTGTTTTCTAATTATTTTCTAATATGTACTGTCATTGCTAAGGCTAACATACGCAATTTACAGCATAAACCACAAAACCCACCTGTTCAACGACAAATTGTGACGGATCGAGTTCTGCCAGCCCTTGTCAGCGGTCCGGTAGTAGGGGTAGTGCTTCGTGATGTAGCTGTAGATGCCGCTGAGGGTCAGCTGCTTGTCCGGCGCGGACGCCACCGCCTGCACGATGAGCTGCGCATAGCTGTAGGGGGGCTTGGCGTCGTCGCGCGCCTCGCGCTCGCGCGAGCGTCCGCGCACGTCGCGCGAGCTGTAGCCCGCGTCGGACGACGAAGTCTGCGACACAACACGACGTCACTTTAGCGTGAAATCTTGTGTGAAATGAGGTTAACTGGGTAACATTCATTACATAACATAAAAACATAACGCACACGGCTGTGTTCCTGAAATGGAGTTCGTTCGCTCCAACGCAACGTTCAGCATCATCATCAGCCTATTGCAGTCCACCACTGCTGGACGTAGGCCTCCGCCAGGGCACGCCACGCCCATAGTCACCACGCTGGGCAGGCGGGTTGGTGATCGCAGTTTGTATTTTGGACTCTGTTGTCAACACGGGAGGCGCTGCTGCCCACCTCCCGGAAACCCTTAATCGCCTCGTACGATACCCACGTTCAGTTACTGATATTAGTTGTAAGGGTATTATGTTACACCTTATTGTCCTTATGTACTCAGTGGTGTTTAGAGAGCGACACGTTACAGTCGTTTCTATAATAAACGTACTTCAGTGATTACGTGCTGTTTCATTTGTGACCACTCTCGTTGAGGATAGGTATCAAAGATCAGGAGATACATCACCCTCACATTGGTGACCCTCACATAGTGAAGCCCCGTTTCTGTTAGATTTATCAGCAACACTGCGTTGCGGGGCGTTGTTATGTTTTGTATGAAGCCGGCGCTTGCGTCGCATCGTGGGTCCTTAAGCTTTGGTGTCAGAATAACGGTACCGTCAAACAGCGGCCATGAAGAACGTTTTATCGTGTCATGACCGCAAAAAGAGCGTGGTTTTGCATACGTGCAGTTAATCACGTCACTGGAATAACCACTCACCGCCGTGCCGTTAGAGTTGAGCACCGCATACTTGGCGACCAGGCCGAGGTCCGCGTGCCGCCGGCCCGACGACCCGGCGCCGCGCGGCGACGTCGGACAGCTGTTGGCCGCGCTAATTGTTCCTGGAATACGGATGATAGGCTAGTCTCTTTCGATACACCGACATCATAGACATGAGTTCTCCAGAACCCATGATCAAGCAGTTTTGGAGAGTTTTAAGTCAGTCAAAGTGACCTATGACTCATATACACCCTATTCCTAGGCATATAGGTCATTTTTACAACTTACTTGTTATATTAAGAGCCGATTTTTACAATGTTCTGCTTTCTTTCTCAGCATCAATTTTATCCTTTAGATAAGTTTTCTGATCATTAGAAAAAATCGGCCCTAAAACTATAATACATACAGGGTGTAAAAAGACAACGTTGTTATTTTAATACCTCGTATTCTGTGTAACGTAACGATCTTTTTTTTTCTATGGAACCAACCCTGGGAAACGAAAAAAATATTTTGGAAAAAAAAAAAACTCTTTTTATTGCAAACAATGTATTCGATTGACAAATGTACCCACAAAACTAACATTTTTAAATATTAATATGGTGACTTAAAAAAAACGTTTGTTAACTGTTTCGAGATGGATTTATTTTTAAAAAATGCTGATATTCATGTAACTTTGGACCTCAATATCTTGGAAACCCGTGGTTTCCCAGGGGTGCTTCCACGAGAAAAAAATGATCGTGATGTTACAAAGAATACGAGGTATTAAAAAAACAAAGTTGTCTTTTTGCAACAACAGAGAAGAGCTTTAACATAGCGTGACAAAGATACAGGTAGAAATAGATAAAATGAACCCTGATTCCTCTAGGTTCCTCTCTACTTTTACAATCGAATGTGAAGAATCTAGCTGTGAAGAGTGCTTACTCTTCGCGCAATTATTTTACTAGGTAATACTCGTTTTTCTTAAATGAATTATTTAAGAAAAACAAAAGTAAATCATCAACTAAAAAGTCCGCATGCATTTCGCTATTGCAATAACAGGTAAAGTATAGTACATTTAAAACACTCGCTCATAAAACAATGCAGTAGAATTCTAAGCAAAGAAATCTGCTTCTGCGGCTATGTATTGAGACGGCAAGCCTATGATCATCTAGCTAGGTAGAGTGCGATTCACCATTAAATGAGGGCGCTAGTTACTATATGACTAGGTGCATACTCCATACATAAAATGTTAATTCTGAAATCAGGCAAAAAAGTTATTCCATGAAAGTGACTCTAAATGCGTTATCTTGAGTTTATCTATGATTCATAATAATAAACAATAAAATGTAAACATTGCGTTACTTATTCCATTTAATTACGGTTCAAAGTCTATCAACAATTTAAACTGTATGCCAATATCAATAAAAACCTTATGTAGATTTAGAAATTATATCGTATCCCGCAGAAACTTATAATTACTAGCAGCTGCCACGACTTCATCTGCGTCCGTGCAAAGCCGGGGCGGGTCCCTAGTTACGCATATTAAACCTTCCTCTTGAATGAAAAACTATCTATTTAAAAAGACCGCATCAAAATCCGTTGCGTAGGTAGTTCCGATCTAAGCATACATAGGGACAGACAGCGGGAAGCGATTTTGTTTTAAACTATGCAGTGATCTAACCTTGTATGTATATTAAGTACTAGTGGACGCCCGCGACTCCGTCCGCGTGGAGTACAGAAATAAACAAAATGTCGAAATTATCCGGGATAAAAACATTTTCCCGGGATAATATATTCCTGAAAACTGCATCGGGATCGGTTCAGCCGTTTCTGAGATTAACGTGCACAAACGCACAGACAAACAGACAAAAATTCCAAAAATCATTCTTCTGGATACTATTGCGTTGATAAAGGTCTCCTATAATATTTATTCCATGTACAGACAGCGATCCGTTACATTTTTCTTATATGTATAGATTTATCTATCAATAATTTTGCGGGATCTTACCACAGTGTAAATTAAAGTTGTGAAAGTAATAGTACATACCAGTAGGCGAAGGTAGCGGACTGCGTCCATCATTCTCCATGGGTATTGTGATGCGGAGGGGCGGGAGGGGCGGGCCGGAGCCGCTGCCCCCTCCCCCGCTCTCCTCCACCAGCGACTGGAACTCCAGGCGTATGTTCGTGGAAGGGAACCGTAGTGTACATCTGAAATTTACAGATAAACTTACAATTAGTTGTGTAGAAAGATTAAATACGTGGTTATATAGGTCCCGTGCTAATGCACAGGGGCATCCCTAGTATACATCAGCTGCATCTCCTTTAGTACTAATAGTTAGTCGTAAGAGTCGACTAAGGAACTCGGGCATTCTCTCAGGCGATAAGCTAGCAACTTGTTACTGATCATTTACATCTGTCCCAGCTATGCTAGACGTGGCTGCGAGATCGCCTTCGTGATCCTGCATTTCTGACTACACCATTTTGTAAACATAGCCGTGTTTATCTTACTTCTTACTATAAAATTATAAACGCGAAAGTTTGTGGGTATGGTGCATCGATGTTTGTTACTCTTTCACGTACAAACGGCTGGAGCGGTTTTATTAAAATTGGGTTTGGAGTTAGCTGACACCTTGGATTAACACATAGGCTACTTTTTATCCCGGAAGTATAATAGTATGTCTAATTAATATAATTAATAATTAATATACGTGGTAAAACATGTATTAATAGGATTCGTAAGTAATAAATAATAAATATAAATATTCACACATTACACAACACATTGACCTAGTCCCACATTAAGATCCCTAAGGTCTTGTGTCGTGGGTACTAAGCAACGGTATATAAATACATAGATAAGTATAGAATAATCCATGACTCGGAAACAAACATCGATATTCATCATATCAATGTTTGCACTTACCGGGAATCGAACCCAGGACCTATGGCGTCGTAATGTTATTACTAGGTACTCGGATCTGCCCCCATATGGCTATATTTTTAACACATCATAAGCTGAGGGAAATTATAAGTGTGCTCCGTGTTACGATTCAAGTGATTTTTCAGTACTATAAAATCACCACATTTGTGGTTGGACTTTAACGCACTGTAAACGACCTGGTTAGTCTACTTTTACTATGGTTCTTGGAATTTCAAAGGCGTTATTTTCCGTTGGTACATTACTGGTCGATAACTTAATTTAGCTTTATAAACACGAAATACATAGACACAACAATGTTATTTATTAACACGGTTTGACAAAGTGGTTAAAGAAGTTAATTTTGATAGAGAAGATAAACAAAGCCGCTATATGCTAAAGAGAAGAAAGAACTAAGTTTCTCGCCACGCAAAAATGGAACTAAGCACAAACCTATATGTAAATAAAAAACATAAAAATTATAACTAAAGTAGGATGGAAAATTGGTCGACACTCAGCATAATCTCATAAATACTAAGACATATAATACAGCAAACGCTTGCATAATAGAATCTAGTCTAGCTTTCCAAATTAGATACTCATATGTATTAATTGGACGAAAATAACTAACCTATGTACAAACTTATTAATAAAGAAAATGGAAAAAATTCTTCACCCGAGTGGGAATCGAACCCACGACCTCTGCATTCCGCGTGCCAGTGCTCTCACCACTGAGGTACCGGGTCAATTACTCGGATGACGAAATTTACCATCTCTTTTTCCAAATTACATATTGGCAACGTTATTTTTCATCCCGATAGCTATACACTAGCCAAATCTCGGCGAACAAAGCTGTATCCCTCAGCACAATGTTTAAAGATGAAACGATCAACCATATCCTAACGGATTATATTAATGGAGAATCTGTGTCTGTGTTTTAAAAAAAATAAAAATAAATTTATCTTAGTCAAGATATTATATATTGTAAAATTATTAATAAAGAAAATGGAAATAATTCTTCACCCGTGTGGGAATCGAACCCACGACCGCTGCAAACCGTGCCAGCCGCTATAACCACTAAGCCACCGGGTCAATTATGTACATCAGACATGGTCAGACTTCGTATAGAAAACCGGGTCACAATCGCTCAGTTTGTAAACCAAATTCAGCTTTTAGGGCACGTAAAATTTAGACACAGGTCAGACACAGACGTGGTTATTTTAAACGTTATATTTCTGGTCGAGGATATCAATATTCCAGATGTACTACCCACTCATCGTCGTCGGGGGTTCGCCGGCTAAATCGACGAGGTTCTTCTATACTGCTCTAGGAGTGAAAAAAACGTATAATACTACAGCTGCTTCTCTTCCCGGGCATACTGTACAAGTCAGTAGAGGGACAAGAGGGTTTTGGTGTTTTGTAGGCGATGGGCTGACCACCTGTCACTACTAACTGAACTTGTACATCTCAACTATACCTTCAACATTGGTCAGAAGTGGCACCATGTGGTTCTATCGGCCCTTGGTGCTCTGCCTACCCCGTAAGGTATAAAGGCGTGATTGTATGTATGTATGTTTGTATAATCTATTCCAAGGTCGCGGGCGTCGGTTGGATGCAGGCTGCTTCCGACCAGTCGGAGTGGAGGTTGTTGGGGGAGGCCTACGTCCAACAGTGGACTTCCTAGGACTGTAAAAGATGATGATAATAATCTATTGATAGTTTTATTAATAACATTTTAAATTTTATAAAAAGCCAGCGAGCAATGGTTTACGACCTTATAACAAGACTTAAATTATTATTAGTTAATCGCTGAGGCAGTTCGATCTCAACCACATAGTTTATTATTTTAAAGACTCCCCTTTCAGACTAGCGTCTTTTACGGGCGTCTGGTAAGCATCCGATAATACGAAAGCAGTAACCAGAGTAGTAGATTTATAACAGTTAAGTTACGCCAAAGCATTTAACAACCAGAACGTTTCCCCTTCGTTAAAAGTACGAGAGGACATTTACAGCTACAAATAGGAAATAAGCAGAAACATTAATAATGAAATACGGTTGCAATACGAACCCGTAGAATATCTGGATCCAAAATATCTCTTGCAAAGATCAAAGTTTAGCCGTAAGTGTCGACATTGCAACATGGCAACGGAAGTTTGGGAAGAATTGACAAAGGAGGTTGTATTTAAGGTTCACCATGTACCATCTTAGCAACGATCATTTAAACTATACTTAGAAAGCTTTACTACCACTATTAGTTCAATTTTAATTGTTCGTTATTAAAATCCCCGAGGATTTTCTATAGTTTCTTCGGTGATTGTGGCGGGGGTGAATAGAAAATCAGCGTACTTAATTATGCATACATGTAACATGTTCTCATTAAAAACGGATATTCAATAACATTATTACACTAATTATTTGTATCATAACAGAGTTCATTATCTCATCTCGGCACCGAATGATCACGTGTAGAGGATCGAAGCGAATACTCGTAACACCAGTAGGTATAGTGTAATGTTGCTTCATTCACCGATCCACTGACCTCGCTTACATAACAGTTATATACAGTAACTGTAAACATTATTATTTACTGTTTGTTTATATTATTTCGCTATTTAGGGGTTGTATCTCCGGTACGGGCTAAACTGTGACGTAACATTAAGGTTAAACTTAAAAATAAATTGTGCTTCGAGATGGAGAGGACGAAGACGAAGGATCGCGAGTTGTGGTCTACGAGCGGGAATGCCTTTGCCTAACAGTGACAGTGGGTTCCCACGGTGCGTGATATTACGGACGGACGCGCACCAGCCCGCACCACGGATCGTGGGAAACGGAGCGTCCGTGGTAATATAGACGCGTCCGTGGTGCGCGTCCGTCCGTAGGCTTCAGTGCGTCCGCGTCCGTCCGCGAAATCACGCACCGTGGGAACCCACCTTGAGTGAGACACCCTACAGGCTAATTAAAAAAAATATTGTGTAAATTGAAAAGTAAAGATTCGGCGGGAAAAGCTGGAAGGGAGTGGGTGTAATTTTCTTGTAAAAATCAAAATTTATACAAATAAATTGATGGCTTGCACGTGTCCGTAAAGTGATGTTTTCTGGTAGATAAGTTATATTTTGTTTACTTGTGATGTGAATCCAGTGCGTGTGCATGGTTTTATCTGCAGGTAAGCTAAGTAAAACTTTAGTCGGAATACGATCTCTTCTTGGGCTCATGTAAGTTGTTTGTTGTTAAATGTAAAAGATTAGTGAAAAAAATTGCTAGCCCATCTGAGAGTCTAGCGCCCCCAAGTTATTCAGTCGACTCCTACGACATGCACGGAAGGAGATGCAGCTGATGTATTCTAGTGAAGCCCCGCATCAGCACAGGTATCTGACTATTACACCATGGATAGTATGTATTTCATTGCAATTCCATCACTACCCCTCGATAAATACACCACGCGAACGACGAAGCCACATAGATAATTAAAAATGTTATAACGAATCAACTCGCACTTTATTAGAAGTTTAATCCAGACTACCTTTAGTACTGCTCGCTCGGTCGATATCTCTGTTTACCCGACTGCAGTTAAAATGTTGTTTACATTGTATTTCAGCGTTATCACCGCATACTAACCCTCTCTGCGTTGTATTAGGGTACACATCGGCGTGCACGCTGTAACAGGACGTGAACGTAGGTACGCAAGTAAATTCAGTGAATTTGTATGAACGTGTTTACGCTCCGCGATAGGTCGATTAACGTATATTTACATAGAATTGATTTATTTTTGCATTCATACATAGCTCATAATAGCTTTTCTAGGAACACTAGACTATTGTTATGCGTGTGACGTCACATTTTACCCTAGACAAACGGTACAAACGGTCGTATCTTTTTCCTTAAGTCTCGGTTTAGGTGAGTGAGTTCAAAGTCAGAATATCCTCGGACTATGTTGACAGATTTAAGACAGGTTCGCTAGGTTGTCGAAACATTTCCTCCAATAAGAAGCCTTCGTTTAGTGTGTTCGTTAAATGACGTCATGTCTAACCGCTATTGGAGGAAATTTTTCGATAACTTGGCGAACTTCGCTGTCGCTCGTAAAATTATTACATTGTCTAAGCCTGGATTTATGTACATAATTCCTTACTTACTAATTAATTATGTAATAACATGATTCCAAGTTAATTTGTATTTAATTCCGCAATAATATTTGGGTAAACAAATTTTCCAGATTCTTTATTATATTTTATCTTTTGTTATGAGTATCATTATAGGCGATAAACTTAAATCCTGTTTCTGTTATTATGATGCGTCATTCATTGATATCTAAGTATCATCTTACGACATTCACGTAGGTAGGTACACTTCGTTTCCGATATGAAGTCTTCTAAAGGTGGGTTCCCACGGTGCGTGATATTACGGACGGACGCGCACCAGCCCGCACCACGGATCGTGGGAAACGGAGCGTCCGTGGTGCGCGTAACGCGTCCGTCCGCGAAATCACGCACCGTGGGAACCCACCTTAACATAGGCGCTAGCACCACCACATAAGTAGTAAGGTAACCAACCACTATCAACCAACTTCTGATGCAGCTAGGTTTCCTAATGGTACATATGGTATCCCCAAGGAGTTTGGGCAGAAGTGCGCAAAGCGAGCCTGCCGCGTTTCGAGCACAAAAATACGATCTAGCGATCGGCAACGAATGAAATGAACTTTTTTTCCAAATTATATTAAATGTCTGACTATTGACTATCGACACACTGCCTATTATAGACTTTAAACTTGGAGGAACTGGAATACAAAAGCGCCCAACAGGTCAACAGATTTGGAGCGACTATAAACAAGCCGCCAACACAAATCAATAGCGGCTCCATCGCGACGGATATACGACGTAAATTCACACGGACGCGCTGTACAGGCGCTTATCGATTTCCGAGCGAATAAATGTCCTTCACCGGCTGCCCTTCCGATTCGCAAATGCGTCACGTCACGGGCACAAGAATACTTTGGGTACAGTATTCATTATTAAACTAAAGTTAGCAATTTATCACTGAATATTAATATCAGTTGCCGCTGTAGTAGGAGTGGCTGTGATCTCCCTTATGATCCTGCATTTCTGACTACGCCATTTTGAAAACATAGCCCTGTTTGTAATACGTCTATGAAGTAGAACTGGATTCCAAGCTAAAACACCAATTTTGTAATGTTCTAAATAAATATCAAATGTGCTGATGCTGGGCTTCACTAGAACACATCAGCTGCATCTCCTTCCGTGCATATCGTAAGAGTCGACTAAGGAACTCAGGCATTCGCTCAGGCGATGAGCTAGCAGCTTGTCACAGATCTTTGACATCTGTCCTCGCTGTGATAAAACGTGGCAGTGGAATTGCTTTTGTGACTATGCAGTTCCGGCTCCCAATTTCCCAGATGGAGTATGTACTAAAATGTTCAATGTTCCATACGCTGAAAGCAAATGACAGGTGTTTGTTTATATTTCGTCAGGTTGGATGTTTACGGTTTTTTTACTTTTATTTACATCGAAAGATCATAAAATAAAAGAAACATTTGCGAAAGAAAAACTTCGCTAGCGTGAATACTTTCCGGGATATAACGATTTCAAAATCACAATTTTAGACTTGCCAAAAAACGCTCCATACAAACGGCTACACATTTATTACGTCACTCTTTCGTAACCTGTATGCGCGTAAAAGAACTTTTGTTCTGAAGCTATTTTAAATATTGCGTTTATAAATATGGTCACAAAGCAAAAGTTGCTGTAAATCATGCAGGTGGATATGTGATGTTGTAATTTTCAAATAATTTTACATTCGAAAAATGGACTTGCCCACTTAACTTTGAAGGCTTATTACTACCTCATTTGGACACTTAATCAAATTGTAATTTTACAGATAGGTATGATTTTGTTGATTTATTCTGATAAGCATAAAATGTCATTAAAATTCAAGCATAGTAAACATCCCTATTAAGTTGTAAGGTAATTAACACTAGAAGAAGCCATGACCTGTGTGCGACAAGTATTTCACATATACTATGTAGTATCTATAAATACAATAGCGGCAACATTGATAAATCAACTGCCGTAATTTTAACTGTCTATTTCTGTTCATACAGCGTTCACAGACAGACAGACGGATAGCGGAGTCTTAATAATAGGGTCCCATTATCACCTTATGTGTACGGTACACTAAAAACTAGGGTGACGTAAGAATCGGCATAAAAACCACACATAAACACACATAGATTAGTATTAACTGATTAAAGAACAACATCGGAACGTGGTTTGTGTGTCAATAAACAAAGATAAGGGCTCCAATTCAACTGATAATATTGGAGTACTCTCGCATAGGTATTCTGCAAGTAATGGCCTACAACTACATTACATCGGCCATGGTGGCGCTTATCCCACTTTGCCTATTACCCTTCGATATGTATGTGTCGTGGCCAAATCGTTTAATTATTTACATGAAATGGTCAAAATGCTCTTGACCATATCATGATACCAACCTAACCCAACCGACCATTTCATGACTATTAAAATGATTTGCAACTATGTATTATGATGATGATGATCTCCGACTGTATTTCGGCCAAGGCGACCAATCTATACGGAGATTGGCCAGGTACGCAGGAGATATTATAGTGCACAAGTGTGTGCGCAAACACAGATGCACTCTATTCCGTTACTCTCATAGTCCGATGGGACGGAAAGCCGACACGACCGCAGAGAGATCAGGCGCAGGACCAACGGTTTTACGTGCTTTCCGAGGCACGAGCTAAGTGACAACAACAGTAGTGATTTTACAACATTAAATTGCATTAACTATGTATTATACCTGTAATACTAAACATTACCTTTACTGAATTAACGTGTTGGTCCCCTTACTACGTACCATTAGGTAATTATTATACCTAAGTAGGAGTTTACAACAAACGCATGACAAATACAAGTTTTATCCCCCAAGTGGAGTGATAAAAATCATATTTTTATAATATACTTATTGTTGTCTTTGATATTTACCTGAAACAAAAAGAAAGCAATCATTAATATAAAGTCAACACATTAATTAATATCGCTTAATTAGGCAGAAACAACAAAACAACGACCAACACAAAAGGGTATCTTAGCAGGTGAAGTAAGGGCATGACAACAAACAAGAGTGAACTTTTGTGGACTGCTGGACATAGGCCTCCTCCATAAGACTGCCGTCACCAAGTTTGCTCAGTCACCAAGGTGGGCAGGCGGGTTGGTGACCGCAGTTTGTATTTTGGACTATGTTGTCAACATGGGAGGCTCTGCTGCCCACCTCCCGGAAATCCTAAATGCGTCGTACGATACCCACGGGCAGACATGGAGTGGTACGGATTCTACTCTGGAAGCACCACGCGGCCATTATATTAACCTATCATTACTCTAACCCATGTCCCCTTCTACTTCTTCCTACATTAGTAAACTGGATATTAACGATAGCTTGTAAATGTTATACACCCCCCCGCTTTGCTAAACGTGACAGTCGGATCTCCTTTATGATCCTGCAGTTCTGGCTACGTCATTTCGAAAACAGCCGTCTTTGTACATACGAGTATAACCTAACAGAACCTTATCCGAGAGCCGAAACCATTCTACCTAGACACTAGAATAAGTAAATAGACTAGATCAGCTTGCAGATAACTGTGTTAAACTGGTCCAATTTCCGAATTCAAGACTTTACCCTTACAAAAGGTTTACATTTCAGAATAGACTTATACCGACTCTACGCTTATTATATTAGAGAGAGCAAACACGAAATTTGTCAGTAGAAACAATTCGTCAAAAACATCCAAATATTTAGCTAAATACAACATTTAGGTAGGTACATATACATACATATTATATATTATTCACCAAGACATTGTTTCCACCCCCTACAGGAAGGGGGCAACCCAGCCCTCCCCCTCTGACGTCACAGGTCGTCGCCCTTCGAAGGTCACCCGACCCTACGATAACCCGCAACCTGTAATTTCGGTTTCCTAGTACTGAGCAAATCCGGTATATAACTGTTTATTATTAGCAAAATGCGGGGGTTACTTTTTTAAATTATATACTTCGTGCACAGAGAAGGCCTGAGCCTGTACCGCTTTTATTGTTCGGTAATATTGTATGTTTTATAGTTTAGTGATAGTCTGGGGAACCGCAAAATCTAAATAAAGGTTAAACCTTAGCATAATAAAATTAGTCTATAACATAAGACCGAGCGATCTAAACACGGTATGAAAGTTTTTTTATTTACGCCATAGATACCTATAGTGTAAATAAAGCCGCGTGGTGCCGGCAGAGTAGAGTTTGTACCACCCCTGCCTGCCCGTGGGTATCGTACGAGGCGATTAAGGGTTTCCGGGAGGTGGGCAGCAGCGCCTCCCGTACTGACAACATAGTCCGAAAATCACACTGCGGTCACCAACCCGCCTGCCCAGCGTGGTGACTATGGGCAAAACCCCCTGTGGCAGTAGCCTTGTGGCGTGCCCTGGGGGAGGCCTATGTCCAGCAGTGGACTGCAATAGGCTGAAAAAGAAGAAGACGTTTGCACCAGTCACTTGCTATGGTTATGTAATTCTAGATCCATAAATACAGAAAAAAGATAAATTAAAATTAACAATTTATATAAAAATTCACCTACTGTATATTTTATACATAGATATGGCTGTGTTCCTGAACAAAATCCCAAAGCCACGTTAATTTATTTATTTATTTATTTATTTATTTATTAGGTTTATCAACAACTGTTACTATATTACATGGTTTTAGCTTACTCGTAATTTTACCACACTTGTGTAATAGCACAGCTACTTATAGATAAACACAACATTTGTAATAATACTTAGACTAGGTTCATACTAAACATTTTATAGATATATTATAACTAGATATATTAAGTATATAATAACCAAATACAATTTGGTAGTTTGAAGAAAACTAAACAAAAACTTATTTACCAATACACTTCAATATTGAATTTCTAAACACCGGTTCAGCGGTCACAAATAAGTCGGCGCTAGCATGGTGA
Organism: Carposina sasakii; assembly: GCA_014607495.2. Classification (NCBI taxonomy): domain Eukaryota; kingdom Metazoa; phylum Arthropoda; class Insecta; order Lepidoptera; family Carposinidae; genus Carposina; species Carposina sasakii. Next base: position 13,779,048 of record CP053157.1, on the reverse strand, counting down.
ACTTGGTTGAACAAGTTAGACAATCGAGGTACCGGAGAGTTCCTACCCAATACTGTTCTGCGAAATGGCATAGACAGAGGCTTCACCTGTGCACGCGGATACCTGGCAGGAACATTAATCCTAAATTGACTCAGCAGTTGAGGACAGTCTATTTTGTTTCGGAAAATTTTATACAAAAACATTATATCCAATAGCTCCCTACGTTTTCCTAGAGATATCATTTTAAAATAACTGAGTCTATCGTTGTACGAGTTATATTTCCTAGGGAGGCCTACAGAAAAAGCCAGATGATAAAGAAATCTTTTCTGAATACGTTCTATTCTAAGGGCGTGAATGGCATAGTGCGGTCGCCAAACCACACTGCAGTACTCCAACACACTTCGCACGAGACTATTAAATAAAATAATTTTAGTTCTAGGTTGTCGGAAAACTTTGCCATTTCTTAAAACAAAACCGAGCATCCTGGAAGCCTTCTTAACTATAGCATCGATTTGTGGTAGAAAGGTTAGTTTTCTATCGATAAGTACCCCAAGATCCCTAATGACTTCGACCTCTTTTAGATAAGTGCCATCGATATGGTATTTTGAGGGAATAAAGTTAAGTTTCCTAGTTATTTTAATGTGGAAACACTTATTTGGATTTAAGCATACACCATTATTCCTACACCATTTGTTCAGGTTATCCAAATCACTTTGAAGTAGCAATACGTCCACCGGTGAAATAAGCGTACGAGCTATCTTTAGGTCATCTGCAAACAAATATGACCTGGAAAACCTTATGCTCTGAGGGAGGTCATTAATGAAAATATTAAAGAGTATTGGACCCAGGTGCGATCCCTGAGGGACACCGAAGCCACTTTATATGTTTTGGACTGGTAACCATTTACAGCGACAAAGAATTCTCGGTTGACGAGGTAAGATTGAAACCAACCAAGAGCCCTTCCCGCGACGCCGTAACACCCAAGTTTGTAAATCAATATGTCATGAGATACCCTGTCAAAAGCCTTGCTAAAATCTGTATAAATGATGTCTGTTTGGTTATTGTTATCTAGTGATAACGACAAGTCTTCCACGTATGATACTAAATTAGTACAGGAAGATCGCATCGATACAAACCCATGTTGATGGTCATTCAGGTATTTTTTAAAGAAACTTTGTAAAATAGGATATATTAGTGACTCGAGAACTTTAGCCACTAATCAGAGACAGACAAGTTTCTAGCTATATCGTCTGAGACTGTCTGAGAGAATTTTTCAGATGAGCAAAGAGGCGATGGCATAGCGGGATGAATGGAATAAAAACAGTAAGCACACATGAATGATTGAGGCACCTAGATTCCAACATGATTATATGGGGTAACTAAGTTGGTTACAATCAAATCAGTTGCCTATAAAAGCCTACTTCAGAGTTGATTTAATTTCCTGTCGCATCAAAGTTAGGCCTGTAACAGCGAAGCCTGTAACCCCTTTCAAGCTCGATATAAAGCAAAGTAGAGCAACTAGTTGCGGCACTATCAGATCTGCCTATCAGAAGTTTTGCGAGATATTTGCAATTTTGTACGTGTCATAAGTAGGTTTATCAAACATCTTAATTTAGTCCTAACAAAATCTTCTACACATATTGGTTAACTTTCTTTTCTATAGTTACTTAAATGATTTTGATGGTTAGCCAATCAGTAACGAGGAAACACCAGCATCAGCCAGGATTAAGGACGAATGACAAACAAACAGTGTCCCATCTGACGCAATGTGTAAGGCATACAAGAATATGCTGCATTAGAACTCATGGTCCTGCGGTCGCATGCCATAATGTCGCAAGATGTTGCCCTTGCCTATTATAAGTAGAGCTTAATAGATCACAAGCACATTATTTTTAGAAAGGTTGCAATACCTTTATTTGCGTTTAAACACTCCAAACGTATGGGTTAACTACAGGAATCTACTCCAGTTTTAACTTTAACACAACTATGTATTAAATTATCCAACAGTATAGGCACGCAACATATCCCATCTCATCTAGCGGCAGGAATACTGCCAACACAACATGTTTGCTAACTTCGCAAACTTATGCTACATGCAAACTTATGATGCAGTAAAGAAACTTTGCATATTCACGAGATATTTCATCAACTTCTTAAAGATAAAACTTTGGGAAACATGCACGTAATGTAAGAAACATATTATTATATATCGGGGGCAGCCTAGCATATTACTAAAAATATCAACTGAATATTTATAAAGTTAAGTCTATCGGGATGAAAAATAACGTTGCCAAATATGTAATTTAGAAAAGAGATGGTAAAATTCGTCATCCGAGTAATTGACCCGGTGGCTCAGTGGTTAGAGCACTGACACGCGGAATGCAGAGGTCGTGGATTCGATTCCCACCCGGGTGAGGAATTTTTTCCATTTCTTTATTAATAATTTTATAAAGGAGGTATTTTTGGTAGAATACAACTTCCCACGAAATGACGGTAGCAGTATTTAGTTTTAAAATCTTTTAACTGAATAAACAAATAAAAATAATTAAGCCACCGAAGATCTGATTGATTGAGCAAGGACCAAAGATGTCAACTTACACGAATAGATGATAGAGGAGTCTTTGTGTACCGTTGCCTTCCTGTACTATGTCGTGTTTACCTTTCATCCTAGATACCGTCCAGTTATTTGTTCAGTCAGTGTCTAGAAAACAAATTCTGTGCCTACTATGTGTCCTTATTGCTTTGCATTTAGTACTTGACTTGCGAATCTAAGCAGAATTTTGATATGGCCTGGTAAGTGTCATAAAGTCCAGCGACTAGACCTCTAATCCATACTATGCCGTCTGCCATTTAGGAACCGCAACTAGGAACTGAAGCACCTCAATCACGCCTCGTCTAACCTTGATCTTACTGAACCAGAAAAGCATCTCAAAAAAGAAAACAAGATCGTCCTAGAAAGCGAACCAATTATACTATTTTATAGCGAATTCCTTTTAATCTATTTATAATGCACGTTTCGACCTTCACCCCGCGACGTCAGAGCGCCTGCGCCGGCGAAACGTGTGATAGCAGATGTTGTTTTGAGTTTAGCGCACAATAAATCTATTAAATACCACATTTTGTGTTACGTCTCTGCGATGATGGTAGCTCATTGTTTGACGCAACTTCCTTTCTGTCGAAGGCGTGGGTTCAATCTCTGTCACGTGCGTGTTGACATAACATACTCGTACATACCGGGTGTAAAAAGACAACTTTGTTCTTTTAATACCACGTATTCTTTGTAACATCACGATCATTTTTTTTATGGAAGCACCCCTGGGAAACCACGGATTTTCAAGATATTGAGGCACAAATTTACATTAATATTATGATTTTTTTTACATAAATCCATCTGAAATCGGTTAACAAACATTTTTTTCAAAGATACCATGTCAAAATGTTATAATGTTAGTTTTGTAGGTACATTTGTACTTTGCGCATCAAACGAATACATTGCTTGCAATAAAATGACAGTATTTTTTCATAATTTTCGTCGTTTCTATCGGCCCTTGGTGCTCTGCCTACCCCGTAAGGGATAAAGGCGTGATTATACGTATGTATGTATGTATGTTAAGTCGTTTGCCAGGGTTGGTTCCATAGAAGAAAATGATCGTAACCTTACAAAGAATACGAGGTATTAAAAAACATTGTTGTCTTTTTACACCCTGCATGTAACACGACTGTGACAATGGGGTAGCCAAAACTGCAAGACCATAAGATTTCATCACATTTAGCATAGAGGGCACAGATGTTTATGGTCATCTGCTAGCTTATCGCCTGAGAGAATGACCGAGTTCTTAGTCGACTCGCACATGGACGGACGGTCGCGGGTCTCTGCTGGATGCAGGCCGCTATCAACCAGTTATGTACAGTGGCCACTCGGCTAGACCTATCATATATCATTGGACTTCCTATGGCTGACTAAATGAAGAGTAGACCACTACGCCATTTGAAGGTTCACAAAAAGTTAGTTGCTTTGTTAAATAAATAACCATATAAGTCACAAACCAACCTACCTACCTTGAAATGAAACTGAAGTATACAAGGTTTAAAAATAAAATAGCTCGTATAATTCTTTTGGAAACCACGTGGATATCAAGGAAACGTCCAGCTAGGCATAAATTATAATATGTTTATGCCGCGTTCCGCGTCATACACTATTTCGGTGCCTATAGCTATTTGCTATCACCAGTGGTAGACTGCACAGTGACGTCACGTATGCGTCATTGTGGGGTACCCGTGGAAGGCAACGGCCACGTATTGACATCCTATCTATACAATACTAGCGTCCGCCCACGACTTCGTGCAGGTAAACTTCAGAAATCACGTCTATTCAGTATCCTATCTTGTGACCTACATTCCTCAAGGAACACCTTATGCTTTCAATGCGCCAATAGTTTCATCTGTGCGTTGTCTGTAGTCACTCAGTAAAGGAAGTGTTTAGTAGGTACATATGTATTTACATACATATAATCACGCCTTTATCCCTTACGGGGTAGGCAAAGCACCAAGGGCCGATAGAACCACATGGTGCCACTTCTGACCAATTTTGAGGGTACAGTTGAGATCTACAAGTTTGGTTAGTAGTGACAGGTTGTCAGCCCATCACCTACAAAAAACCAAGACCCTCTTGTCCCTCTACTGACTTGTACAGTATGTATTTATTTAATTAAAATGAAGTAAAGCTTGTTAGGATTCGACTTTTTAATTGGAATAATTTAGGGCTTACTCTGGAATGAAGAAGAAACATGAAGTAAATAAAATGTTTAAAAAAATTACCTAAGGCTCATTAGAAATTTTCGTTGCTCCTCGCACCTTTCTACACGTATAGAAAAAGAAATGGATTTATATCACATGTATATGTCGTGGCCATATTGTTAAATTGATCATTTCATGAAATGGTCGAGCATTTCATGAAGTGGTCGCATTTCATGAAGTGGCCAATTCAATTTGACCAGATCGTTAAATCGTCTACATTTCACGATTTTGTCATCCACGTTTGGCCAAATCGTATTAACATAAAATCCGAATGTGGTAAGAGCTTATATAAATAATATATACCGTACACCATATATACTCGTAAGTATACCATAAGGTATGATGGTATGATTTTTTTTGCTATTATTTATGTGATATTTTCACAATATAATATTTAAAAACATAAAAGACTTTACAAAAGCGATTCGCATCTGGCACATCGCCGGACGCTGCCTGGGCACGCTCGCTCCGCTCGCTCCGCTCGCTCGGCTCGTGCGTCATTTGTCATAGTCTAACCTAACCTAACCTATCGTAATCTAAGGTTTTTGTTTAACAATATTATTATAAACCACCATTAAGTCTAATATACATTATACAATATAACACACTATCCGTGAACTTCTTCTGCATAGTCACCCTACTCTCTTTAATTTGTTTTATAACCTAAAAAGAAAAATCCGCCATCTTCACACATAAATAAAACGCGCGCAGCGCCTCTACCGGTGATTCATGTAACTATTTTACGATATGATCAATAATCTTGACCACTTCATGAAATGATCGGGCGTTTAGTTGCCCATATCGAGAAACGATTTTTAATCATCGATCTGCCCAAACCATATCATGATGTGGCCAATAGACAGTTGAACTTTTCATGAAATGCGACCATTTCATGAAATGCTCGACCATTTCATGAAATGATCAATTCTACGATATGGCCACGACATATATATTATGTATTATGTTAATGTTTTCTATTGATTTGCACACAATATCGCCAGCGATTAGTCCAATGGACGGAAGGCCCATAAAAAAACTACCAACAAGTTGTAGAGTGACGTCACTGGACACGAGTTAGGCATTACCAAATATATTGGCATGTCGTATAAGCTTGGTGCTATAATGAGGATTCTGCGAATGATGAATGGAATCTGCGATCCTGATGAATGAGACACTAGACATTAGGTATCAAGCAGCCTACATTTAACTTAATCCGTGTACGGCAACGACACGACAACTCTAGCCATGTCATGATTCATCGCATAGCGTCAGCCTCACACCATGAGGCACTTGCCCTGTTCAAGGCCTATTGGTACTTACGCCCTTAAATAAACATAGCGTAACCATCACATTGGGAATTCTACTAGTAAGTTCTTTATGTAAATTAGTACATATAGCTTATAAATATTTTACTGGTGTTATATTTTCCTAACCGCTAGTCGTAAGGGTGATCATACACCTACTCCTCCTTTTTTTGAAGTCGGTTAAAAAGGATACCCAATGAAGGGCCAGTCGGAGCTATAACTCCCGGAAAATTAGAATATTTTGTTTGTTCCGCCATCCACATGAAAAGAGCTAGTATATAAATATATTTTTGCAGATGTTAGAATATGAATAAACCATAGTATACCAGCAAACACCGTCGCTTTCCCCATAATGACGCAAATGTATCTTGTTTACAGGGGGAATGAGTGGCACGAATTGTTTGGGACGCATATATTACGAGCGGTCGAGCTAAGTAGGTCGGTTGGATGTCTCTGTAGGTAGGCAAGTTCTCTATAGCTAGATCTTGCCTACCTACATAGCAAGCGAGTAAACGTAACGTGTCACTTGTCCAGTATATTATTGTTTCATGATAGTTAACTAAGCCCCATTTGTACTTGCAAATGCACAAATCTAGATTAAATTATGTCACGACGTGCACACGACACCGTCTCTTTCTGTTTATGTAAAAAAAGAAAGATGACATGAGTACCTTCAGTAAAGATATTAATACCACTGCTTCGAGTACTGGTTTCTATAATTTATATGCTAGCTACTACACCACATGCCGATTGATGTAGCAAGAATATAAACAAAATATGCAATACGGACCGCCAACACCCACCAAACATTGAATAAAGGAGGAACCAAGCAAGTGGCGCCCCCAATCGCCAACATTGTTGCCACCCGAAACATCAGGCACCAACTTCACACATTAGGTGCTCCAAAAACCGCCGACAAAGTAAACTAAACTGCAACAACACCGTATACAACTCACACTGGGTGTACTCGTATTTCCACTAGACGACACGACATATCGTCATCTATTTTCTAATAGATAATCTAGTAGGAAAATGAGCCAAAGTTACTATTTAATACATTTATGCTTCCAAAAAAGCCGTGGTCGTGTCCACTAGACGGCACAACCACGACACAACCACGGCTTTTTTGGATGGAGAAATAAACACGATCACAACACGGCCCCCAATACTAGATGACGACATATCGTGGTCGTGACGTTGTAGCGCCGTCTAGTCGAAAAACGCCCATTGGCACATCACGAGATCGTTCTAGTCCATTTCGGCGAGGATGGCATGACACATGATCGAATGACACGCAAGAAAGGGTGTAAACAAACACGTGAAAACATGCATTCCGGATCCTTTTATGTTAAAACCGCATTCTTCTTGGGAACTGGCTCTAGAAGCTGAACAGGATAATATATGGCGTGCAGCTCCATAAAGCGAGTTCAAAAGTTACTTTACAATTTGTTTGCGTAAAACTGTATGAAGTCGACGAACTTTAACATAGTACTAACTGGTATAACCCCTCTTAAGAAAGGGGTCCAGCCCCTTTGCAGCGAAATGACAGTTTTCCATTTTCACTTTAATGTAAGTACATATTTAAACAAAGTCCACCTCAGTGTTGCCAACCGTACGATTTAAATCGTATCTACACGACTTTTTTGGTCTTGGTACGTTGTACGATCATGTATTCGAAATCGTACGCAAAACATACGATCTTTTCAATTCCTATAATCTTCATTACGGTACACAAAATTATATTAAATCAAGTTCATTCTGTCGACCTAAATAACAAAAATCTGAACGAGATCTAAATTTCTTTTTATTTTTAATGAACGTATCGTTGCATGCACGCTTCATTGTTTTATTTAAATTTCCTTGGGTACTATTTTTTTCTCAGAATTTTCAGCAAAATACGATCTTTTCTAGTCTGTGGTACGATCCTGTCAAAAATAAAGTTGGCAATACTGGTCCACCTATGTTTGTATATTTCCTCTACGAATTTGTAAATGCTTTTTTAAAATAAACAAAAAAGGATATCTCAGAAAGTATCCCTTGCTAGATATACATCTTATATACATTCCAAGTATGATCATGGAGTCACAAGTCCTTATTAACAGCCCGCTTAGAATTTTTAGAGAGGGCCTTATTTTAAAGGCAATTTGGGATTGGTTAAACATAAAACTCGCTTCCCTTCCCTTTCAGAGACAAATAAATCAGTTATATCCTCAAAAATGCCGTGTAATGGTTATTCCCTCCGAGGGTAGCTATTTCATGTTTCCGATTGAGGTTAACAGTTAACACCGCAGGCGCCGTGGCCGTCCAACTCATTTCAATCAATAAACTGCACGGCGAGACTTGTGAACCTCAATTCATATCAATAGTTTTATGAAAGCCAACCTAGTAGATTCGCAAAATTATATCCACATTGCAAACTAAAGTAATTTTATTGGTATAGGGAAAGTTTTGGGGTAACAACAGAGGCTTATCATGTATTTACTGTACTTCAAAGTACTTTAAACCTATTTTGCGTTAACCTTAACAATTTAACCAATCGCGTGGAGCCCTTGTTCTCTCTTTTATATCACGTCATCACGCCGTAAAGTGATTGGTTCGTTGCTTTACGTTAATGGAAACGACTGAAATGTTGACAATAGGAGTAATCAATAGAGCGTCACTATATGATGTCATAATCTTTGCAGTATCACCGTTATACGGATCTTGGTCCTTTAACTCAAGTTAATGTAAAACTGGCACAAAGCCTGGCTGAAGCATGGTCCACGTAGCGTTTACCTTGGCGTCACATCGTCTCATGGGAGCGATGACCCCAGGGCTATGGGGAACTATGCCAGCGCTGTTGCCATAGCGTACACAGAGTACTTGCCATGTAGCAAATCAACCTGTCAAACTACAGTGTCGGTCGATTGTGACCAATCGGTCGCGAAATCGCATTAAGGCATGTTACACACCATAATTAACTTAGTATTCGAAGCAAACATTAATAAACTTATTTATTCGTACTTTCTATCTACTATCCTTATCCTATTAAGCAGATTTATTTTTTTTTACTCAAAATTTTAGTATAATTAGCCTAGCATTAGCTCAGCTAATTAATTACACTAGCTAATTATTCTCAAAAAGGTCCAAAATTCTCGGGCCTCTGTTTGGTTTTAAATGTTTGTTTTCTCATACAGACAGAAGCTCTTAAGTTTTATTTAACACAGCGTATCGTGGGACTACTCCATGCTTTTAACGAGCCTCATGCATGTTGTAAACCAAGTTGGCACACTGACTGTTGTTACACTATGGCACTACATTGCCAGACGACAGCTTTCCGCGAATTTCCACCAGACATGACACTATTGACTTCTCTAATTCAATTATAGCCTTTATGTAATTTATTGCCCTATTGATATGGCAAAAACGGATATTTCGTATCTAATTTTAGAAAGTGGACCTTTCCAATTACTCATGAATGACACATGAGTCTACAAATAAGTACTTACTAGCTTGAAACTTACATACATACATACATATAGTCACGCCTTTATCCCTTACGGGGTAGGCAGAGCACCGAGGGTTGATAGAACCACATGGTGCTACTTGTAGCTTGAAACTTGACTGCAAATAATTATTGCAGTATGATCCGAGGAAGAAGCGGCAAGGAAATAACCTCATTTATTTTAAGACTAGTGGACGCCCGCGACTCCGTCCGCGAGGACTACAGAAAAAACAAAATGTCGAAATTATCTGGGATAAAAACATTTTCCCGAGATAAAAAGTAGCCTATATGTTAAGTGGGACCTGTCACTATATATTCTGAAAACTGCATCGAAATCCGTTCAGCCGTTTCTGAGATTAGCGTGCACAAACGCACAGACAAACGACAAACAGACAAAAATTCCAAAAATCATTGTTTTGGGTACTGTTGCGTTGATAAAGGTCTCCTATAATATTTTTTCTCATATATCTTCCATGTACAGACAGCGATCCGTTACATTTTTATTTGTATGTGTAGATATAGAAAACCCGTAACAGTGTACCAGTGTCACTCTTACGACTAAGACGAATTTAATAACTCATAATATAATAGAATACCTCAAATGGGACAAGTCGTTTAGGCTCAAGAGCGTGTTAAACAAATATACCTACACATATTCCACTCTAAAAACATAACCCTCCCGGCGCAGTCGGGTAAAAACAACCCAAATAAATCAATATTATAAAACCCCATTCTTTGAACAAACGTTTGACCCTCGGATCATAAAAACTAGTTGTTTCCCTGTCATCCCGTCGACAAAAGCGCATTCATGTAACACAGAACAGGCAGTTGCTTTGTAAACAAATCGCGACCAGAAATAGGTCGTCGCATCTTACGGTGACAGACGAGATATTTCTGGCGCTTGTAGCCGCTGGCAGGGATGCCGCCGGGGCCGAAAAACCGCTTAGCGTACTGTTGCATATTCGTTTTAAAAGCTAGGAAACTAATCCACAAAAATTAAGCAAAATCTTTTTGCTTTGGTTCCCTTGGATAGCCATTTTATGGCTTATTCTTAGTTAAGAGGTACTTTCAATGGCTAAGACAAAAAAATACTTTTTTTCCATACTAACTTCCAAATTAACCTATTTATTGATTAAAACTAAGTGTTTCTTCTTGCTCACTCAAATTTATTACAGAAACGTATGTAGTTTAGTCACAATAAGTTCCAATATAAGAAAAAAGTCTCTCCCCTGGTCTGTCCCCAACCCGACTTTATTTGTAATCCAGTTATAATGAGTGCATTAAAATTCTACATTTACTTTATCATTGTTATATTAACAGAACAATAACTTAGTCACAGTGTCTTCTAAGTAAAAATTACTTTCATTCTAATTTTTCATAAATAATATCGACGATGAAAATTGTCCTTCGTATTTCGTGTCTCGTCCCCTGGCTATTTGTTTTCGTTTAAAAATCAATTTTGTTTAGCAAGTTTGTCGAAGTTGTGACCTTGAGTGCATAGAGTTTAACGTGAAATTAGCAACAAGCGGCGCATAAGCCGACTGCGGAAACCATTTTAACGGTCATTCTAGTCACGCCGCTCGCTGGGTGTAGAAGTGTTGAGTGAATGGAGTCTCTCCTCTGGTAAGTTTTATTTAGTAGTCATTCGTTAAAATATTAATATTTACTTAAAATATGCACTATTAATAGTGCACACAATGTTATGTTTGGTTGTGATTTTCATCCGATAAACACTTTTACGGCTATTTTAGATATCAATCGAAAATGTATCTCCTCTGGCGTATTTCCCCTGGCTTCTTTGATGGAAGGGGAGATACTTTACTGTCCAGGGGAGATACGTTTGTTTGCGTTTCATGCCTACTTCAAAATTTTTCTTTATTTAGTATTATGTATATCTTAGCTTTACAATGTAGTATGATTTTTTACAGAAAAATGGGCGTCTAGAAAAAAAATGACGCGTGAAGAACGACTCGAAAAAAAAGAATAGCAGAACGATTACGATACCAAAAAATTAAAAATGACAAAGATAAGAACGCTCAACAAAAAGTCAAGGAAAGGGAAAAATATGAAAAGAAGAAAGAAAAAAGGAGTTATTAAGACAGTCAATCAAATGACCCCCAGAGAGCAGCGGAAGGCTAGAAAAGTTTGGAGAGAGAAAGCAAAAATTCGTAGACGTCGTTTAGCACTCCAAGATATAAGCAATGCTCCTGAAACTCCACCTGTTCAGATAATGAAGACCCACCGCAGCCTCCTCAAAATATAAATAGGCAAGCGCAGGCAGCACAGCAAAAATCAATTCGAGCAAGAAAAGCAAGAAACCTGATAATAAGAAAACAAGAGGCTGAAATAGCTCAACTTAAGTCTGCAGTCCAACGTTACAAGAAGCAAATACAACGGATCAAAAACCCACGAATTATCACACCCAACACTAAAGTTAATTTACTTACATCAGCAGTAAGTGCAGCTGACAAAGAAAACCATAAAGAAGAAACTGCTTTTCAGTGAAGTTATTACTCAACAACTTAATGAAAATTTTTCAAATATCGACACTGCTCAAGAAAAAAGAGTCTTCAGAAGAGTGTTAAGCGGGAAAAAATAATAAAAAATACAATGTTTTACCGGAAGAATTGAAAATAAAAACCTTTGACTAAAATAGACAACAAATTAAAAAACTGATGGATACAAAGCGCAGCTCAAAAAAACACAGTCAGAATTTGAAAACCTGCATAGTTAAATTTATGGAAGATGATTCGAGCAGTAGACTTTGTGCAGGTAAAAAAGACTTTATAACGACGATGGGCGAGCGTAAGCAAAAGCGAGTTATGCTAGATACGTTATTCAACTTGCACAAACGTTTTCTGGAAAAGACACACATTAAAAATATCTTATTCAGTGTTCTGCAAAACTCCGACCATTTTGGGTCGTCAACCACGCTGTGACAGTCGTAACATTGCATGTGTGTTATACATAGCAATATAGATTTAATGCTGAAATCACTTCACAACGCTAAAATAATATCTGTGTCGAATTACGTGGACCTTCTAAACCAAGTTTGCTGCAACAGATTCAACGAAAAATGTTTATCCCGCGAGTGTAAGATGTGTTTAAACAAAGGTCTACATTATAAAGAATTCGATAACTCTATTCAACTATTTTACAGAAGTGGCAAAGTGTACGCCAAGATATCGTGGATTTAAAAACTCAAAAACCTCGAACTGTAACGAAATGCGTAAAAGCTCACTACAGATTCTACCAAGGGACTTGATTTTGGATTTGGAATCAAAGATGGATAAGTTTTTGAATCACGAACGAAACATAGTGCACCAACATCAAACTATAAAAACAAAAAAAGAGTCCCTTACTGAGTCAGAAGCTCTTATACACGTGGATTTCAGTGAAAACTACCTAACAAAATACGCTGAAGAAGTACAATCCTTTCATTTCGGAGGATCGAGACAACAAATAAGTATGCACACTGTTGTAGTCTATACTAAAGATGTCGAGCAAGAGCTAAAAAGCCAATGTTACTGCACTTTATCACAAAATTTATCGCACTCACCTCCTGCAATTTGGGCGCATTTACAGCCCATACTGGACTGTCTGCCGGCTACTGTTACAACTTTACATTTCTTGAGCGATGGGCCAGTCACCCAATATCGTAAAAAATGATGTTCAAAGTTTGGCAACGATGCTAGAAGATTCTACTCTAATCTTCAAAATTTCACTTGGAATTTTCATGAAGCAGGTCACGGTAAGGGAGCTCCTGATGGAGGGGAGCTACGTGCAAGAGAACTGCAGATAGATTAGTTGCGAGTGGCACCGATATTTCATCAATAGATGACCTAGCTAAAGCCTTGAGAAAAGCTGCCCGAATATTAAAATTTTTACCGTAGATGATGCAAACATATCTGAAAAAACAGCAAAAATTTGGTTCTACTGAAGGTTTAAAGACTTTTCAGGCACACTAAAGGTTCACCAGGTTACTGGTTGCGTTTTTATACCTAATTGCCTGATAATGAAAAGTTTGAGCTGCTTCTGTGACTCAGAGTTATGTCGTCATTTTCATTTGGGTATTTTGGATTATCCACGAACACAACCTCGTCTACGTGTTGATGATATTTACGGAGCTAGCGATTCAGAAGATGAACTAATCAATTTCGCATCTCAAGAAACGCAGGAAGAAGCTTCAAGAACACTACAGCATTCTGTGCCTGCCAGTATTAAAAGCAAACTGCACAAAGATAATTTAAAGCCTCAACATCTGGAAAGGAAACATTCTGCAACGGTGATTTTCTGCTGGTTAAACTGCAAGATAGGAAAACAGAATATCGTTATGTTGCAATGTGCACAGGTGTTGAAGAAGATGATGAACTTCAAGTAAAATTTTGTAAAATCTTTGATGAAACTGGAAAAAAGTTTAGAATTAATGATGAAGATATTTCTTCATCACCTGGGATCAAGTTTTAAAAAAACTTCCGCCCCAAACTTAAAAATGAGGGGGCAACGTATTTTTTATTCATTTAATGAATCTATTGATGTCTTTGAACGTGGATTTTAAAATTTTAATATTTCTAATTACCTTTTAATTAAAATGTTTTTTATATTTTAAGTACAAGAAAAGTTTAATACTGTTACTTAAATTTTTTCTTTTATTTCATTATTTACTATTGATATGATTATTAGTAAAGTTATAGATATTTTTGTTTTGATGGAAAGAAAAAGTAAGAACCTTTTTGTTTTGTACCTAGCCATAAGAAACATTTAATTTTATAAACAATGACTGCAAAGAAATGAAAAGTCTGATTATAAATAATTAATAAGTAAAATTTAATTAAAATAATAATGTTGATTCTTAAAAAAACTCTGTTTTAATATGTCTGCCTCTCTTCCCTGTCCATAGAGTATCCTCCCCTGTGCATCTTGTCTCTACCCTGTACTGAGTATCTACCCTGGTCACCTATAAATCGAGAAAAAACTAACAAATTGACTGGCCACTTTGTAAACGTTTACAACTTAAATGTTTCTATAAAAAAAAATTATAATTAAGTAGAAATATTAAAAAAAATGCCATGCCGTCACTTCATACAACATATTACCTCTTAACTAAGAATGACCCTTATATCACCTACTACTCGTAGTGGACTTCGTCCGCGTGGACTGCAGAAAAAACAAAATGACGAAATTATCCGGGATAAAAATATTTTCTCGGGATAAAAAGTAGCCTATGCGTTAATCCAGGCTAACTCCATACCAAATTTTATTAAAATCGCTTCAGCCGTTTTTACGTGAAAGAGTAACAAACGTCCATCCATCCATACTTACAAACTTTCGCGTTTATAATATTAGTAGGATCTTTGTTGATTGGACAATCAGCACCGTAAAGACAGCTTTTTGCGTTCGTACGGCCGCCAGATAACGGCACCGCTATGCTAGGACTCCATAGCTCTAGCAAGCCCGGTTGGAAATTGAGCGGTAGATGTCTCGGCAACTAAGAATACAGAGGCGCAAGACTTGTTTCATTGTATCTGGACTATTTATACGAAGTTTCTAATCTACGGTGCCTGACATGAGTGAAAGAGAGAACAAAACTGTCGCATATAACCGATAGACGTACTGAAACAATCGTATCTTGATAATTCTATTGTTAAATGGCGCGAACCGTCTAACTACGCTATGTACTTAAGTCCAGGTATTTGTTATTACATCTACATTTGCCTTCTAACTTTTTTAACAACACACTTCATTGTATTACACTCAGCCCTCTTAGCATGACCACGCATCGTGGATACCGTATCGTACGATATCGTATCGTCTCTATACAAAAATCTCAACATACGGCATGAGTAGCTATATTCGGTCAAGTTCATATTTTGTACGACGACTAATGCTTCTAAACGTCGATAAACCGGTCGTTGTTTATGTCCAACATGCTACTAGAGCAGGTTTATTAACGTACACTTCATCATATTTGCATGGCTGTCGCTTACACCCTGTATGTTTCTACACCGTTTCTTTACAATGCGGATGGCAACAGGTATCAGTCCGCCCATAAAGTCAGCACGTGAACAACCAGTCTTCTAGCACGAATTGTGGCGGTAGGCTCACCCCTTGCCATGTGGGATTAAGAACAATCTGATAGGTGAATGGGTGTGTAATTTGCAAAATCTCGAAAATATATTATTATCATATAAATCTTCTTCTTCTTCTTCTTCAGCCTATTGCAGTCCACTGCTGGACGTAGGCCTCTCCCAGGGCACGCCACAAGGCTACTGCCACAGTAGTGTTTTTTCTCAGGGGGGTTTTGCCCATAGTCACCACGCTGGGCAGGCGGGTTGGTGACCGCAGTGTGATTTTCGGACTATGTTGTCAGTACGGGAGGCGCTGCAGCCCACCCTTAATCGCCTCGTACGATACCCACGAGCAGGCAGTGGTGGTACAAACTCTACTCTGCCGGCACCACGCGGCTTTATCATATAAATAATGTACATTAATATGGCGCCAATGCTACAAGATAAACTACTTGATAAAATCTAACAGGTCAAATTGCCTTTAGATAGAAATAACTGTTATCAATATGCAAACAAAGCTAAAATTATCAACGTGCAACTAGGTCGCGACTCATTTATGTTGAAATTGCATAAACCAATGTACAGTCACCATCAAAATCAATGAAAACAATAACATAGTAGCAGCACACGCGGCTGTGTTCGCAATATGACGTAGCCAGAACTGCAAGATCATAAAGGAGATCCCAGTCACGTTTGGACAGTTGTTGATAATCAGTGACACGTTGCTAGCTCATCGCCTGAGAGAATGCCCGAGTTCCTTAGTCGACTCTTACGATAAAAAAAAAACTTATATTTTTATGTAGGTATAGATATTCTGTGTTA
Source organism: Carposina sasakii (assembly GCA_014607495.2). Classification (NCBI taxonomy): domain Eukaryota; kingdom Metazoa; phylum Arthropoda; class Insecta; order Lepidoptera; family Carposinidae; genus Carposina; species Carposina sasakii. The sequence continues at coordinate 13,762,594 of CP053157.1, read as the reverse complement.
AAGGGGGATGATGTTTCGGTCTGGACTAATGTACAGCCCCATCGAAAAATTATTACAAGGCGACAAAAGATCGTCGAAATTAAAATCCAACATTGGTAGGAAACATAAAATATCGTGATAACGAATTGGGAAACAGAATTTTCCAAATTAGCAAAGGAATTTTACACTGCGACGACATATCAGAATACATTTGTATATTACTTGATTGGGAAGGTCATATGTCTACGAATTCCACGATAGTATAACATGTCTAGTACACAAAACTTAGGAACAAAGTCCAGAATCTAAAGTACCTACCTACACGTAACCTAGGTAAATAAATATGTCTTATGTTTTAATTAGTTCAATGAATGTTTAATGTTGACCTCTACGTCTCTTTTTACGCACATCATTGGCACAAAAAACTTGTATTCAGAATCATCACCAAAATTTTAGTAATTAACTACCCTCTACTTACCCACCTTCCTATTTTCTCAAAAATTCAGGTATGTAGTATTGTTAGATTGACAAGAGGTTACTACTGATATATTACTATCAATACACTATACAAAAATCTCAGCAGGACATGCGCCCACGCACGTTCCGGTGTGGCCAGACGTTGGGAGCAAATAGACGAAACGACATTCTACAGGTCTGGCGTCTCGGTGCATCGCACTCTCGGCCGCAGCCAATAGATTTGCGCATATCAATTACCATGTTTACACATCGCTTCGAGATGCTTTGAGTGAGGCTGACGGCGATGGCTAATGCGATAGCTATTTCACCCATGATGGTGATGATGGCGATGTAGAGATCGGAACGTAATGCTATCTCACTGCAAATCGCTGAGTTATTACGTATTTTCAAGGTAAAATAATTTTATTTTCACTGAATATTAGATGGCAAAACTGTTCAGACAAGGCAACTAATAACATACTACATATGGAGACGGAAAATTTAAAAATCATTATTCCTTAGAATAATATTAAGCGCGAAGTTAACTCCAGTTTTCACACCAAAACTAACTGAACCGATTTAAATAAAATTTACTACTCAGATAGTCTAGAGTCTGAGAAAGGACATAGGCAACTTTTTGTACAAGAAAATTTCGTTATTTTTTTTTTCTGCGCTCCACGCGGACGTGTTCACGGGCGTCTACTCGTACTCCACAAACGTATTTGATAGAGTCCATCAATAAACAAATCTTAATCCTTAGCTCAAACAATTTTCAACATCATTTTCACGCTGTGTATCAGCGTTGAGCGTACTTACTAAACACGATGATTGATGACTGACGATGACAATTTAGAGTGAACTCAGCTGATGAGATACAGCGTCGAAGAGGTGATGATAAGGGTTGCCATGCCAATTTCGACCTAGTTTTAGGTCTACGCCGTTTTTACATTGAAATCCTAAGTTTTATTACTCGTGGAAGGAATATAATATCATGACTTAACCCCATGCAATCATCATACTATAATTTATATCAATACCTGAGTGCCCTCGTAAGAAACTAGTTTTCACCACCCGCAAACACCCTGTATAATTGAAAAGGATGGATTCGGCAGCTAGATTGTCCTTCCGATCAATCGGACTTAACTATTCTAGACTTCTAGATTCTAGCTTCAAATTTTACGTACGAGTCTAGGCATAACTAGTCAATTCATCTACCAATAAATACCCAGTCGTTTGACACGTGCAACCCCGACCAGTCTTTAATAGTAAGCAGTATGAATAAAACATAACCAGAATAAACTGAGCTCAGCTGCTTGGAGAATCACTTACCAGACTCGGCCAAGCCGAGCTGGCGCTAGGCTAATTCCGGTGGAACCTTGAAACTTGTTTCAACGATGTCTTTTAGGTGCCGTCAAAACAAACAGTGGGTTGGGCGTCAAAATAAACATACTCGTAAAACGATAATTTTTCCAATTTTTTTTTCGAATCCTACCGCATCATGGCTCAAATACCTAGGTAAAAAGCTGTAACTAGTTATATTTTTGCAATTAATATGGAGAGCTTGACTCCTGAACTCTCTTCTCCTCCGACCTAATCTTTAGGATGTAAGGGCCCTTTCTTGCCAAGTCTGTATAATGCACTGAATTCATTTTGCAAACTTACAGACAGCACATTTGTACTAAGTGATCGGAGCGACAGTACCACGTCATCTAATTTAGGTCAACACGAGCTAGACTGTCAAGAAATGTTTAATAAAGTGTCTTCATAAATGTCGTAAAAATGCTAAGCTTTGAGAGACTGTCGGCGGCGAACTCCACCCCATATAGGGCCACAGTGACATATATTTTATGAGTCAATAAAGATTCATAATAGCTAACACTGGCTGGAACACTGCCGTGTGTTCCCGAAACGAGGTAGCCTGGAAAAGGAGATCCCAGCCACTGCTCCCACAACGGGAGCAGTGACAAGTTGCTGGCCTATCGCTTGAGAGAATGTAAGAAATCATGGATATCAGCAGTATTAAGGCAGATCTGCCGGCCACGAGGTGCACGCTGGGGTATCGAGTCAGTTGTTTACCAATATACCTCGGCGTCGTTGCGCAACGTGCATAGTTGGCACTGTTAACAGTGCACTGAGCTCTGATGTGGAAACACATGGCTACTTATTTGCTGACGATACGATTAAAGTAAACTGCTGGCAATGATGACAAACCTTTACCTACTTTGAAAGTGAAAATACGGATAAATTGTTGAAACTAGCGAATATTTATGCCAGTGCGCTGTCTGATCTGCAACTCACTTTTTTGCTCTTATGTAAAACAATAGCCACCTAGCAGAATTTCGAAGCAATGTTCTCATTTCGAGTCAATCAATGAGTACAATCTATCACGGGAGTTCGTTATCACACCTATCGCATCTGATTGCGATTTATTGATAACAACTTACGTTTCATGCTTCAGAATTTGTGATTTTGAATTATTATTTCCCTAAATCTAGTGACCATACTGGCTATGCTAGCAAATCTAATGGCAGTAGTATAAGACGTCATTAAATCTTAAACCATTGGTTATTACTAACCACATTAGATAGAAGTTGAGATGTCATTGACAAATTTAACAAGGAATTGAAAATACAACAATCGGTGACCATGTATTCATTTACTCGCATGTTACATTTCAGAAAAGTTCATTTGATAGTAAACGCAGCGTACACGCACTAATAAACGTACCCGTGTATTTCCACATTACGTAAGCAGACAAACAAGTTCGTCAGCAGTCAGGTACACATGTGGTGTCCTAGCTCTATGCCTAGTGTTAACATACTGGACAATAATGTGACCTCATTTCTCAGTTCAAGTACTACAACTTCTGACTACTACCAACAACAGTTCAGAACTAAATAACTATTGTTTACAGCAAAACTACTAGCGCCTGATTAAATTGGAAATACAAATTGATAGCGAAATATCCATAATGTAACAGATGGAGTTAGATAAAACTAGATAAATCAAGATAGCGTTCTTTTTAGGTATCCCGCAGGATGACGCATAATTACCGGTATCCGCTGACGTCGATGGGTAGGTACTAGTATGGGCTACTATAGGTACCCATTTTTTTATTCGCAGTAAGTAGGCAGCGTCAGACCTCAATTTGACTTACTTACGTGATTACGTTTCTCACTCATTTATTTCTACACCTACAAAACAGCTTAGATAGATAATATGCGATCCCATTGGAGTACGGCCGATATACTCTGAATTACCTACATAAATACAACTTGAAGCATAGCCTTTTGCTGGATCATTAATTAGCGAACAAATTAGGTATTTCGATTTTATCGCTCAGCAATGCCGACACGCTTAAGTGCAGTAAAGCGGCCTTTGTAATAAGTTGCAATTTACAATGTCTTTTTACTGCTAGAGCACCTGTACCAAAATCTACGGCAATACAAAACCATTAAACTTAACATTTGACATCAAAATATAGAAAATATCGCAAAAACTTTATTACCAACAGGGTAGTGAACCCTTGGAACAAACTACCAGAAGCACCAAGTGTCAATTTTGGCACTAATTTCAAAAACAAACTTGACAAACACATTAAAGAACATAGAAAAACCTAAGAAGAGAACATTCTGATACAGGCAAAATCAGTTGCCACAACTGCCTGCCTGTTTACATATAATAATAATAATAATAATAATATCTTTCTAAAGATATTTTTAGCTAAAACAATGTAAGCTTTTGCAATAGCACATAGATTAAAGTGCAAAATGACTTATGTATGACAAGCATGACACAGCAGACTTTACTTTCTCTTTTCAGAAAGGAATTCACCTGTCTGCACACACATCCTTGTCAAGCTCCACTTTAAGTTCAACAGCTTTAAATAAATGTGCTTACTTAATGCAAACTAGTATTATGCCTGCTACTTCAACTGTGCAACTTCTGCAAGTACTACAAGACAGGAGACAATAAAAAAACATGAATAGTAAAGTTGCTGTGTGGTGCGGGCAGAGTATTTGAATCGTTTAACCACCCATGCCTGCATCACGTGGAAGTATCTGGTACGAGGCGATTAGCAGGGGTTTCGCACGATCAAGCATCCATCCCGTACGCTGACAACATAGTCCAAAAATCAGACTGCAGTCACCAGGTAACCCTCCTGACCAACGTGGTGACTATGGGCAAAAACCTCCCATGGCAGTAGCCTTGCGGTGTGCTCTGGGGAGACCCACGTCCAGCAGTGGACTGCAATAGGCTTATGACGACGACCTATAAATTTATAAACATATGACCAGCCTTCGAGAGACAAACTATTTAATGACACGCAGGCATAACTGTATGATACAACAAAATGCAAACATGTGAAGACAGGTGCTTCATCATCATCATCAGATGACCAGAACCATAATAAATAATGGTATCAATAGGTACCTAGTAGAGATTAAATGACTGACACATCATCAAGGTGTTAAGACATTTTGTGTGGAGCATAAATTAAGATTAAGCATGTTTTTTTTTAGGAAGATCTGAGTATGTTCGCACTAAGACAATAAACAAAATTAAACTGAAAATCTCCAAGCAATCCTTTATCTAGGTTTTTGTCTACATATCATCATCAGCCTATTGCAGTCCACTGCTGGACGTAGTTTTTGGTTTGCCCATAGTCACCACGCTGGGCAGGCAGGTTGGTGACCGCAGTTTGTATTTTGGACTATGTTGTCAACACGGGAGGCGCTGCTGCCCACCTCCCGGAAACCCTTAATCGCCTCGTACGATACCCACAGGCAGACATGGGGTGGTACGAATTCTACTCTGCCGGCAGCACACGGCCAAAACTATACCTATACTATGCTATAAATTCAACATAAGATAAGTGGTGCTTGCAGAATGTTATTGCAGTGCCAAATTTCTTATCATGTGTGCAGTGACAGTTTCCTTGAAACTGTTTTCCTTGTAACAAAGTCAGTGATAGATAAGCAATGCATTGTAATTTGTAACACTACTAACTACCTAAGTGTTTTAATAAGAATGACAAACATTTATTTAGGTACTGTTGATGCATACAACAAAATAATATATTTAAGATTCACAACAGGAAAATATTTGGTATAACTAGTTAGGTAAGTTTTTTCATCATATCACATAGGATAACAAATAATACGTCCATCTAACATATTACAGTACGGAAGGGAACAAGTAAAAATTAGTTCATATCAAGTAATTCGTTGAACTGGGGTTTGTTATGTTGAGGTTAGGTGGGCTAAAATTCGTTATAAAGAGGTAAAAGCATGTCGAAACCTATCGCGACATGAATCAGATAGAAATAAAATGAAGGCTCCTACATTGATGGGAAGGTTTTGGTTGACAAAATTATCAGAGGTATTCATGCTTTTTCTTGGTAGTCGAAAATTCGTTATAAAGAGGTTGTTCACAAAAAATGTTCGCAATGTTAAGGTATATTTTACATTGACTCTTATGGACAATTCAAGGGGTAAAAGAAAAATTTGTTATATCCAAGAAGTTGTCATATTGAGCTATGTTATATTAAGGTTATATTAGCAAATAACATAGGTAAGAATGTTGTAGAATAGAAAAATGCTAGGCAATATTAAAATCTACTTACAAATTAAGTATGCATCATCCTCTACCACTAGTGGCATAGTATTATCAATAGTCATTTGATATAATTGGATCATTAACCACTCTATTAATTTGGTTTTAAAGATAAAATTTTAATAATTAATCAATCAATTAAATGTGGGTCAAAAAAGGCCAAGTTGGGGTGTTACATAGGTAAAATGTTTGGAAAATTTGCTTAAAAAATTAAGAGTATTACAAAAGGGGAATGCTTCAATTTTATTTTCTTTTTACTAGGCATATTATATTGTAATTAACTTCAGTATATTGAGTAAATTAAACTATTGTCACATTAGGACATTTAGTCTTAAATTTCTGAGAAGATAAAGTTGAAACCTTTTTTCTATCAAAATACCAATTTAATTGCTATAAGAACTATAAACAAATCTTTAATAAAGTACCTAAGTTAGTTTGGTTTCAATGGGTTGCATCATCATACTTTATGTTTGTTTTGGAATGTTATCTGATGATAAATTTATGTATTACCATATAGTATATTAGATTTTGAGCAGTTATTGTTAATAATAAAAAGTAAAAGATATTAAATCTTACCCAACAAAAATACCTATATGAAACTGTAGTAATGTTGTCAGTTTGTTGTTACCTACACCACATTAATGAAAACCATTTGTGTCAATATAAAGTGGGGTATTAGTATTAAACTAATTATCTTTCAAGTAGGTAAAATCTTATTAAAAATAAATATAGCAGGTGGGTAGATATAAACAAACACTATTTGTTTACAAACAATAGACCAATGACTTATTTATAAACAAAGCCAAAAAACTGGCATCCTTATCTATTAGGGTAATTACAGAAACAATGCACTCACCTCCTTGGCAGCAGCATCGCGGCGGATCCCTTCCTCTGGAAGACGCCGTCCACCAGCACGCCGTTCTTACTGTTGCAGGTCAGGTAGAACTCAGGGTGGTCGTAGAACAGCTCCAGGTGGCGGCGCGAGATGAACGTCGACCGACCCATGTTCACGTCCACTTGCCCACGGCTCGAATTCCGACCGATTACCACGCGCCTCTGCCTGATCAGATACTCGAAATCCCTGCCGTCCAGGCGGGCGATCGCGATTTGAGCCGGCTCCTGCGCCCATTGCACTTTTGACGGCGATGACGGCGCCGACTTCAACGAGAGAAGCGCCCATGCGTCGCTCTCCGAGCTTCGCGTGTACTGAGTCTGGGCCATAACCACGCGCGAACCGATATCACCAACGTAATCCAAACACGGGGCGCGAACGCCTTGCACAAGGGCACATCACAAACCCACCGAGGGAACAACCGCCTTTGCGATGCGACCCGGAAATCCGGAACCTTCCGAATGCCTTCCTGCTCTTCAATTTGAGGTTACTGACGGAACGCACATGCGCAAAGTTTCGACTTGTGCGGTAAACAAGAATTATATAAACCACCACACCACCACGTGATAAAACTGTATACATATACCTACTCCGGGGCAACGGATCGATACTATACCAAATGGCGGTGATGCATAAAACTGAAATATTAACCTTTTACGTGTTACACAAGAAAATTTTCGCAATTAGAACGAAATTAGACACTAAAGTAAACACGAGGCGAGAACAAAAATAACCAAAAACGTCAATTCGGCAAACGCAGTTTACAAGAACGATGCGCCATCTATACAACACACCAAAAATTGTGGAACTAAACTATGCTTTTCATTCCACGCTTTACCGGTAGCATTATTGAATTTATGGAATTTTTATTCAACGCGCTTTAACTCTTATGCAATATATTGGCTATCGTATTAATAAACAAAAAAGTTTCGTATTAAAAAACCAAATAATTTAAAGTTTTGACAGGAAAATAAAAGTGAAATTCTTAAATGAAAGTTAGAACTCAAAAGTTTGCGTAAATGGTATCGTAACGCCATAGTGTTGATTTTTTTTTTTTAGTTTATCCCCGAAGGAAAGGCAAGGGGAACTAAGCCCATACAGCCTAATCATTGTTTAGTAAAATGTATTCTGAATTTATGATGAATGACAATATGATGAGTGGAAACGTCGAAAAATCCTCAAGAACGAGTTTAAAATTAGTAAAAATCAAAAATAAATGGTTGTTGTGTTGTTTATTTATCGATTGAATTGTTATGGGCAGTTTTGTTACAGTCACTATAGAACTAGTTCCTACACAAATAAAAACAAATATAAATGTAAGTACATAATTAAATCCGAGAAAAGAAAATTATAATTTTATTAATAGAATACTACTGTATGGTTTCGCACATTATTTTTAATTTGGATATCAACTAACATTTATATGTGACAACACTAGGAAAATTGTCTATGACTCGTACATAATGTTTCAAACCTAGATACCAAATCCCTAGTTTCAAACCCTAAATTAAAAAATGTGCAAAACACTTTAATTTTTTTTTTTAGTTTATCCCGAAGGAAAGGCAAGGGGAACTAAGCCCATACAGCCTAATCATTGTTTAGTAAAATGTATTCTGAATTTATGATGGATGACAATGATGATGAGTGGAAACGTCGAAAAAATCCCCAAGAACGAATTTAAAATTAGTAAAAATCAAAAATAATTGCAGAAACAACTTACATGAGCCCATGAAGAGATCGTATTCCGACTAAAGTTTTACTCAGGCAAAAACACTTAATATTACATTGGATAAAATATAATAATTAGTACAATATGTATGTATACGTACTCTGACATAACCTTACATATTACTCTATTACCAGAAACTTCCACACTTATTATATTGTGATGCGAGTAATGCTTATCTATAATCTGTATTCTCATTTCTTATTGGGGCTGTTTCTTGATATTCTATCTAGGTTTTATGTCAGCTCTAGAACATAGTTTGGGTATATTTTACCGTTCAAAACTAATACTTACTTATTCGACTAACTTATGCTACTAACTTAAGTAGTAATACGGCGAGTACCTTCTTTACAAGCCATAACTCCATTTAATTACGCTTATTAAATTTGGAATGAATTCAAAAACTAAGTAGCCCAAATTCCCCTTTAATTTCACAAAATATTCTTCGTTTCTTACTTTTAATTTTGACCGACTGCGCCAAAATAACAATTTTTTAGAAAATCCGTACCTACACAGGTACCGGAGCAAGGCCCGTGACTGGGATCGAACTTTCGCCTTCCTTGATCATGTCCAGTGGCGTAGCTAGGTAACCAGTGGCCCTGGGGCAAATAAAAAAATGGGGCCCCACTACTATTTCAAGTAATTAGATTTTGAGCAAGTCATGCTCACTTCCTATATTCTTCGTTTACTATCTTCTCTTTATTGCACATGACTAGTCATTACCAAAATTTTTCTCGTAATTACCACGTAACTTGTCTATTACATACATATAATCACGTATTAATCTCTTACGGGGTAGGCAGAGCACCAAGAGCCGATAAAACCACACGGTGCCACTTCTGAGCAATTTTGAGGGTAGGTATAGTTGAGATGTACAAGTTCGGTTACCTGTCTATTACCTTCTTGAAAATTCAAGCTCTACCGAGAATTTCTGACCATTGTTATAACATGAGATAGGTTACAATCAGGTAGACATTAGCAAGAATTTTTTGAGTTTACGAGCCCCATAACCTGAAATCTGAAATTATCATAATAGATGCGCGAGCGGAGTGAGGGCGAAATTTTTTCTCGTATTTATCACATAACTCAAGTAAGTTGTCTATTACTTTTTGAAAATTCAAGCTCTGCCCAGGAATTTACGGTAAGGATTCGAGGGCCCCCTGAACTTGAGGGCCCCGGTGCACTGCCCCGCCTAGCCCCTAGGTAGCTACGCCACTGATCATGTCTGCTTGTCTGTCTTTTGGTCCGTACGTCACACTTTATTTTGAAACTATACGGACTAGGTACGTGGTTGAAACTTAATAGATGTAATTTGTGAACCGCTTTACAATTTATTATTTCAAAATCAAAAAATAGTTAATGGGAGGCATTATATATCTATAACTAAAACTAACAAAAAATATACCTTCGTGTGAGGTGTCTATGTATAGACAGGTGTAAAAATCAAGTTGAGGTGTCTAAAACAATTTTTCTCAAAGTTAACAGTTTAGAAGCTAGACACTTCAATTCAATTTTCCAGCAAAAGAAAAAGGATAACTGCAGTCTGTTTTTTTTGGACATTTATATAAATTGCGTAACAAACAAAAAATACTCTGTATAATAGAACTATAACCTATAGAAGTATAGTCCGAAGGCCGATTTGAGGAATTTTTATGGGTTCAGATTTGCACCAAACGCGTTCTGTCATTCAGTGCTCAGCGGTCAGTGGCTACGAGTGTATGTCAACCTAAAGGACTTACCATGACGAAATGTGTACTGATATCCTGCCAAAATTATTCTCAAAAACATAAGAAAATAAACAACATCACATTTCACCGGTAAATATTTGATGTTTTTACGTAATTTCATTATTAAAACAATAAATACATCATAAAATTTTCATATTTTTAAAATTGCCATTGAGAACAAGATGTTGCCATATGTGTGAAAATTTACCCTATTTTTAAACATGCAGATTGTAGGTAAAAGTGGAGGTAACTACCTATCACAACTATGAATGCTCCGGTTATACTTATATACAGTCTTCTTGTTATAAGAAATATCAAATTATGATCTTCTATATTTAAGGAAGAAAAAGAAATTAATACAAATTCTTTCATTACTATGGAATTTTAGATTTCGTGCTAACTCAATAACTCATGACAATTGGATCAAATTGCAGAATAATAATTCTAATATGATAATTATCATTTTTTACTAAAAATAATTAAGCATGAATTTCATGTTGTTTTTATGAAATAAAAAGTTAAGTTTTCCGTTTTGGTAAATATATTTCAAAATACTACTAACTATACATCGTTCAGACCAATTTTATTTTTACATAGTTTTATAATTGACAAGGCATTTTAAGTAATCTATAATATAAAAATGAATCGCTAAATGTGTTGGTAAGCGCGAATCTCGAGAACTGCTGAACCGATTTCGCTAATTATTTTTTAGCGTATTCCTTGAAGTACAGGGATGGTTCTAACGGAGAGAAAAATTTTAAAAAATGCCTGAACATGTCTAAAACATTCCTTTTCTACATTCCGGGAAGGCAAAACAATTGGGTGAGGTTAGTTCAAAGGCGTGGGATAGGACGTCTGTCAGGTCCACTAGTTTTAAAATAAAAAAGTTTGACATACCCATTTTATTATTAACCCTGGGGTGGCATCATAATAAAAATATATTTTTGTTTTAAGGCAAAATAAATCAATTTACTAGCACCGCTACACACTTTTAATTCAGGTTCATTTAGCTAAATATAAATAATTTAAAGAAATATTTATTATTAATTTTGGCAAGTTATTAATATTTTTGTGATAATTATTTTCTGAAGTTTAAAAATATTTTATCTTTGCTTGACTGATTTTGGAATTACGTACAAGCTCTCACTCACTATATTAATTAAAACGATGTTTACCGTTACTACAATATTTTTGTTCTATTCAAATTAAATCTTAAAAATGGGCATTGTCCTTTCCTTTATTGAATGAAATAAAACCACGGAGAATGGACCCACAGTTTTGTTTACATAATGACAAATTATTCAGAGGGACAATTTTTAACAGACTATAGTATTTTTTACCCAGCACTTTTGGACCAATAATGTATAAAAGGCCTATCATCTCCTTTTAATAAATTTCATATTTAAATTTCACGATAATTCTTATAAGATTTTGCAAATGATTATACTTCTCAGCATCAATAATAAATTTATCGACTATTTCCCCACATCTAGGGAAATAACATTTTTATGACAACATTAATTTTATGTCATGCATACGTCAAGTCGATATTTTATGCCTGTTTTTTCGCCTTGCGTTTGGTTGGAACACACCTTCTATAGGTTATATATATTATCCTGTATATTATCCATGATGAATTGGTTTTCTTTCCCCTTATTCACTATTTCTGACGGAAGCAATATTGTAAATGTATTGCTAAGTTTCATCTTATCATCATTCATGGCTGTAGGGAATATTAAATGTCTATGCTTTGCTTATCCCTGTAATAAATAAACAAAAATGTCTATGAATGTGTTTTGTGCTGTTTTTGATTGAATGAAAATAGATTTGCTGAAAAGTTTTATGTGCATTATTTAGCAGTCAATCTGAAAATGGATTGCAAACTGCTATAGAAATCGCTGTACATCTATTACTGTCTATTTTTCGGTAAGTCCAGAAGCTAGTCTGGTACAGAGCCCCGCGAATTTTAAATAGTTGTGCCTAAGAAAATTATTTTTTTACTTTTGTTGACTACCTACCTATTATAACTGTAATCAAAGGTTATTATTAATTTATCTAACCCTTGGCTCCGACATTAATTACATAATATGTTATCAATTTCAGTCGAATGACCTTTCGATTGAAACATTCTTTACTAAGAATATAACAAAATATCATGACTAAGATAAATTTATAAAAACACTTCTCCATTAATATAATCCCTTAGGATATCGTTGATCTTTAAACATTGTGCTGAGGGATTCACCTTGTTTGCCTAGATTTGGCTAGTGTATAGCTATTGGGATGAAGAATAACGTTGCCAATATGTAATTTAGAAAAGAGATGATAAAGTTCATCATCCGGGTAATTGACCTGGTGGCTTAGTGGTTATAACGGCTGGCACGGTTTGCAGTGGTCGTGGGTTCGATTCTCACTCGGGTGAAGAATTTTTTCCATTTTCTTTATTAATAATTTTATAATTGAAACATTCACTATGGGTGGTGGGCGCACCCATAGTGAATGTTTGAACTTCCGAATTGTAACGCCTAATACAATTTCATTTATTAATCTTTGAATTAGTGAGTTGCTCATACCCCTTACCTAAAATTTATAGTTAAATTTCTTTTACATACAAATTAATTAACATATAACTGACTTTCCTCTTAACTTCCCTGGCATATGACTTCTACCGGACATGAATCCCATTCAAGGTAATCCTAGTTAATATTGTACTAACTTGACTATTTGTACTACCTACTTAATTAACTATAGCATTTAGAGTGTTAACACTTAGTGTTAGTGTACATTAAGCACTGATGATTATTTCTAGTCGCGTATAGCTTTAAACCTAACAATTTATTACTGGCCCTGCACTATCACCCCTACATTAGAAAAATAAAAACTTAAAAATTCACTCCTAATTTAAACTTTACCATTATGTACTTAACAAATAAATTAAATTATGTTAGTTGGTTTGGTAGATAGAACTAACATGGAAAAATTATCCTGATGATGCCACAGGTGTTGGCAAAGAATATGTCAATTAAAAATTTTAAAATTATAAATCAAGAAATGGAAAAAATTGTTCACCCGAGTGGAATTTTAATTGGTTTTCGGATTAGCAGCTATGTATTTATGGTTGCATGCTAGGTGCTTGGATCTGGCTTCTCGTTGTGACTGCGGTGGCTTGTTTCGTGATCATGAGTCGGCAGATCCGAGTGTCAGCGGAGGGTGTAGGGCCCGGTGGTGGGCGACCCCTCAATAGAGAAATAAATTAAAGTTAAATCAAATTAAAAAAATTCGGAAAACAAAGTAAGTTGATGCCCATTACTTATCTTCTTGTATTATAATAATAACTATTCATAATAGGGTATAAAGGTTAAAAAATAAAGGTTGCCCGTTGATTGGCATATCTAAGTTAAACAGTTTGGATTTACAAAAATAAATATAGAAAATTATGTTGTCCCATACATTTATCTAAAAGCAAAGTTTCAAATAAGATTCAGTTTACGAAGGTACAAGTAATAATTGTTCTGTCTCCAAGTATGAAAGACCATGTAAAAATGTGGTGACTTTCTTCTTACACAACCACCTGTTGAGTCCATATACATATATATAAGAGTTAAGAGGGTTCGGCGATAGGGAGTTCAAGGAAAGACGTCCGTCTATACCATGAGTATATTTCTAACTGCCAGTTAGATAATATTAGATTAATATCTAAAAAAATTATTTTGCTCTAAAAATTTTTTAGCGGGACGCAGCGCGCTCTAACTTACATACTAACGGCTAGTTTATGGTGCATATTATTATACAGGGTGTAACAAAAAGGGTATGTTAAGCGAAAAGCTGTTTTATAAAAATTTAAGCTAAATCACATTTTTATTTTTCAAGATTGTATCAAAATTCCTGAGATATTTAAAAATTTATTCTTTATTCTTTATTGCACATACACAAAAAGAAATATGGCATACAACATTAAAGAAGAGATTATACAATGGCAAGCTTATCTCTACCAGAGATCTCTTCCAGCAAGCCAAGCAAGGTGTTAACAAAAACAGGCAATTAAAAAATTCTAAGTAAGAAAAAAAAGGAGAAAAAACAAATGACAGCATATTCATATTGGACAGGTAGATCCTTCGCTTTTCCTAAAGGTGCCAAAGTGTGACAATCTCTATGTTTTATAAAAATTTTACCGTGTGGGGTAATTCATTCCAGAGCTTAACCGCCCGAACCGAGAAAATTTATACCCAAAAGCCCCAGAATTAAATCGGGGAGTTTGTAGCAAGTGATGCCGTCACATTGGATCGGAGAGGCCGATCTTTGAAAAGAGATATTTAAAGCGCTCAAGATTGTATGACGGAGAAAAACGATAATTTAAAATTTTAAAAGTGAAGAATCCGGCGAAAACGAATCGGAGCCATTTTAACTCTTTACGAAAGTGAGATACGTGATCAAATTTACGTAGTCCGTATATAAATCGGATACCTAAATTCTGTATACTATCCGGAAAAATAAACATGTGATTTCGGGTCTCAAATTTTGTGGATAGGTTCTCTACAGTGGGCTGTTCATATAACTTTTCGCTTAACATACCCTTTTTGTTACACCCTGTATAAGTATGGTCCCATAAAACTTATAAATCTCATTGAAAAGCCGGTTTTAGTGGGTACTGATCGAGCGACCAGGTGGTTTCGTCCGCCTTTGTCTTGGGCATTGACGGTAGTATAGGTATGCTGCCTGAGCATGATATTAAACACATACAACTGGCGAACAGTAAGAACTTTGCTAAATTGGTAAAGGTCATCTCTTGGGTATAAGAAAGGCTTAAAATGCATGACCTTCAGTATACATCTCGGGGCGCGCTCTAATTCCAAAAGATGAGTCATCGCGGCTCCGCCCCACACTTCAATCCCATACATTATCACCGATTGACACAGGGCATAATATGTCGCTTTTAGAATCTGCCTATCTGCCACGTATCGTAATTTCGAGAAGACAAAAACCAGCTTACGCACTCTGCCGCACAGAATTCGGATATGAGTAAGAAATGTCAGTTTATTATCAAAAGTAACACCAAGATACTTGATACTGCTCACTCTCTCCAACACGTCACAGGTACATAGATACTGGCTGGGAAAACCGGAGCTGCAGGCAATAATGTCAGGCATATCATCTAAAGGCAATAAAGAGTCTTTGATGGCAAATGGCATGTACTTGGTTTTTTACAACTTTTTTTTTTTTTTTTCACACACTTCACAACACATTGACCTAGTCCCACACTAAGAACCCTAAGGTCTTGTGTCGTAGGTACTAAGCAACGGTATATAAATACATAGATAAGTATAGAAACATCCATGACTCGGAAACAAACATCGATATTCATCATATCAATGTTTGCACCTACCGGGATTCGAACCCAGGACCTATGGCGTCGCAGGCAGGGCCACTACCAACTACACCAATCGGCCGACACATTAATTATGTTTTCATTGTTTTATAAACTTTTGCCAGCAGAATAAGCCTGTAATGTGGCTCGTCAAGCTGGCATGCTGTATCATAGATGTTTGATTGATCTGAGTACAAAATTGGATAAATGACAAATTTTACTTTAAGGTTCAATCTAAAAATAGACTCTCCAAACAAATTAATTGTAAATTTGCATATATGTATATTACCTTTATGTCCTTATTTATAGTTTGAAAGAGATACATTTTAATTCAGTAAGGAAGGTTTAAAGGTAAAGACGGAGAAATAAAAATAACCTACTTTAAAGAAATAATTTATTTCAAGACTAGATTCATATCACAGTAGTTCATTTAAGCTTTTGTGCCTAATGTCTAGTACTACTGGTAAAAAATTAAAAATAAATATTGAATTGTATCAGGCGTCACTATTCGGATATAGATAAATAAATAACAATAATTAGTCATAGTTATAAGTTATATTAATTAATTTAATACACCTTAAATATGAATATGTAGTTGGTTGTTGTTGGCCTGTCAAATTTAAACATGATTTAAGGCTAGTCTAAGCTAAACTCATTTTAATTTGACATATATTCATAGACTTTGCTATAAAAGCAATTTGCATCCAAAACCCAGCTTTTTCATTGTATGTGAGAGCCACATAAGGTTAGCTCATGATATAAACTTAAACCAAATGTGTCAGTTTATATGTACATGAAAGGTGTTTCTTTTAGAACATTACATTACACAACAGGTATACGAGTATAGGCTAGTCATCCAGTTGCGTTAAGCTGGCCACACCACGGTTAATCCAATGCTTTTGCGGCACTGAGGAATTTAATGTGATGTACATTACAAAATTGCTGGAATGGCCCGTTGTGGCCAGCACACCTTTTCGCTCACTAGTTTTGTAAATGGGACAGAAATAACATGGAGGGGGATTGAAGTCCGCAATCAATGCTGGCTGGAACCATATTATAGGTATTGTGTCAAATAAAATCTTTGGGTAAGACTCGTCCAGTTGCTTGATCTCGCGATTCCATCTTGCACCTTCAAGAAATAGACCCTGTGAACATAAAATATATATTTACTAATGCCTGGTGGGTATGGATATACTCGTACGGGAAAGCGGAGATCTGTGCAGGCCCTCTGCCCCAGCCAGGGGACACAGGGACATAAAGCAAAAGTAATTCAATGCCTGGGTACACTTTCACTGAGCCTCTGATTGAGAGGTTTATTCCCTTGTAACACTTTAAAATCATGGAGTTGAAGTATATTCAAGCTTTCTTTTATAGTAGGTACCTAATTGATTGACGAAACATATTGTGTCATAATAACATGCCTGTAGTTATTCTCATCCGTTTATTTCCCGAACAAAATAAAATAAGTAATTCTTATTTTACCTTTTATATGCGCATGACATGAATAACTTTATATCCGCTAAGAACCGTCCCAATTTCTGTATTATAACAAGATCTAGCTGTTTTGAAAGACACACTGTATCTTAATATAGAACTCACCCAAACGAACACACTGTGCTCTTTATCCTGTTTATCCATTTGACAAGATTGCTGCTTGCAAAAGTTCATGTACAACATTAGAGCATATAAAGAGACGTGGATGCTTCTCTCGAAAAATAATGAGTTTTTGAGTATTTAAAACTGACAAGCAAACTAAACCTTTAATGGAGACGAATAAAATCAAAATATTGCTCACCTTACAGTAGACTCCAAAATTAGGCTGTATTTCGCACTCTGCTTCCATGTCGGTTATCGTGAACTCAAAATGAACCTGTCAATAAAATAACTCAATTAGGTACTAGGCAACGGTATATAAATACATAGATAAGTATACTCGTATAAACATCCATGACTCGGAAACAAACTATATAATATATAATCACGCCTTTATCCCTTGCGGGGTAGGCAGAGCACTAAGGGCCGATAGAACCACATGGTGCCACTTCTGACCAATTTTTAGGGTATAGTTGAGATGTACAAGTACACATAGATAGATAGATGAATACTTGATTGTATTACGACAACCATTTTATTAAATAGGACCACATTGGCATTCTCTACCAGCTATCCTGGTTTCTTACACATACAACGTTATCACAGCATCTAAACATCACTTCAGCCTATTGTAGTCCACTGTTGGACGTAGTCCTCCCACCCAGGGCACGCCGTAAGAGGGGTCTCCGCCCGGGTTGGTGACCGCAGTGTGATTTTCGGACAATGTTGTCGACACTAGAGGCGCTGCTGCCCGCCTCCCGGAAACCCACGGGCGTCTGGGATGGTGCTATTCTACTCTGCGACATTCGACATTACGCGACGCACACGCTTTGTCGTAAATTCATACAACATACCTGATCTATAGGTATCTTGTTGTGTCTCGAGTAGTTCTGCAGAACTCCCGTGAGGAAGGACTGCGTGAAATAGAACCCGGAGATCCAGAACACTATCGGCGGACCCTCGTCTATCCAGTCCTGCAGGAACTTTAATCTGTGGGCATGCAGATAGCATTAATGAAGCATTACATATATAGAACATAGACCTATAGACACGGCTGTGTGTGTATTTAAAAAAGTTTCAAGTCTTTTCTCTGCATTATGTTTGCTATCATAATGGAGTTATTACAAAACCGAGTCTTTAAACATTTAAAAATGTCATTTGACAGCAAAATGTGTGGAATATCTGGCAAGTTTAGATTATGTTTAAATTCTTTGTAATAACACGTTTTTTTTTTCAGAAAATGGCAGACCAAGTCCTCGACGAAGACACCTGGCCGCAGGAAGCCGAAGCGGCCATCAACGACATCCGAAAGCACGTGCGAGCCGCCAACGTCTCTGACACCCTGGCCAACACAAACCAGAAGATCTACATCAACCTCCGGACCCTCGAGGAGTCGGACTACTGCATCGAAATGTCCTCAGCTGGATTCAGGGTGGTCGGCAGGAAGTATGACGACACTTCGCTGTCAACTATCGAGAATATGAACTATGAGACACCTTACTCGCTGCTTAACAGCATCAGTCAGAAATATAGGGAGTCTTTTGGGGGCGAGCTCATGAACAAGCTTCTCGATTTGGCCAAGAGTAATAGTGAAAGTGAAACGGCGAAATAGATCTTGTATACTTAAGGAATGTTTAGTGATTGGCAGATTTTTATTATTCTTGATGCTGATTGGTCACTTCTCAATGAACACAGGACCAACAAGTACTTGCAGGCTCTAAGCCGTTAGAGGCTCGAAAATCAGTCGAGTAATTGTCTGCTGTAGTACCCTTTTCTGTGGTTTTACTTTTTAGTGGTATATAAGTACCCTAGATTTTGGGCTGTAATCACTTGTTTTTATATGCCTGGCAACTGCGAGTTTGATAACTAGGAATTTAGGTTTTTTACATTGTAGCTAGCACCATTCTTATTGCTAAGCCTGTTCTATGTCTATTATTAGGAAAATCGTTAAATGTGAAGCGAAAATAAGGCTCCGTTCCCACAAGTCGATTGTATGTAATAGTGTAGTGTAGTTACAGTTGAACTTTTTGCCTAGGTAGTTATTGTATATAGTTTTTAATATATGAATGAATAGAAAAAGTGGTAACTCGCCCTAAGTCGCTTATATGATTAAGGCCTAAGGTTTGTTCTAAATGTTTGATAGATATAAGATTTATATTCAGCAGTAGTAACTTTCAGTATTTATCGAGTGCTAATAACAATTTAAACTAAGATATACAATATACTTCAATTTACAAAGACTTGCTGTAATTTTGAAACTTTTGTTGAACTTTACAAACATATACTTACATTATAAATTGCTTTTTGTAATGTTCATAATTATGAAAATTTAATGTGATAGATATTAAAAAATATTCCACACGGAGCAGTGTGTCATCACACATAAGGTGTGCGTTTAATAAAAAGTTCTGCACACTGAATGCGTCTCAGAAGCAGACCCACGGGGCTGCTACTGCCCTGCGTTTTGTGTGCTGAAGCCTTTATATATAGCTGATTGGAATGATTTTATAAACTCTAAACTAATTTAATCATGTTATAAAATGGCCATTACAATATGACCACGATATATACCACCGGTGTAATCAATGTGAAATAGGGCATGTATGGCCTAAAATCATTCAATTGTTGGGGTTGTCTTTCCGCCAGAGATAAGCTACAGTGCTACATTGCGATGGATGGGTTTGATATCCATAAATCAAATCCATATACATCGTATACCAATGAATATAATTAGTGGATATCACTGATCACACGCATCGGTAGCAACGTAGAATAGCAAATAAATATCTCTTGTGATAAAGCAACCAAATGCTGAATACATGATAGCTTAATGTTCAACGAATTTAATCTTATTCGTAATTAGATTTTTAAGTTATTTTGAAAGGAAAACAAACTGAGAGCCAGTACAAGAACAGACTGAGTACAAACACTGTATTTAAACATAGACTGTAGTTAAATATGTTGTGATATGTTATTTGTAACTAGGTATGTAAACAACTGGTAAATAAAATTATTTCAAAAAGTTACTGCGTTTCTGTTTCCAGAAAAGAAGTGCTATAACGTGCGATAAAGAAAGCGATAATGGTAGCTTAAGTGAATATTACATAACGATATAGTAATAGGCGTCGGTTGGATGCAGGCTGCTTCCGACCGGTCGGAGTGGAGGTTGTTGGGGGAGGCCTATGTCCAACAGTGGACTTCTCAGGGCTGTAAATGATGATGATGATAGTTATAGTAATCGGAATAATAATAGGGTCGGAAATGGTCTGAACTGCTTAGGGAAAAGGATGGTACAGCCGTGCCGCTTTTTTTGCTTGACTTGGCGGGGTACTGCCGTGCCTCCAGATTATGTACAGTAGTAGCTCGGCTCCTTCTCTTGCAGTTGTTTCGCAAGATGTACCTATACATAGTAGCAGGAACAAAAGCTGGCGAAGAGGGGCTGCGCATGACATGGATAACTTCACAGCCGTGGTTCATAAATTATCAAATTGAGGGTATTTAGATAAAAAGACTCATGATTGCGATCAAGTGTCAGCAGAGGCTGTAGCCTCCGTAGGCTGATTACAAATCTTGGAATACCAAAGTGGTTATTGAAATGGCAATTTCTTACAGGATAGGCAAACTTAAACTTAGTTAGGTCTGTCCCTTTCCATTCTTAGTAGACGTAAAAGATCGACCTTCACCGATCTGATATTTCTTATCAAATATAATTTATAAGCAAATATGCCTATGATGACTTGCCTATCGAAAAGTGTTCATAGCTATTCATATTTATTAACCGACTTCAAAACGTTTTGATCACCTACATATAAAACATAACATCTGATGATGGCATCTCTAAGAAATCTAGGGATATCCTCAAATATAAAAGGCACGAGTAGTCCGTTTTTAGATTTTCATAGAGAATTTTGGTCAGCTACACATAATATAAAGGAAACGAGGGTCTGATGATGGAGCCGCCGAAAACAGATAGTGGTAACTTTTTAGTAACAAAATTCCCCTATGGCAGGGGGGGAGGGGCTACGTCCAGTAGTGGACTGCAATAGGCTTATTAAGATGAAGATAATTGTGTTAAGTCGTGAAATTATATGTTGCGTTAAGCCGTGTCCGAAGTAAGACGGTTATAGAGGAAGAGGTAGACATGAGAATAACGAGATGACGGATAATAGGGATGAATGAAAGAAGAGTACCTACATATTGCACCGACCCCAAATGATTGGGAACAGGGCAGGAAGAAGGAGTGTAATTAATTATATGTTGCTTATATTGTCAGACGTAAAGTTTCGAAGCCTACTCATTTCTCTCTTTTGTCATGTGGCCTATATTTAATAATTTGCTGCTCATATAAATCTGACAATATTATGCCTTCTAAACTTCGTACACGGCTTAACTGCAATATATATTTGCCCTTTTTACATTAGTAAGCTCGAGTTTTGGGAGGAAGTCGGTTTTTAATCAATTTTCTTTCATCTTTACGGTCTTCTCTACTATAATATAAATGGCTGAGAGGAAAAAAGACAGGTCTTATTTTAAGTGTGATGGTCAGTATTGACCATACTGTTCCGTAATTCGAATTTTTAAAAGTGATAAGTGAAAATTGTTCAACACGTCCGTATTGCTTTTGCTAGTTATCTATACAGGGTGATTTTCGGTCGTCAACGTTCCCGAAAACTACGGAATCTCCTTGTCATCACGATCATTTTTCTCCATGGAAGCATACCTGGGAAGTGTTCCAAAATATTAGGGTCCAAAGTTGAGTAAATAGACTGCGTTTTTCTGCATAAATGCACATTGATGCGTGTAGCAAGATTTTTCACGAGAAATAATTAATATCTGTCTATGAAAAAACTAGCATAAACAATGGACACTATAAATTTTGCCCGATCAAGAAATAAAAAATATTTGTTTCAAAAAAATTTACATCGTTTCCCAGCATTTTTTTTTTGGCATAAACTTACTTTATTTGATGTATAGAGTACGTACCCTTCGTTAAGGGTGGCAACCAAAAAATACCCTGTATAAAAGTGAATATTTGTAAAATTAAGGGTTATTAAGGCGATTAAGGGTTTCCGGGAGGTGGGCAGCAGCGCCTCCCGTGTTGACAACATAGTCCGAAATACAAACTGCGGTTACCAACCCGCCTGCCCAGCGTGGTGACTATGGGCAAATACCCCCATGGCAGTCTTGTGGTGTGCCCTGGGGGAGGCCTACGTCCAGCAGTGGACTGCAATAGGCTGATGATGATTTGTAAAAGGCGATCAACAATCCAACAGAAACCTTACCTAGAAAGCAGATCAGCCACATACGAGCCCAGCGGCTTCATAGACGGGTATGACTTGGACATCCACGCGGCCGGCACGACGCCCTTGACGAAGGCGTTGTTGCAGCCCTCCAGCTCCGCGCTCATGATGGCCAGGCCCTGCGACGCCAGGTTCACTCCGTGCAGGGTGCGGCGCACGACTGATACCAGGCGGTTGTAGCGGATCAACTCCTGGAAAGGGGGGGGGGGTTATTAACGAGGGTTTAAGGTTCGTAGTTGACATATCAGCATAGGCCCTTGCTCTGTATTTTAATTTTCAATGTATTTTTATGATGACTTCCGTCGTGTCTATGGAGGGAATTTCATAGCAATACATAGTAAGTAGAAGTTTCGTGGCGGTATATCAGCTGACTACTTAGGGTAGGGTAGGCAGCTTACACCGTAACGCAACTATAATATTTTTCTTTGAAGTTTACATGTAATTATGCAAGTTTATATCGGAAAAGTCGTATACAGGATATCGTAGAATTTGGTCAGTCGCGCCATCATGTCGCGCGTCAGCTCAGAGAAAGTTTGGTCTTCTTTGCAAGCTTCCAAAAGGTCAACGCCCCACAACAACACACTACAACTAACCTGCTTCAGGACGGTATTCATACTGTTGTAGTACATAACCGGGTACGCGGCGGACACAGCCAGTATGTCGTACAGCTTGGGCAGCCGCGCCAGCATGTCGCGCGTCAGCTCCACCACACCGCCGCCCTCGCGCGCCTCACCCCCGCCGCCGCCCGACACTACCGCGGTTTGTGTCAGCAGCGTGCCAAACAACAGCTGGGGAAGGGGGTGTTAAATAAATATAACAAATTCACACACTTAAAATAAAACACAATAAACACATTTAAAATAAAATTTACTTAGTGCCACAAGATCCCTAAGGTCCAAGAAACGGTAGATATATAAACACATAGATAAGTATAGAAACATTCATGCCTCGAAACCAACATCAATATTTAAATTTAATAAATGAAATGTAGGTATTGGGTATAAGTAATGTGTAGGGTTTTAGAGGTTCATAATAATTAGTGGTTTACTAATTTACTAATTTCTATAATCCTGAGGATGCCGCGGTTATTGGCGAAACATATGTAGATTATTTATCTAGTTTTTGATTTCGGAATAGTGCAATGTATTGTCTTGCATGCTAGGTGCTCGGGTCTGGTTTCTCGTGGCGATTGTAGTTAGTGCAAGTGCCTGTTTTCGCAGTTATGAGTTATCAGATCCGAGGGTCAGTGGAGGGTGTAAGGCCCGGTGGTGGGCGCACCCATAGTGAATTTAAATTTGAATTACATCGCCACGATACGTCCCCAAGTGCTACAGTGTACGTCGTAGTAATTCGTAGCATGTCTACGCGCCCGTAGCACTAATTGCGTAGCTCGTACTACGAGGCGTTCATTTATTTCCATTTGGACTTTAATGTTTGCACCTACCGGGATTCGAACCCAGCACCTGTGGAGTCGCAGGCTGGGTCACACCTACTGGACCAATTAGGCCGTCGCGATTTGTTAGGTTTATATGTTGCTTGTTTGATACCCGTCATCGTTCATCATCAGACTAAACCGACGAGCATGCGTGAAGAATACCATGAAAGTAGATGAAGCGAGAGAGGTGTGTCAGGACCGTAGTAAATTGAGATCCGTGATCTCTGTCTACCCCTTCGAAATAGAGGCGTGATTTTTATGTATTTATGTATGTATGTTCATCATCATCAGCCATGATGATAGGTCTCAACTGTCTATGATAACATAGGCCTTTGGCCTCCCAACAACCTCTGGAACTTTGCGCCGAACGGTAGCTGCAATGATCCCTAGGTCTTGTGTCGTGAGTACTAAGCAACGTATATAAATACATAAACATTGGCTATCGGATCATATCCGTCCAGGCCAGTTGCGGGTCTCCATTTGACGTTACCCTTCCACGCTGGGCGGTGTAATTGAACTATTAGGCAAACAGGGCAATAGTCCACTCTGGAATCTTTCGAAGGACCATAAACCATCGTAAGTAACATCTAGGTTTTTCACGAGTGACTACCTAACGATTGAACCCATTGCTCCACTGAAATAGTTTGACCTGCGCAATACGGCCCGTATGACTATATTCGATACACACCTACACAACACATTAGTACCTAGAGCTCAACCTTTACACATCTAAGATCAGACAGACTGAGTTGTCTATTGTGTCGTGAGTACTAAGCATTGACATGGTATATAAATAGACAATTAAAGACTCCGCTAGAATTTACTTTATTCTTTACCTCAAGAAAAATAAATTTGACCCCATCTTTTGTGACTGTGATGCAACATCTAAGCTCAATCGGACAACGAGAAGTAGAAAAAGTAGGTTGAATTTAAGTATTAAAAACATGTTTAAAATTGTATCATATAAAGCCAATTGTTCGCGATGTGCAACAACGCAGTGCTCGATAACAAATTTATCGACAGTATCCTCGTGTGAAATTTGTTGAAAGCTATACAGGCGGTACTTACCAGTGAAATAGAACGCGGATGTGTTTCAGAGATTTATCAATGTTGGGTGTAATTTGTGTTATTATTTAGATGTCCATTTAGACGTTACTTTTTACTGTCTTAACCTACTGGATTGTCTCGGCCATGGGCCTCATCTGCAGGTACCCATAATGCTCTGATCGACTCACCGCCCCGGCTTCCTTGTTATCCTTAGTAATATCGGCGTTCTCGTGCAGACCAAACACCTCCGGTTTGGCGATCATAGGGAACGCTCGGATGTGCTCCAACACCGAGTTATACTCCATGCTGGGAGGCATTAGGTAGTCTCCGCTCGGGGAAAACGAGTATCTGGGGAAATTCGTGAGTGAATACTGCCGTCATTAGTGTACTGTTTTTAATGAAACACGTTCGGCTGTCAGACAACAACAACTGGTTTATTTACCAATACCCACAACACCTCCACCACAAAAAGATAATGGCCACAGACAACTTCCCATTTCTTCCCTTATAAAAATTTAGTTTCTAGGTACTTAAATTTTCTTACTTACTTAAAAAAAATACAATTAACTTATTAACTAGTCTATGTCCATTACAAATTTCTTTGCTCGAAAACGAGTCATGGGTCCTTGGAAAAGGGGAGAATCCCCAACTTTAGTACGAGTATCATTACTGGTATTACCCGTGTCCCCGATGGCCTCGTCCCCAGCTACACTGTGGGCAGCCTCTCCTATACTGGCATCACCACTTACGGTGCTATCACTGTCATCAGATTCTTGTTGACATTTAGATTTATTGACAGTGCTATCCGCCTCGTACTTGAACTGGTTTACCTCAACATCATTATGGTAGTCCTTTGGTTTATTTACCAATACCCACAACAATTAGCAAGTCGGGTTTTGTCAAAATGAGTTCAATATACAGCCGTGATCACAAAAATTATAGTGTAACACACGGTTAGTATAATAAAAGTATTTGAAAGAGAAAGATATAGCAAAAATATTCATAGGATTACATAGGTAAGTACACGAATAACATACATATAGTCACGCCCATTGTCTGCCAAAGAGGTTGGGCATAGGTGTGCAAATTACACACCCACTTTTCACCGGTTAGCCTATTAAGTACCACGTGGTAGGTGGTGAGCCTACCGCCGCATTCCGGGCACAAATACAACAATCTAGCTACCGGCAACGAATCCGTCAGAGCCTCGTCCGTTAAATAGCAGGGTGCACCACGGGCAGGTGAGGTTGATTTTCGGTCCTAAGCTAACAGTCGAACCCACTTACTTGCACTCCTTAAGAAACTAAACACATTAAAAGTTATACGCTAGTTTGTCACTACTTAGGATATCAATCCAATCAAAAATCTAATTTAGGCCCACTTAACGCGTAAATCGAATTAGTGGAACAAGACACTCACTCCGGATTCGTGGTAACCATATCGTTGTAGAACAAGGACAAGAGAGACAGAATGAGTCTCCTATCCTTGTCGTCGGTGACCCTCCCTCCATAGTTACACTCCCCTGCGAGGTAGTTGAGGGCGTCCAGCGGGGTTTCAGAGTACTCCGTTAAAAACATCTGGAAATAGCATGCATTTAGTACGGATAGTATGTCAATCGTTTGTTATACAGACGTTAGCTACCAAATTTCATTCATATGAAACAACAGGAAGTAAGTCATATTTTATAGGGGATTCCATTCGTTGACATAATCTATTTATTCCTAAAATAGTTTGGCATACTTAATAGGAGGGTTTCCACAGAGCTAGCATATATTATGTATACAACAGTGAGCATGTACTCGTATGCAACCACACCCACCCACAAACATAGGCACATTCAATCAGCCTCGCGCGGACATTGCTTTGACCCGCCTAATGTATACTGTGTTATGAACGTCATATCAAAGAACCTACCAAGTTAGGCTGTCCTGCTCTATGTAAATATAAACGCACAAAGTGAGAGGCAAGATTTTTTTGCGGTTTCTATAATTCTTTACTTACCTGAAGCTGCATGATGCATATCCTGAGATCGCTCTCATTAAACTCATACTGTATATTCCAGCCGAGAGGACCGAAAGCCCTCCTCTCTTGTACGATCGCGTGGAAGAAGCAGAGAGCGAAGAGAAGTCTTCTCCACTCTTCTGTGCGTGGACAGGAGATGTAGAACTCCGGGTCGCAGATAGGGTCGGATATGTAGGACCGGTAAATGTTGTTCTTGAGCCCTTTTGGCGCTTCGTTGGTCATTTTTACACCTGAATAATTAATTTTTAATCAACTAGGTACCGGTCAGATGGGCCGATGACTTGAAGAAGGCGGCTGGTAAGTGACGTTCAGCAGTGAACTGCAATAGGCTGATGATTAGATTAGATGATTAGTAATTAGAGTCCGTTTAATAGATTCTATGCCTGATTTCGGAATCAATATTTTTTTGTAAGCAGTGACACAGGTGAAATTTGGTCATACGTACAGGATGTTTTTTCGTTGCCACCCTTAACGAAGGGTACGTACTCTTATACATCAAATAAAGTAAGTTTATGCCAAAAAAATGCTGGAAAACGATGTAAATTTTTTTGAATTTTTTTTAAATTACTTGATCGGGCGAAATTTATAGTGTCCAGTGTTTATGAAAGTTTTTTCATAGACAGATATTAATTATTTCATTCAACAACACGTCAATGTGCATTTATGCAAAAAAACGCAGTCTATTTACTCAAATTTGGACCCTAATATTTTGGAAACCAGACACTTCCCATGTATGCTTCCATGGAGAAAAATTATCGTGATGATGAGGAGATTCCGTAGTTTTCGGGAACGTTGACGACCAAAAATCACCCTGTATAGTAACTAGCACTATCATCCAAAGTACACGGTGAAACGCACTTTAGTAGCATCCATGGTCAGACCTGTAAGACCTCTGCCTCGAATTTGGAGGACAGTGGGGCGGGTAGATGATATCGTATGCACTATACAGCACTACGCCGCTATAGAGCAGCGCGAGTTACCCGCTGGTTTCAAGAATGGGTCAGCGCTACCCGCGCCGCTGCCGCGTCCCCCTGCTACCCGCCAAATTCGAGGCAGAGGCCTTAGACGCTGAAGGCGGCCTGCGTCTGCTGAGGAGTCACCACCTGTGAGACGCTGCACACTCACCGTTCTGCAGCACAGTGACGGGGAAGGCGCGGCTCGGGTACGAGGTGAGCCAGCAGCGGAAGGCGGCATGCGTCTGCTGAGGAGTCACCACCTCGGCGCAGATGCGCTCTAGTTCTCCCATCCAGGAATCCATCACGTGGCAGTTCTGCAGCACCACCCAGCCACCCGTCTGGATGGCCTGGCTTATCATGTTCGCTGCAATCGGACCCTGGGGAATGCGACGGAATTTTATTACTTTTGCTATCCCAACTAGAGATCGGGTAGGATGATTATGTAACTCACAGTAGAAAAGTCGAAACAATGCGACACGAGTCTTTCGCACACTCACGTATTGCTTCGGCTTGGAATCGAACTTACGCCCCCCACAAGGAAGGCGCACGTCTTTACCAAGCTTAGCGAATCAAACATTCCGATGTTCTTATTCAGCTTACATCAAAAATAGTATTTACCTAATTACTTACTGATTTATGATTTAAATGATTTTTATTGCTTTATCTATAACCCTCACCTGTCCCTGCCCCAGTGAAATAGTCTCGAAGCTGACCACTTTCTTCTCCTGCGAGAACTTGACCAGCCCCGACATAGGGTCGGAGCCTGGAGACAGGATGAAGATGAGAGGGGAGCAGCAGTTGCTGTCGTTGTAGGACTTCTCCAGGTCGAAGGGCGGAGGCTCGATGTAGAATCGACCCATCTCGGAGACCACGTATTGCTGGACTAGCGGGATTATCTTGTCAGGACGGATGCATCTGTGGGTATAGAAGAGTTTTGGAGGTATAATTACATCTGTGTTTTGAACGATTCATGAGTCACCAAAGGCGCTTATTTTGATTTCTTTTGGGAATTTTCTTTTGAAGCAATGAGTTTGACATCTTAACAGAAAGAGCTGTCGTGGTGTATGTTGATTCTGGATTAGGTAACTTAAAACTAGATTTATGAATTTTCTGTAAGTGGACCTTGAACCGCTTATTAGTAAACATGCTGTCGTACTTTTTTTCTATATAATAAGAAAGAAACGTGTGTGATAGGTGTCATTTATCGGCTGATAAAAGACTTTGTACGAGTACATAATGACCTATAAGAGACGACATTTGACGTGCTTAACTAAATATCATGTGACATATACTCTTATGAAGTGCCTTGTCATTGGCGCTAGTGTATCTCTAACACTGTTTTATTAATTATAGTTAGTTCCATGAACTTCGTTAGTGGAGCAAACGGGGATATATCAAACTGTTCGAAATAAATTCCAACTAAATTCATAAATTCGAAAGGAAATTTGTTTGTTACCTCTTCACGTTTCATTTGGCGACCAATCTTTTTGAAATTTTGCACATACGAGTACATTATATTTGGGAGTACAGAGAAGGGCTTAGGCTACATTCTGTAGTCGACGCGCACAAAGTCGCAAGCAACAGCTAGTAAATAATATTCCTTGCCTCAACATGATAAGCTTGGGTATTCCACTGATGGTGTCGAACGGCGCCGGAAATGTGTTCTCGTGCGGCGCGGACAGGTCGTAGAACTTCTTCCACAAATCTACGTTCTCCTCGAAATGCTTTTGGAAGCCGCGAAGCCTGAAAATACGCGATTTTATAGCGTAATAATATGCTAACGCCATACCGCGCATTCAAATACGCTCTGTTTGACGAGTTCTTGAGAGAAGTTTTCACAAACGGGAAACAATTCGACATCTAAAGGTAAAGAAACACAGACTGCAATTTAATTGCAAGTTGACTGCAAAATTTCAGTTGGAATGCAGTTGGCATTGGCACGACTGGAATGAAACTTCAAACCTACTGCACGCCACCGTGCAGTTTGATTGGAGTTGGTGTGCAGTTACACAGCACGTTACGTGCAGTTGGCTTGCAGTTTCATTAGGGTCGTGCCAACTGCACTCAATCATCGGAACTGCAATTTTGAAGTAGACTTGTAGATTTTTAAACTTAAATTTAATCTATGTAATTATTTTGACGGCCGATTGGTCTAGTAGGTAGTGACCCTGCCTGCGACGCCATAGATCCTGGGTTCGAATCCCGGTAGGTGCAATCATTGATATGATGAGTATCAATGTTTGTTTCCGAGTCATGGATGTTTCTATACTTATCTATGTATTTATATACCGTTGCTTAGTACTCACGACACAAGACCTTAGGGATCTTAATGTGGGACTAGGTTAATGTGTTGTGTAGTGTGTAAAAAAAAAAAAATATATCATAAGGCTCGACTTTGCTTGTATTATTATGACCATGGACGGCTAGCTTTATATTTAAGCTTCTACCTATATTTGTCGTGTCATATTTTAAGCGCTGTCATTGAATATAGTAAATAACTAATCTGATTTGTATATCACGAGCACGCCTTGTCGGACAGGAGGCGGCGCGAGTGCTCGCGGTGTATGTGCCGTGTACTCGCTGTGCGTGCAGTACCCCGGCATGTGCCGCGTACTCGCTGTGCGTGCAGTACCCCGGCACGTGCCGCGTACTCGCTGTGCGTGCAGTACCCCGGCATGTGCCGCGTACTCGCTGTGCGTGCAGTACCCCGGCATGTGCCGCGTACTCGCTGTGCGTGCAGTACCCCGGCACGTGCCGCGTACTCGCTGTGCGTGCAGTACCCCGGCATGTGCCGCGTACTCGCTGTGCGTGCAGTACCCCGGCATGTGCCGCGTACTCGCTGTGCGTGCAGTACCCCGGCACGTGCCGCGTACTCGCTGTGCGTGCAGTACCCCGGCATGTGCCGCGTACTCGCTGTGCGTGCAGTACCCCGGCATGTGCCGCGTACTCGCTGTGCGTGCAGTACCCCGGCACGTGCCGCGTACTCGCTGTGCGTGCAGTACCCCGGCATGTGCCGCGTACTCGCTGTGCGTGCAGTACCCCGGCACGTGCCGCGTACTCGCTGTGCGTGCAGTACCCCGGCATGTGCCGCGTACTCGCTGTGCGTGCAGTACCCCGGCACGTGCCGCGTACTCGCTGTGCGTGCAGTACCCCGGCACGTGCCGCGTACTCGCTGTGCGTGCAGTACCCCGGCACGTGCCGCGTACTCGCTGTGCGTGCAGTACCCCGGCACGTGCCGCGTACTCGCTGTGCGTGCAGTACCCCGGCACGTGCCGCGTACTCGCTGTGCGTGCAGTACCCCGGCACGTGCCGCGTACTCGCTGTGCGTGCAGTACCCCGGCATGTGCCGCGTACTCGCTGTGCGTGCAGTACCCCGGCATGTGCCGCGTACTCGCTGTGCGTGCAGTACCCCGGCATGTGCCGCGTACTCGCTGTGCGTGCAGTACCCCGGCATGTGCCGCGTACTCGCTGTGCGTGCAGTACCCCGGCATGTGCCGCGTACTCGCTGTGCGTGCAGTACCCCGGCATGTGCCGCGTACTCGCTGTGCGTGCATGCTCGTTACCCCGGCATGGCGCTGCAGCGCACGATCTCCGACCACGCCTTGTCAGACAGCCAGGCGGGCGCAGGGTTCTCATACGGGTTCTCTAACGCCACGCCGCCCGTCAGCAGGAATGCCACCAGCTCGTCATCTATCTGACCCTGCGGGGAGGAGGAGAGTCCATCTTAGGTCAAATACACTGTAGGTGAATACACAATACACATACATATTGATGGCCCAGTGGTTAAGACGTGCACCTTCCAAGCGGGAAGCGTAAGTTCGATCCCAGTCACGGGCCTGTAACAATGAATTTATTTCATGTAGATTTTAATGTTGCAAAATTGTCACAAGAGGCACGAGCCTCGGAAAGCACGTAAAACCGTTGGTTCTGCGCCTGATCTCTCTCCGGTCGTGTCGGCTTTCCGCCCCATCGAACTATGAGAGTAACGGAATAGAGAGTGCATCTGTATTTGCGCACACACTTGTGCACTATAATACCTCCTGCGTACCTGATTTCGGCCTTGGCCGAAATACGGTCGGAGATCATCACTATTGCAGTCCAATGCTAGACGTAGGCCTCCCTTAGGGCACGCCACAAGGCTACTGCATTGAGGGGTTTTTGCCACCACACTAGGCCGGCGGGTTGGTGACCGCAGTGTGATTTTCGGACCATGTTGTTTGAAACCCTCAATCGCCTATTACGATACCCACGGGCAGACATGCGGTGATACAGAATACAAATCAGTTCAACACAAGCAGAGACAAGTATAAAACATACCCGAGCCCGCAATATGCCAAGCGTGAGTACCAGCGAGAAGATCAGCTTGTCCTTCTCAAACAGGCTGCGACATACGTTCTCATAAATGCTTCGAGTGAAGAACTCGTTAAGGTTCGCCAGACGCTCGTCCAGATCGTCGCTCTTGGGCGAGTTCAAGATCGCCTGGTTGTATAGGTTTATAAACCTGAAAAATATTTCGATGATTCTTGAATCATACGTATACAGGATGTTTTTTTGTGGCCACCTTTAACGAAGGGTGCGTATTCTATACATAAAATAAAGTAAGTTTATGCCAAAAAAATGCTAGGATTTTTTTTTAAAAATTTTTTTATTACTTGATCTGGCGAAATTTATAGTGTCTAGTGTTTATGCTAGTTTATTTATAGACAGATATTAATTATTTCTCGTGAAAAAATCTTGCTACGTGCGTCTATGTGCATTTATGCAGAAAAACGCAGTCTATTTACTCAACTTTGGACCCTAATATTTTGGAAACCACACACTTCCCAGGTATGCTTCCATGGAGAAAAATGATCGTGATGATGAGGAGATTCCGTAGTTTTCGGGAACGTTGATGACCAAAAATCATCCTGTATACACGGCTGGTGTTCTCAAAATAGGATAGCGAGAACTGCGGTACCATAAAGGCTCCACAGCCACTTTTAGCATAGGGGGGACAGAGGTGAATCAATGACGAGTTGCCAGCTTATCTCCTGAGAATACCCGAGTTCTTTACTCGACTCTTACGACATGCACGGAAGGAGCTGCAGCTTTAGCGTTGTAACCTTCTCTAGATCCACTCAAATACACAGAAAATTAAATTAAAATCGGTCAAGCTGATTTTTTAGTTTTAGCAACAGAAATAAATATGGTATATGCATGATTTTTTTATTTAATTTCTACGTAAATTTTTTTTTTTTAATTTCTACATTTATATTCTACGTAAAAGATTAATAAAGTTTGCCCTTGGAATGGCATATCTAACTTTAACCGTTTTAGATTTACAGCAATTCAAAAATACGAGCCGGCAAAATGTTTCTGAAACGCTCCGTTTGCTCCATACTAAAATGGCAAAGACTTTGACGTCAAATTAGTATGGGGAAAAATGCAATCTTATTTTATAAACGTAATATTTTATGTTTTGTGTATTATTGACAATAAAAATTGTTTATTAATAGGTGCAGATATTAATAAAGTATTTATTAAATCAATGATATAATTCAAAATATGGGTAAAATTATATGTTTTTACTCCTTTTATGTTGTAAATTTTTTTCGTTACATTTTTCAAACTTTTAATCTCTGTAACTTTGGTATTTACTAACCGATCGATGTTATTTTTGCACTATTCGGTTTGTATTTGTAATAACTTTCGAATAAAATATAAAAAATCTGTTTTCGTGTCAGACGCATATTCCCTATTATCATCCACATAGAAAAAGATAGATAGATCACAAACTTTGTTACACATAGAAAGTGGCGCCATCACTGTGACTATAATCTATGTATCTGTCGTGGCCAAATCACTTTAATAGTAATTTCATGAAATGGTCGGTTAGGTTAGGTTAGTATCATGAAATGATCAATTCATTATCATCATATGGTCAAGGGCATTTTGACCATTTCATGATATAAATAATTCAACGATATGGCCACGACATATCTACTAAACTCACCACACCAAAGAATACTGATACATCGGATCAATATTAGCCAGATCGGAGATACAGAAGAAGAGTACAGAGCTATGTTTGGACACCGGCACATAGAGCAGTCTAGCCTCATCTATCTCTATCTCTGTCACCGCGGCCGCTGCTTGTTTCGCCTGGATCTCTATTGATAGCACCTTCGATGATGATAGGATCAGGTTGGCTGATTCGTCTTCTAGAATGTTACCGGCTGAGGATAGTACCTAGAAAGAAGATTAATGGTATGTTGGAAAGATCATATTTAGTTCTATTCTATTTGCCTTTGTTTATGCAAAGCTTCACTAGACAGCGTCTCCTTTCGGGCATATCATAAGAGTCTACTATGGAACTCAGGGGCGTTCCCTCAGGCGATGAGCTAGCAACTTGTCAGTGACTTTTACATCTGGCCCTACTGTTAAAAGTAGTTTTAGGATTAAAATTTTATTTAATTAAGCGAACTAAACTAAATTTTTGCCGAAAATATGATGAAAATTTCGCAAAAGTTTGGAAAATTTTCAGTGTTTTCCGCCTCAAAATCATGGTCTGAAGTCAGCATACCAATATTTTCCTGGCTGTTACCTACACCCTGTACAATGCTTATTTTAGGATTGTTTCCGTCACGATGTCCACCACGATGAGCTGGTTCTTCTTCAGCTCGAGCTCAGGCCGGTCCTGCAGTATGTATGTATGTATGTATGTCTACCTCCAGGATCTTGTCCTCGATCTCCTTGAGCGTGCGCTTGTTGCTGGCGCCCTCCACGATGAGCTGGTTCTTCTTCAGCTCAAGCTCGGGCCGGTCCTGGGCTACCACAATGCCCAGGAGTTGGTCCTGCAGGCCTTGCGGGGTTATCATGAAGTTCAGCATCGTCACCTGGGGAGAAACAAAGAAGCAAAGAACGTTGATTAGAGATCTGTTATTAGTTTGTCCGCGAGCGCAACCTTAATGTGACTGACACAACACAACAGTTTTTCACGACTTCGTATGGGTACGTATTACAATTCCCGTTATTTCACGTTCTCGTGGGAATTTCGGGAAATCCTTTCTTAGTGAGCCACTTCTCAAATGTCACGTTTCTACCATTGACGTGTACGTACGGCTGCGTGTGCGTCGATATGTCTACATTCAACATCAACGCTTCTTCATTCCGGAACTCAAAACCTATGCGCTTTACCAACTGCGCTACGCCTATGAATAAGAAGCAAGTACCTATAGAAGTAATGATTTGAGATAGCAAATTTAGACCCATTGTTCGTTCACATCTAACTGACAATAGCTTTTACGCTATGCGTAGACGCTGACAAATATTGCGTTTATTTTTCACGTTGACACTGGGATTTACAATGAGCCTGCTCACAGTAGACAGCTGACAGTCAGTTTGGTTTTAACACGGCCTAAAAACCTAAAAACTACTTCGTTTATACAAAAAACTGTAGGCACCTTGACAGCGATCTCAGGCAAGTAGTGCGGGTTGCTGAGCCTCGTGGTGATGTAGAAGCGGAACTGGTGGTTGTACTCCAGGATGTTGTCGCCCAGTTTCAGGCAGTCTATGCCGCCGGACCTGAGGAGATATACTGCCTTGTACAGAGCCAAGAAATAGTTGAATTCTAGTAGAATTTATCATCATATTAGGTGAGATCAAGACATGTTATCAAGGTATATATCAGCGTGAAGGTAGCTATAGTACGAGTACATCATTACAAGCACATTCAGATTCAGATACTTTATTTGCATAAATATGGGTACATAATAAAGATAACAACAATGAAAATTTAGTTCCTGCATATTTTGCCATTGATTGGCATGCAAATGTTAGTGGGTTAATATAGATATTGTTATCATAAGTTAATGTTAGTAGCCAACCATCACATAAATAAAATAATAATAGTAAAATAAAATAAATGTCAACACTTTTTACAATTACAAATCTTTAGCCAATTTAGCAATCAAGAATTCCTCAGTCGAGTAGTAGGCACCATCAACCAAGGGCTTGTAAAGCTTATTTTTAAATATGTTAATGTCATCAGTCCTGCATATGTCACATTAAATACTCTAGGAACCATACCAAATACGCTTTTGTTATAGAGAACTGTTTTGCATAATGGCATTGTGAGTTTCTCATTAAGAACTCTGAGTACACAATTATTAATTCCCCACAATTACTTTCGGAGTTACACTTTTGCACTCCCGCGAAGGCCACGCGCTGCGGGAAGCTTTTCTCGACGTCCACAACTAGGACTGACACTGGACAATAGCATATGTAATGTGACTATAATCAAATGTTTAACGATGTTGATATGTTTGCATGTTCTCGCTATGTACTGTTTTAAAAAAGCTATTAGCCAAATTATGAGGATGCACGGAAAGAAATGCATATATCTGATGTATTCTAGAAAAACCCGGCATCAGCACAGGACTAAATAGAATAGAATATACCAGAATAGTTCCGAGGAACCCTCACGGAGCTGTCGGTACCTGAACACGTTACGCAGTAGCACCGGCTCCAGCACTGCATCCAGGTGCTCCCGGATGTTCTCCAGGATGACAGGGAAGCCCAGCTGGATGGCGTTCTCGAGGACCCTCACGTAGTTGCCGTCCGTCAGCTTGATGACCTTCAGCTGGTTCTCACGCTCCATGTTCTTCACCCATTTGTTGGCTTGCTCTGGAGGCGAGTCACATAATCGCATCAGTCATCAGTCTATTGCAGTCCACTACTGGACGCGGGCCTCCCACAAGGCATATTACAAGACTAATGCAATAAGGGGGGCTTTGCCCATTGTCACCATGCTGGGCAGGCGGGTTGGTAACCGCAGTGTGATTTTTCGGACTATGTTGTCAACACGGGAGGCGCTGCTGCCCACCCGGAAACCATTAAACGCCTCTTACGATAACCACGGGCAGATATGGTGGTGCTATGCTGCTTTGCCGCCACCACACAATTATACTACAGTGGATAGGTGTATTGGGAAAGGCCTATGTTCAGCAATGGTCTTCCTATTGCAGAAATGACGATGATAGGTGAAAGAATTACTTTGGAAGGATCATCATCAGCAATGAGATGTGCTTAACTAATGCCTCTTCTTATTAGCGAATCTTTTGGCGACTTTATTTGCGTATTAAAGTAAGCATGGTCTTTAGGTTGTGGTCTGGGATGTGGTCCTATTACAGCTGCCACATACCTTGAGGGTCGATCATAAGGGCCCATCGCCTGGATTTCTCCACAATGATGCCGTTTTCAATAGAGAAGGCGTCCACAGGCAAGCCGGCGATATTCCACGCGCGGATCACAACCGGCTCCCCAAGGGTTGTTATTAGGGAGAAGTTCTCCGAGCAAGGGATGTCTGAAAAACAGATACAGGATGTTTTTTTTGTGGCCACCTTTAACGAAGGGTACGTACTCTATACATGAAATAAAGTAATATGCCATCGTGCAACTAGTGTTTATGTTAGTTTTTTTATCAGATATTAATTATTTTTGTGCGCTATATCATTTATGCAGAAAAACGCAGTCTATTTACTCAACTTTCTACTTTAGCTTTTGATCAGGAGATCCGAGTTTTGTGACGACCAAAAATATATACTTATTACACTTTATAGGACATTGCGGCTTCTTTAACATTACGAGTAGAAGATTCTGGCAGTCCGTGATCTTCACCTTCCAAGGGTCCCATAGCCTATCTAAAGGATATTCAATATCAATTTGTTTTTATTTTTTATTTTTTGCTATCTGACCATTGAAAATATCGGAGATTTCTCAGGCCATAGGCTAGCAACTTATCACGGATCTGATTTACATCTGTCAGCGCTCTGCTGAACGTGACTGTGGGATTTGGATCTGGCTACCCCATTTCGGGAAAGCAGCCGTGTTTGTAATGATATATGTACATACATATAATCAAGCCTTTCTCCCTTACGGGGTAGGCAGAGCACCAAGGGCCGATAGAACCACATGGTGCCACTTCTGACCAATTTTGAGGGTATAGTTGAGATGTGCAGAACAGTCGGGAAAGCAGCCGTGTTTAAATGAATATGGTCAATTCTGACCGTCACACTTAAACGTAAACTTAAAATTGGCCAGGTCTGTCCCTCTCCATCGATAACAAAAACGGCTGAGACAGAAAGGGATAGGCAGTACATACTGAGTTCCCTGGTGCGGTTGTTCCACACCTGCACGAGCTCCCGCCGGTAGTTGACGGTGAACGGACCGAGGTACGCGATGCATCCCGCCGACAGTAACACGTCACCTGACCACAATAGGGATGTTTACTTATGGTTGAATTTTAATGATATTTTATGCTTATCAGAATAAATCGACAAAATCATACTTATCTGTAAAATTACAATTTGATTAAGTGTCCAAATGAGGTAGTAATAAGCCTTCAAAGTTAAGTGGGCAAGTCCATTTTTCGAATGTAAAATTATTTGAAAATTACAACATCACATATCCACCTGCATGATTTACAGCAACTTTTCCTTTGTGACCATATTTATAAACGCAATATTTAAAATAGCTGCAGAATAAAAGTTCTTTTACGCGCATACAAGTTACGGAAGAGTGACGTCATAATTGTGTATGGAGCGTTTTTTGGCAAGTCTAAAATTGAGATTTTGAAATCGTTATATCCCGGAAAGTATTCACGCTAGCGAAGTTTTTCTTTTGCAAATGTTTATTTTATTTTATGATCTTTCGATATAAATACAAATAAAAAAACCGTAAACATCCCTATTACTATGATTATTGATTGCAAAATAAAATAAACATTAGTACAAGAAAAACTTCGCTAGCGTGAAAACTTTCCGAGATATAACAATTTTAGACCTGCCCAAAAACGCTCCATACAAGTGGCTACTTCATTATGACGCCACATTTGAGTAACTTGTATGTATGCGCGTAAACTGTTCGACTTTTTCAGTTAAATACACAAGAAAAGTAGCTATAAATTGTATTTTTCAATTAATTTCACATTTTAAACTTGCGCACCCAACTTTGAGGGCTACTAGGTATCTCATTTGGACACTAAATAAAATGGTAATTTGAAATATATATTTCATAACTTTAATACTGGTAAGCATAAAATAAGATTTAAAATCGATCACAGTCATCATATCAATTCTAGAACTATACAAGCTACAATGTAGTCTCTCAAATACAGTATACAGTCTCACCAATGATGTTACTAAGCAGTTCCAGCAGCTGCCTGGCCAGCTCGGTCCACCTGGCCTTCTCCCCCCCCAGGCCGCCGATCAGCTGCTCCGCGCGGCACAGCTTGGTGGAGCACAGCTCGATCTCGTCCTCGAGCCCCTTCTTCTTGCGCGTCATCTCCGCGAACTCGTCGTTCAGCGTCTGGTGTTAGAGAACCTCATATACTTATACAACATAAACGGAATGAAGGAGATCACTGTTCAGCGTTCGTCGATATATAGCGGAGCTATCCACAAAGTCCAATACAAATTCTAGAACGCGATATCGAAGTTTCGCACAGTGATTGGAATATATACATGGGCCAAATAACAACTAGTGACCCGGTGGGGCCTGAAGCGCTTCCCTTTTTACTAAACCCCACACAGATATATAATTAAAGTATCTGAATTCCTGATGCGTGGTCTTACTAGAATATATCAACTGTTGAAGCGTCGAAAATAGTGGCAAATTGAGATCTGTGGTTTCTGTCTACCAATCCCGGAAATAGGCGTGATACTCGTATAATACTGGAGCTCATGAGCTGACGACGCTCCTGTAAGTATAGCTGTAGCCTCGCTTTCTACTACTAACCTAACAAACCTTGGACAAAGTAACATTATTTCCCCATCTAATCGATAGAACCGTCATCGACACGTATGAGTATCTTCCAACAGGATAAGTCTTCATTTTCGCGCCATCGTCAAGTCACGTGATAGACTTCACCCGTTGTCAGTGGAAGTGTTGCAATAACACACGTCGATACCAAGCGTGTTCATCTGCGCCTGCAGCTCCTCCTCCCTCCTCCTGCCCTTACCTGCAGCTTGTCGAGCACGGCCTGCAGCTGCGCTCGCTTGGCGTTGAGCGTGTTCATCTGCGCCTGCAGCTCCTCCTCCGCCTCTCCTAGCGCCGCCTTCTTTGGCGCCACCACCTGCGCATGCGTCAATCATGTTAGTCTTACTTATATCTCAAGCTTTGATCACACTAAACATCATTTAAAAATAACTAAAGATGGACGGAACTAAAGATGGAGAGAGACGATCGATCCATTCAGGATCACAGGAATCTGCTGGATACAGGCCGCTTGCAACCAGTCGCAATTGTCACCGATGATTACTCTTTGGCGCAGCAGTATATTCAGGATGCGGAATCAAACATCGCCGTGTAGAACTATTTATTTATCATTTATACAGTTAAAGCTGCTTCAGGCGATATAACTTTCGGGAAAAGAAGCAGCAAGAAACCCGACTCGCCATAAATAGATTATATCGTTGCAATGTTTTTATATAGAACAGAGATCGAGCAGATTAACGTCTTAACGGAGTGTTCCACATAATAGTTCTACCTTCATATTTATATTAACAATCTAGTTAATCCAACAACTTTTATAAATGTAAACCGGAATTTATGAAAGTTAATAATATTATAATAATTAGT
The DNA here is from genome assembly GCA_014607495.2 of Carposina sasakii. Classification (NCBI taxonomy): domain Eukaryota; kingdom Metazoa; phylum Arthropoda; class Insecta; order Lepidoptera; family Carposinidae; genus Carposina; species Carposina sasakii. Next base: position 13,721,862 of record CP053157.1, on the reverse strand, counting down.
TAATGTCTTAATATCTATGCCTATTATTCATATGCGTGATGTGGTGTGGGTTGTAGTTTGTAACACAATAGAAGGCATTAGGGAAGGCCCATCTTCAAATACGTTCTTATGTTCTTAGCATTAAAAATTAGATGATCATAGAAGCAATGGACATATTTCATCAAAAAATATTATTTGCAATACGACTATTAGCTTTTTTAATTTGAAATATAATGCAAAGTAAATAGCGTACCTTAATGACCCGATCGTAGACATCCATAGCCCGCACCCAGCGACACAAGCCTTCGCAAGCCGACGACACCTTCGATATCACTACTGGATCGAATTCCCGGTCTGGGATGTATCTGTGAACGTTGGCATTTGTATTATCAATTCAGGCTTGAGGAGTATATTTGCTGGACATAATCCTCCATAAAAATGGGCTATTATTATTATGTAGCTTGCAGTAGCAAAGCCGAAGCAATGCGACAGCGAAAATTGTGAGTGTGTGAGTGCGCGGGACGAGTGTGATGGTACGTAAGTAGCGGGGATGAATAATCATTTGTTGTATAGGTCATTATACGAAATTCTTGGTTATCCACGTCCATACTGTAATCCTAGAAACATGGTACATAAAATGACATACTTATCGCGTATTTTCTTCATAACAGCCACGGGGATGTTGTCTTTATCGTAGTTGCGCAGACTGTCGAGAAACTTCATGTCACCTAGCATCTTCTGCGATGGGCCCCAGAAGTCTTCGTACGGTTTACCTGTATGTTTGTAGTTCCTTGTTATTGTCTGTTTAGGTCCAAAAATTCAAGAAATACAGCTTAATTTAATTTTGGATTAGTAATAACATGGAGGAATGTGTATAAGTAATGTATTAAATAGCATAATGTAATATTTTTATATTAATAGGTTTTAAGTCACTGCGGTCACCAACCCGCCTGCCCAGCGTGATGACTATGGGCAAAACCCCCCTGTAGCAGTAGCCTTGTGGCGTGCCCTGGGGGAGGCCTACGTCCAGCAGTGGACTGCAATAGGCTAAAGAAGCAGAAGGTTTTAAGTGCGTTAGTAGGTTTTATAGGTTTTGAGGATGACCTTATACAATTCCCTATATAAAAAATATTATTTGATGGGGTGTACTTCTGAAAGGTGTGAATTCTCAGAATCTCGCTAACGGACAAAGTCCGAAACAAGATTATCCGTCAGAAGACCAAAGTGTCAGACATAGTCTCGAAATGTAGCAGACTGAAGTGGCAGTGGACGATGGATGGTGGAGAGAGAACTTGTGGCGTGCTCGATTGACGACTTCTCATGTCACACTTATTGAATTGTGTTCCGTTTATCTTTTTAGAAGCTCACAAATCAAAGGACTTTTACATTTAATTTAGCTGGATTAAAACTAGAATTTTGACCTCAAAGTGGTTTGAGAGAGATGAGGATGGTAGTGGTACCATCCTGATCTCTCTCACCATTAGCATCCATCTTCCTATCGCCCTTGATGCTCTTCATCACGCAGACCGCTTCCATGACCAGCTTGACTCCAGCGGGAGGGTTCTTCATGGACTTCACCAGGGTTATGTCGGCAGGCTTGAGGGTGTTAAGAGCTGATAACGCCGCTTCAAGAGCTGGTACTGCCTCTGCCAAGTCTGATTCGCAGTCGTCCTTGATGGCCTGCGCTGCTGCTGCTGCTTCGTTGGCAAGCGCTTCATCTGCTCCTACGATCTGTGGAAACATATTTATTTTTTTTCTTATTTTTCATATGAGAATGCAGAGGTGATGGGAGAAATAAATGAGGATATTAGCTTAGGCGATTATCACACTGCCACGCACCATGAAGCGTAGCGCGTGAATGCGTTTTCTAACGTTGCTTATAAGTATCTCCGTTTGTATAGAAAACACGCACAGTCCAACACACAGAAAACGCATCCACGCGCGTCCAGGCAGATCCGTCGTAGGTCCGTCGACACGCAACGTAGGTGCGTGGCAGTGTGTTTATCGCCTTAATGAGTTAATCGCCGTAGTATCACTTTGGCCATGCTACTGAAAGTTAAGTATTAAGCCCTGCAGATGGACCGACCTCCTTCTGCTTCTCGACAAGCACGGTGTCCTGCTCGATCTTGATCATGAGCTTCTCGGTCTTGTCCGACGTGTCGACCAGTAACGGCTGCAGGTCACGCAGGTTCTGCTGCATCACCGCCACCTGCCCGGCCGCGAAGTCCAGCTGTTCCAGACCTGTCTCGTAGCTGGGTGGTGGAGTGTGAGATAGTTTGTGAGCATGGGAATCTAGCGACGACGGCCGATCGGCGTAGTTGACAGTGACGCTGCCTGCCGAGCCACAGGTCCTGGGTTCGAATCCACCCAGCACAAACATTGATACGATGAATCTCGATGTTTGTTTCCAAATCATGGATGTTATTATTACGCTGACCTTTTTTATATTAAATAGGCTTACGCTTGACCACAACGCGCCTGATGGTAAGCACCGTTGTAGTCTAAGATGGAGCGAGCTTGCCTAAAAGAAACCGGTTCACTCTCGCCTTGAAGACCGCAAGATTATAGTTCATGGAGAACAGGAATTCAGGCAGGGAGTTCTACAGCTTGGCCGTTGCACTATGAATGTAGAAGCAACCTTTGTGTTGCAATCTCTGTGTAACGGTGTGATGGAACTATACTGGATGTATCAAAAGGAGTATGTGAAGCGAGTAATGTAAAGAGAATAGTGACGCCTGATACAATTAAATAATGTAAAGAGGTAACAAACAAATTTACTTTCCCATTTAGAACATTAGCTAATATTTTTTTAATTTCGATATTTGTATTTTTCGCTATCACATTGCATTTGTAAGATACATAGTAAAGTAAGTAGCTTTATCAGTCGTGGTACTTACCGTAGTCTAGCCTTAGTGATCTGATCCACCTTCATAGCGTATAGACTCATGAACGCCTTGATAAGTTCCAGATAGCTTGTCGGTGTTACGTACACTTTACGCTTCTGGTCCGAGTAGAATCTGAAATACACGTGATGTAAAAACTATGTTATTCCACATTACCTATATACCGTTATTGGTGGGAAGATTGGCGCCTGTAAAATAATGTGAACAAATCTGACAGGCGTAGAAAAAAATTTCATCAATGAGCTTCGGTACGAAGCAAAATTGGCAGCTGTGATCGCGTCTGCATCTTGCAGACGATGTCTGCGCACAGACCTGTCGCTGAGCTGCACTACGCTGATGTGGAACAGCTGGCAGGTGTCGACGCAGGCGGCCGTCAGCTCCTCGTCCACGTTCTCCATCTTAGATATGAACATAGACGCCACGCGCTCCAGCGCCTCTGGCGGCCATGCGGTGAACCTGTGCCGAAAGGATTCTGTACAAACTACGTTATCTTTATAAGTTTAAATAAGAGATGGTACCTAAACCTTTTTTATATATTTTTATTTTTACACTAGTTGACGCCTCAGTGATCGATTGTCTTTTGCTTAGAACGGTCGTTTTGCTAACGCTATCGAGCTAATACGTGCCCGCGTAAAGGCGCTGACGCTGCAGCCTATCCGCGCGTCAAGCCATTCACGGTCACCGCGATGACCCAGATATCGAAAGTGAATCATGTTTATTCAGTGTGTGTGATCTAACATAAACAATTATTAAAGCGAAGCTCTTTAAAGTAATTATAATGGCTTCAACTGAAACTAAAATAAATATTACAACTCCAACGGAAGAATTGCTATATAAATTGTATATGGAACAATTGGCAGCTCGAACTGATCTGGAACGCCTAGTTCATGACCTTGAAGGTCAAGTTACGAAACTACAACAACAGTTGAATGTCGTTCAGGAACAAACCGCTCCAAAAAAACAAAGTGACGAATCCCAGGCATCTTCCTCCGCAGTCAGGTATGAGACCGACGAAGAGGAACTTGCTAAAGAAACTGAGTGGGTGCGAGTAAAAAGCAGAAAGAAAAGAAAACGCAATCAATCACTTTCCCCTCAACAACAGCTGGAAAATTCTGGCGAACAACAAATTAAACAACCCATAGTGAAAAAAGTACCATCACCTCCGCCCATAGTTGTTGAAAATGTCATAAATTATCAACAGTTTTATGATCTTCTTTTAACAACACAACAAAAAGAATCATTCATTATTAAAATGATGAATGGTAACAGCGTTAAAATAAACGCAAACAACGACGACTCGTATAGAGCCATTACTGAACTGCTGCTACAAAAAAAATGTCTATGGCACTCATATGAAAATAAGCAAGACAGGCCAATTAGGGTAATGGCGAAAAACCTGCATTCTTCATGCTTGCCAGAGAGAATAGTTGAGGATTTGACATCCAGAGGCTTCAAAATCCAGGAAGCTGTTAACAAGCTAAGCTGGAAAACTAAAGAATGTCACAACATGTTTATACTCGCGTTCGGAAAAGACGAGGACATAAACAAAATATATAATATCAAATCTATATTGGGTTGCAAGGTCGAAATACAGCCAATAAAATCATCCAAATTGATACCGCAATGTAAACGGTGTCAAGCATATGGCCACACACAAAAATACTGTGCAAAAGAACCTAGATGTGTGAAATGCACGGGAAAACATCTTACGAGAGATTGTAAGAAACCAGCAGAAGTGCAACCAAAGTGTATCCACTGTGGCGAGCCTCACCCAGCCAGTTACAGAGGCTGTGTTGTAGCCAAAGAGCTTCAGAATATGAAAAACAACACTATGAAAAAAAACGTGAAACCACCATCAACCACTACAGCTCCAAAAAATAATCATAACGCTAAGAAAAGTTATGAGAATAGTCATGTAAGTAAAACTGTAACTTTTGCCCAAAAGACAAAAGGAGTTAAACAAATTACAACAGCCACACAGTCACAACAATCAAATCTTACAAACATAAGTATAGACGATAAGATTAATAAAATCCTGGGTCTTTTAACATCGTTTGACGAACGCTTAATGAAACTTGAAAGCAGCGCCACGAATAAAGCTGCTCCAAAGCAAAAATAATGTCTAACACACTAAATATTATGGCATGGAATGCAAATGGGCTCTGTAATCATAAAAACGAATTAGAGGTGGTCCTAAATATGGAAAATATTGATGTGTGCCTTATATCTGAGTCACACTTCACTAGAGAATCTTACATCAAAATAAAAGGCTACAAAGCTTATCATGCCCTACATCCCAATAATACTGCAAGAGGAGGTAGCACAGTAATTATAAAAGAAAACATCTGCCATTATGAGCAATTTAGATATGAAGAAGAGGATATACAGGCTATGGCCGTATGTATAAGAACTAAACGTCTTTCTTTCACTATCTCATCCATATACTGTCCACCAAGACATAAAATAAAGTCAGATAGATATAAAAATTTTATGCAGAATTTAGGTAATAGATTTATTCTTGGAGGAGATTTCAATGCGAAGAACACCTACTGGGGTTCAAGACTAAATAACCCAAAAGGTAAAGAATTACTTGTTGCACTGCGTGATATGAAATGTAATGTTATATCAACAGGAAAGCCTACATATTGGCCAACTGATCGGAACAGAAAACCGGACCTGATAGACTTTTTTATCCACAAAAACATATCATCTAACTACATCCACATCAAGGAAGGCTATGATATGAATTCAGACCACTCACCAATAACACTAACTTTTAGTGAGACTATTATAAGGAAGAAAAGTAGCCCTACTCTTGTCAATAAAAACACAGATTGGGAAAGCTTTAAATTAGATTTAGATACTGTAATCGATCTCAAAGTCCCTCTGAAAACCACACAACAGTTAGATCTAGATGTAAGAAAATTTGTTACAGATATTCAACAATGTGCGTGGAAAAATACACCTCAGAGCAAAAGAAGGACTAAAAATAACTGCTATCCAACATATATAAGAAAACTTATAGCACAAAAAAGAAAGCAGAGACGGGAATGGCAACAAACAAGATTCCCGGCAGATAAAAGTAAGCTAAATAATCTCACGAAAAGACTAAGGCGGACTATTCAGAATTTTCATGATGAAAATATGAAAAGTTATCTTCAAGAACTCACAAGTGATCGCACTACAGATTATTCCTTGTGGAAAGCGACAAAAGGACTAAAAAAACCTATAATACAGACCCCTCCGATTAAAAAAGCCGATGGTCAGTGGGCAATGAACAGTGAACAGAAAGCAGAAAGATTTGCAGAGCATTTAGAAGACATTTTTCAACCGAATTATGAAAACATAGAAGCCCTAGAGCTAGAGGAAACATCTAATGATGAACTAGAAATAAGACTTGTCACACCAAGAGAAGTCCAAATCGAAATTAAATATCTGAACCGGAAGAAATCTCCTGGCTATGACCTAATTACTGGTGAAGTCCTTCGACATCTCTCACGAAAAGCCATAGTAAAACTTACTAACCTCATCAATGCAACGTTTAGACTTAAACACGTGCCTGACGTATGGAAAGTTGCTGAAGTTATTATGTTGCCAAAGCCCGGAAAACCCCCCCATGAAACCGCATCATATAGACCAATTTCCTTGTTACCCATTCTATCAAAATTATTTGAGAAGTTATTTCTAAGACGCTTAAAGCCTATTCTAGAAGAGAGAAACCTGATCCCTGATTATCAATTTGGTTTTAGGAAAAAGCACTCTACTATAGATCAAGTTCATAGAATAACTAGTCTAATAGAAAAAACCCTAGAAGAAAAGAAGGTCTGTTCCACGGTGTTCTTGGACGTAGCGCAGGCATTCGATAAAGTATGGCATATAGGACTTATGCATAAGTTGAGAAATATGCTACCAAAGCAATTCGCAAAAATCTTAGAGTCTTATTTAACACAAAGAATGTTTCGAGTAAGACAAGACGATGCACATTCAGAACTAAAGCATATAAAAGCTGGAGTATCACAAGGTAGTGTTTTGGGTCCGGTCCTGTATCTACTATATACCTGTGATATCCCACATTTAGAAAACAGCACCATTGCTACATTCACAGATGACACAGCTATAATGGCTACGGCGAATACTCATGCGGAAGCAGTGGAAAAAGTGCAAACTGCCATCAACACCTTGTTCCAGTGGACAAAAAAATGGCGAATAAAGCTAAATGAATCAAAATCCGTTCATATAGACTTTACAAACAAAAGATTTAATTATCATCCAGTATTAATAAATGGCAAAATAATACCATACGAAAACACAGCCAAGTATTTGGGCATGACTCTGGACGCAAAGCTTCGCTGGAAAGCCCACGTCAAAAAGAAACGCGACGAGTTGCAGCTTCGCTATAGGAAGATGTACTGGTTACTTGGGAAGTATTCTTCGTTATCGATACACAACAAACTACTTTTATACAAACAAGTCCTTATGCCTGTATGGACTTATGGTATTCAGCTTTGGGGCTGTACCAAAAAAAGCAATACACTGATGATACAAAGATTTCAAAATAATGTACTTCGGGGCATTGTAAACGCGCCCTGGTATGTAAGGAATGACGACCTCCATCGGGACCTCAAAGTGGACATGGTCGTAAAAGTTATAAAAAAATACGCAGAAGCTCATGAAAAAAGACTTCACCAGCATGTGAATGTCGAGGCTATCCAGCTTCTTGACAACACGGACATAGTCAGGAGGCTTAAAAGGACAAAACCTTTTGAGTTAGTGCATTAAATTAGTGATATAGTGCAGTGGGTGCTAATTTTAAAGAACACATAAACAAAGTGACTTCCCCTTAATAGTGACAATAAGAAAAGTGCCGATGGACACGTTCTTAGTTTTACACGGTTTAGCAATTTAAGTTAGATAAAAATTACTTATTAGTCTAATTAGGCTAGATTGTAATTTTAATGAATTATCTGTTCGTCACGGATAATATATTAATAAAAAAAAAAAAAAAAAGTTGACGCCTCCGATTCCGTCCGCGCGAACTGTAGAAAAAACAAAATGTCTAAATTATCCGGGATAAAAACATTTTCCCGGGATAAAAAGTAGCCTATATGTTAAGTGGGACCTGTCACAATATATTCCTGAAAACTGCATCGAAATCGGTCCTAGCCGTTTCTGAGATTAGCGCGCACAAACATCGATCCGTTACAATTTTATTATATGTATAGAATACTATCAGCAGAACATTAGAACATTGACACGAAAATGTCGATCAGCACAAAAAAAATAACAATGCGTATCATATCATTCCATCGCTTCTAAAACTTCATCTAAAACTGTTATATCAGTTGCATATTGTTGTTGAGTATTCTATATGTTGAGTATAATAAATTGAACCAAGTGAAGTGGGGTAATGTTTTCTCTGAAAGTTACAGACTGTTATGTGGTGTAAGACAAGGCGGACTGACCTCTGCTGTTTTGACTATGTAGACCAGTTGATAGGGGAGCTGAGCTGCACCAGGGCTGGCTGCCACGTGGGTGAGGACAACCTCAATAACCTGAGCTACGCTGACGATATGACTCAGCCCCTCTGTCACTTATTATCCTCGTAATGCATGAGTAAAAATATATGCAAAATATATGGAATACCTGTAAAATTAAACTGTACAGAGTTTATACCTAATTTAAAGCTTATTAGTAACTTACCAATCAATAGTACAGCAGTTGATTAGCGAGGGGAACATTCTCAGTCGGTTCCTGAAGGAGTCTCCGATCGGCGACATAGCGAGTACGATGCGAAGGTTCGCCTTCACTCGCTCCACGTAGAAACCGAACATTGCTAACGGGGTCGTCTCCATTTTGCGACCCTACGCATCAGATCATCATCATCATCTACCTGCCCTTAAGTCATTACTAGTGGATGCCCGCTACTACGTCCGCGTGGACTGTAGAAAAAAACATGTCGAAATTTTCAGGATAAAAATATTTTTCCAGGTTAAAAAGTAAATTCTTCTAGGTGTGTACCTAGTGAATTGTAAAATAGTTCAAATCTCTATTTCGCCCACCACCGGGCCCTATTAATGACTTTGTCGTACAGCCTTGATAGTCTTTTTTTATATATATTTAATATTATTATAAATTTATTTTTCTTCTAATAATTTAACAATTAATAACTAATGTATATTTTTAATAATTATTTATCTATAATAATTTTACATTTCTAAACTAATATGTAGGTATTAACATTTATTTTTTTTATGTTGATTGAGGGTATAAAAAAAATACATTGGTTTTAGTTGTTAGTTAGTTGGTTCGGTATAGAACTAACATGGATCCTTTGCCACTGGCGAAACATATGTCGATTAAAATTTTAATTGGTTTTCGGGCAGCTATGTATTTATGGTTGCCTAGGTGCTTGGATCTGGCTTCTCGTTGGTGTAGTGTCTTGTGTTCGTGATCATGTAGGCAGATCCGAGGGTCCTAGGGCCCGGTGGTGGGCGATCCCTTAAATAAATTAAATATTATGGGGTCGGCGCAATATGAAATCCATAGTGCTAAGAATTTGGTTTTTGTTTGTAGGTATTGGTGAAAGTAGGTGACTTTCAGTCCATTGCAAAACAAGGTGAATCTCAGATAAATTCTAAATTTTTATAGAGTATTAATATGAAAGCATGAAAATTTCCTAAGACCACACTAATGTATGTCAATGCATTTCCTAGTGTTGTACGACTGTTATCGATGTTTGCGAATGTCCATTACTAATCACGAACAACGGTACAGTAATGCGACTCACCGACTCCCTGACGGCCGCCTGCATCTTGTCCAGGATCTCGACCTTCTCGTCCATCCCGTACAGGTTGGGGATGTCTCCCGTGTTCAGCAACATGTTGATGTCCTCCACCATACCCTCGTACATTATCTGTCGACCGTCACACATTACTCCGTTAGCATAACGGATTATAAAAACTAAAACCCACGTAAAATAAAAGTACATTTTTGAAGGTTCAATTCCTTAGTAGTTCAGGAATTTGGAATAATAAATATCCAAGTATGTTTTCGAGTCATGGATATTCCATTGTTTAGTACCCACGACACAACACCTCAGGGATACTTTCGATGGTTTTAATATAGAACATACCTGATTATCTCTTGGTCAAGAGATGGAAAAAGAAACAAGGGGAGACCAAGGAAAAGATGGGAAGATATATTTAAAGAAAAATGTGGACCAGACTGGAGAAGACAAGCCAGAGACAGAGACAAATGGAGGAAACTGGGGGAGGCCTACGCCAGAGAGGCGACTTCCACACAATGAAGAAACAGATCGAAATAATATTAGGTGTAATTAGTGTAGTAGTTAAGAATGAAATAATGAATAAAATAATAATGTATGTAAAGCACAATTAACTAATAATGATAACTGTAAAAACTAATTAATCATCTATTGCATGTGGTAGAATAAAGGCTATTTTTCTTTCTTTCTTTCTTTCTTTCTTTATTGTACACACACACATAAATAAAAAATAACACAATTAAAATAAATATTGTACAAAGGCGAGCTTATCTCTATAAGAGATCTCTTCCAGCTAACCCGAACAAAAATATTTAAAAAAAGACATCACAGAATAGATAAAACACATGTACACAGAGGGAGAAAAAAAAAATACAGATAACAAAGAATAAACAAATACTATACATACTAGTTTTCAAACATATTCCATAATAACCTACTACCTACTAACTTCTATTTTTATTTTATTTTATTTTATTTTATACCTGATTATCAGCGAACAGGGAGAGGACATCAGCAGGTCGGATGTTCACTCCACTGACCGTACACTCGAGATATTTCGATCTGCATAGAAAGAGTCGACTCATGCCTTCATCATTGCAGACTGAAACTGAAATCTAAATACTATCAGCATTGTCTCCCTCGGAATCCTCTATATGCGATACGATCGGATAAAGATCAGGCGCAGGGTTTACGTGCTTTCCAAGGCACGAGCTAAATGACAATTTTGATTAAATATAATATTGATGTAGGTTACCTGTACGACATTCATCTCCAGTATACCTAATTTGACTCCTTACCTGCAACGAGACTTCTCTGAAACACTGATTTCATTCGTACACTGTCTTTCATATTCGAAACTTAAGATATTGCTCGTATATATCTGTTCTACATATTTCGTCATATGAGCAGGCAAAGTGACAATTTAACAATAAATCAGTCATGACTATTTCAATGATGCATAATAGGCATGATTTCGAAGAAAGAAATTCATTGTAATATACATCACTCTGTAAGCTGCATAGTTTTGCAGGCAGTAGGCGTGCAGATTTACAGTGCGGCATGCTATCTTATTCTCTTTTGAATGACTGATTGCAATCTCCAAAACATGCTGGGAGTGGCAATAGTTTAAACAGGTCTGCAACTGTCGTTTCCCATTGCTCTAAAACACAGTCAGTTGAGAATCGCCGACATATCATGATATGCTGTTGCTGACCAACCTTTGTCAACATTCGTTCGCGTATGAGAACTGCTTGATGGAAAGTTACGACCCCAAAAATTTTGTAACGGCGATGTCGGATAAAGTCATTATCATTTGGCTCGTCCAGGGTCTTTTACAAAAGTATTTATGCGAAAATTACAGTCTGTCGTCAGCAAATAGCACGAGCTAAATGACACTACCTTTTAGCGTAATTAAATATATTTGACTTAGTTTGATTCTGTTACTAGGTTACGACTTCTGTACCACGAACACATATGCGCTCAACATGGTCCACGTAATCGAAGGCAGTATAGGCTGGCAGCATGTCCCAAAAATTTGATTCTTGGCGTTCATTTGCTTTTCTGCCGCTTCCGCTGGTCGACATGCCCACGAAAAAGTTTTCAAGTATTAATGGCTACGGCTGATATCTGAATTGCTACGATTTGATTACTTCTCTACCCCGACTAACATTCCAATTGGTGTGGTCGGTTAATAAAAACAGAATTACTTATATTAAATTCAATGGTTTATATTTTAAGTTAGAAAATGGTTTAACCAGGTCAATAAAGAAATTATTAAATGTTTGTGCTATTTATAGGGTAGAGGTAGTTTGTTGGGGGACCACTGTTATACATGTGCTCTGGCTTAATCATTTTGGGACTTTTCAGACACGAAATTCTAAATATTGAGCAAACTTCCTAAAGAACCTAAGCACAGATATTACGCAACGCATTTTTCGTCAGATATTTAAAATTCCAAATTTTCTGAGAGTTTGGGGGGCAATAATGATAAAGTGTAATAGAAGCAGTGAATCTAGTTCTTCCTATATTTCTGTATCTCTTGTAAGCTTTCTGCTGTGGTTCTAATTTTTGTAAGTAGGTAACTGTTTAAAATATAACAAAATATTGGCATGTCATATTTTTTATTACATTATTTATTATTTTTAACCCCTTACCATTATCCTGCAACAGCACCCTGGTGCAGCGCGAGATGTGGTCGAGCGCGTACCGGAACATGACGAGCGACATCGGAGACGACGACACCACGTTGTACTCCTCCAGGTAGTACTCCATCTTGAGGGCCATGTCCTCCATGTCCATCACCTATCATACAGACAGTATAATTCGCTTCTTCGGTGGAACAACGGCACAATTATCAGAAATGCTAAAAGCAATTCTGCCTTTGTTCTTACCTTAGGAAAAGGTCACAATTGTCAAAAAAATAAAATGCGATTATGCAAGCGTACTCGAACGAGTATGGCAAATCAGAGAACTAAATAAAGGTAAAATATCACGTTGTACAATTTTCGCACTTGCAACGCGACACAAGGTATAATAAGATAGAGGGGTTTGTTAAGCGAAATTCAATATTATATACGGGCAGTCTTTTTGAGTAACTTAAGATTCTCTCCATATCATTTGTTACACATAAACATTACTATTATAGCAGGTAAGTCATTTAATTTTTAAATATGTTGAGAAAAAGAGCAATGTAATGCACAAAATTGCTCAGTATATAAAACGAGTCATACGAAAGCTCAACATAATTAGCGTGAAAAGCGTTATACATTGCGGGATGTTATCATCTATATAAGTTCACCTGATCGTATATCTTCGGATCAGCATCCGGCTCCATATAGTTCCCGAAGGTGATATTGGCAGCATGCTTGGTGTTCAGCTTCTCCCCTTCAGGCACGTAACCCATCTCCGTCAGCACTTGGTCCATGTGCACGCGATAGTTACCGTACACCGCTTTGTATATCAGGTCGAATAGTTTTACTCTGGTGGATTATATATATTTATTTATTTATATGAGGTACGCCAGCAGTACACTTTAAAAAATACACTCATTACAATTTCAGATACATGTACCATTATAGGTGACACAACATATACATAGACATTAGGGTCGATTCCGGCAGTCACACTTAAACCTAAACCTAATCTTAGTCAGGTCTATCCGTTCTTAACATAAAAGGCTGAGAGAGAAAAGGACAGGTAGGACTAATTTTCCGTTTAGGTTTAAGTTACTGCCGGAATCGACCATATTATATAGTTTTTAATGTTGTCTCTAAAGGTGCTGCCACACTGTTTTTTAAAAATGGTAACAAACATTTTCTAACACTAATACAATCAAATGTTAGGAATTGTTAATTGTTCCATGGGTGCGCCCACCACCGGGCCCTACACCCTATACCCTCGGATCTGTAACTTTTGCGACAACAGGCATGCACTAACTACAATGCCATGAGAAACCAGACCGAGCACCTCTGCAAGACGAAATTGCACCATTCCGAAATCAAAAACTGATAAATAATCTACATATGTTTGCCACCGTGGCATCCTCAGGATTATAGAAATTAATAAATTGTAAACCACTAATTATTATAAACCTCTAAAACCCAACACATTACTTACACAGAATTAACTACCCTCTAAATGTTTACTAATTTATTAATTTCTATAATTGAGGATGCCACGGTTGTTGGCAAACATATGTAGATTATTTTCTAGTTTTTGATTTCGGAATGGTGCAATGTATCGTCTATGCTAGGTGCTCGGGTCTGGTTTCTATGGCGATTGTATTTGCAAGTGCCTGTTGTCGCAATTATGAGTTATCAGATCCGAGGGTCAGTGGAGGGTGTAGGGCCCGGTGGTGGGCGCACCCATTATGTTTGAACTTCCGAATTAACGCCTAATACAATTTCATTTTATTGTTAATGTTTTAAATGCTCCTACACTAATGGAAAATGTTTACAAACATTAATAACATTTGACGGCCGATTGGTGAAGTTGGTAGTGGCCCTGCTCGCTGCGTCATAGGTCCTGGGTTGGAATCCCGGTAGGTGCAAACAATGATATGATGAATATTGATGTTTGTTTCCGAGCTTTTTACCATTGCTTAGTACCCACAACACAAGACCTTATGGATCTTAATGTGGGACTAAGTTAATGTGTTGTGGTGTGTGAATATTTATTTATTTATTTGAAAAATCGGCTCGTTCGCTGAAAACATTTTCTAACTTTGTGATCGTATGTGTGGCAGCACCTTATGCCACTACTCAAATGTCTCTTATACTCTACTACAGCCCCCCCCCCCCGTCTTCGCACGGGTGGAGTGCTGATACTATAAACCTTTCTCTTGAAACACTCTATCTATTAAAAAACCGCATCAAATCTGTTGATGACAGACAGACAGCGGGAAGCGACTTTGATTTATAATATGTGGTGATGTCATATAGCAGGGGTGGTCAACATAATCGACCGTCAAAAAGTCAAGTCGAGGTACTGAACGATAGATTTGAATTCGATAAATAACAACGTATGATATCTCTCACCTATCGGCGTCGTCTACCAGTCGATCGTAGAACACTCGATAAGTCTCATGCACCCACAGCAACACTAGCTTGTTCAGGTCTTTCATGTGCGTAGAGGGCACCAGAAGGACACCTGTGAATATCTTCTTAGCTTGAGTTTACAGGGAATGTACAGCCTACCTATTTTTACTGTCAACGACACGTGTGAAAGCTTCAATGGGCCTGAAATTGTTTGTAATTACTAAAAACATGTAAATAAGGCATCAGTTACCAATATCTTCATCAGCTATGTAATCACTGCAATGTTATTATTTTGATCATTATTATAAATTATACGTATAGGTAGTATTTTTGGCCTAGGGCTAAACACACGCATCTTATGCACTGTTTTTGATTTTGCTGATTTTAATTGTTTAAGTATAGATAATGAAATCCTTAATTGGCTTTATTCTATGTTTATTTTTAATGTATAATCTGTAAGAATAGCTGTGGATTTTTGTTAAATATATAAAATTTTAAAAAATGCAGAATTCCTTGCATTTGCTAAAGATTTAACAATTACAAAGATAACAGCCCTCTTGGGGATTAACTAACTTTTACAACATTAAATCAATCTAAATTACTCTTGTTAACCCTTACAAAAGCGAATAAACATATTTTATTATATTCTAAAATCTGTACGTGAAATAAAAATAGTGGCAAATCAAACTTAGATAGATAGATAGATAAAATTCTTTATCTACAGCAAAAAAAATTACTCTTGCATTCTCTTAACCCTATACAAGAGCGAAGAAAAACAATATATTTCTAAAATTATATATATTACATTATAAATAAAATAGTATTAATTTATTGATAAAATTATATTCTAATAATAAAATAACATTTAATTTAATTGATGTTATAATTAATACTTACTATGTCGAACATAAACGAAAAATAAATAAATTAAAAATGCCCAAAAAATCACAGTGAATTCTGCTTTTTAGGTAGAACTCGCAAACTTTGACCTTAAATACCTCCACAGAAGTAGAAACTTACCTTTGATAACTCTTGCAAAGTCTCTCAAATTGAACAGATAGTGACATTTGCTGGGCGTCGGCAGAAACTGGACCGTCACAGCTTTGTACACCTCCATTGTAGCGCCCACGACAGCCTGAAGAGAATGCAGTCACATTTCTGAAGACTATTTTAGCAATAGACCATTTTCGGGGATTTTCTCGACCTTTTCATTCATCACCATCATGAAAATTATCCTAGTAATCCTATCCTACAAATATTACAAATACAAAAGTTTGTGAGAATGGATGTATACATGTGCGTGTATGTTTGTTTCTCTCACGCAAAAACTACTGAACGGATTTCGATGAAACTTACCAGGTATGTAGCTAGTCCATCATAACTTAGAAATAATTTTACTAAAGACAATGTATGGACTTGGTTCCATCTCATATATCCGGATAACACAAGTTTATAAGAATGTTGGATATATATAAAAATAGTTATAATAAACACAAACCTTGCTCATCCTCATGAGGGCATCATTGAAGCCCTTAGTGAAGTGCCAGTCCATGATGGTCACGAAGATCTTGTTGAGGGTGTTGTCCTCAAACGAGTCGAGGGCAATGAGGAGTTGGTGCCGCGTTAGGCGGGACGAGATCAGGTTTGAACCGCCTCCGGGAGGCAGCATCGCTGACACGAATAGCTGGTAAAATGAGGCGGAGATGAGCTTAAAAATAGTGAGATTGATTTATTTTTCCTGTGATTAGCTGATATTGATTGCAAAATAAACGCGCGAGTCTGATGTAATAGTAAACTTAACTAACAATTATATTATTGATCTTTGATTCAATATTAAAACACATATTATCTCACACCCGAAGGAAAAGTAGAACAACACTGGCTAACTAGCAGTCACGTGATTTGGACAATCTCCACATATGATTGAGCACTAGTTTACACATGACAAATGTAAAGGGCGCGCGCAGAGAGGAATCTCTTTTTTTTTTTATGTGTCGCCTAATTTGCTACGTCCCCGAGTAAATTCAGGGTATAGATTTCATTCAAGTAGCACCTTCAGTTGTGTTATGAAATTAAAATTATAAACTTTTTTTTATGATCCAGATCTTGATCCAGATCCTGGCAATAGCAACGTACCACGTCCACCACCTCCTGGCGCACCATCTCCTTGAGATCGTACCAGTGTCCGTGGTCGATCCACTGCCGGATCAGCTCGAGCGGCGGCTGCGCTCCGTACTGCTCTTTTTGCGGCATGCTCAGATCGTCCACGAATAGCACACACTGCGAGTTACATAAAGGTATTGTCAAAGCCGCCCCCTGATTATCTAATTTGTAACAGCAAAGCCGAAGCAGCGCGATAGCCAAAATTATGAGTGTGTGCGTGCACTCGGCGTCTTCCCGCACCCCGCACCTCGCCCCGCACATTGTCAATTTTCGCTATAGCATTGCTTGGGCTCTGCTACTGCAAGTCACATAATCAGAGGGCCGGATAATGTCGATCAGAAAATACACAAATCGCGGCAGATCTTAGAGAAGTTATCCGTATCGCCTGCCTTCAAACTATCAAAACAGTTTTTCAGGGCATATCTATAAGAAGAACTGTAGAAAGAGGTAGGCTCTTATTAATAAATATATAAATTAAATTAAATGATAAAATATTGTGTTATCCTACCTTTTTACCCATTGACGGCCCGAATACACCTTTCCTTCTTCTGTCTACCTTCGACATTATAATGTCTTGTGTCTGGAAATAAATATCAAGGTATAAAGGCAGCTAGTAATTTAACAGTAAAAACAATATAAACAATTGAAAAAGGAAGGGCGAAAAAAAGGAAAAGAAATCTTATTTTACTAGCTGTCATAAAATATATTTAGAAGGGCACGGGTAACATTCCCTATTGGATTCGTTACCGGTCGCTAGATTGTTGTATTTGTGCGCGAAAAGCGGCGGTAGGCTCACCACTTACCACGTGGGACTTAATAAGCTAACTGGTGAAAAGTGGGTGTGTAATTTGCACACTACTGCCCACCCGCATTAGGGGATAATGGGCGTGACTATACAGGGTGATTTTTGGTCGTCAACGTTTCCGAAAACTACGGAATCTCCGCATCATCACGATCATTTTTCTCCATGGAAATGGTTTCCAAAATATTAGGGTCCAAAGTTGAGTAAATAGACTGCGTTTTTCTGCATAAATGCACATAGACGCACGTAGCAGGATTTTTTCACGAAAAATAATTAATATCTGTCTATAAAAAAACTAACATAAACACTAGACACTATAAATTTCGCACGATCAAGGAATTTAAAAAAAATTTTCAAAAAAAAATATTTTTTTTCCCAGCATTTTTTTTGGCATAAACTTACTTTATTTCATATATAGAGTACGTACCCTTCGTTAAAGGTGGCCACAAAAAAACATCCTGTATGTATGTATGTCATAAAACATATACCTGATTAGCAGTAGTCCTAGCAGAGAAGTTGATGGTGTTCGTGATGTACTTCTCTTTAGGCAGGGAGAGGAGGAAGTTGAGCACCAGCGAGGACTTGCCGGTGCCGGTCGGTCCCACCAGCAGGATCGGGATCTTCGACTTCACCATCTTGGTCACGAAGTAGCGCAGGCACGCGTTCTCATTGGTCAGGATTATCAGGTCGTTCACCTGGGGAAAGTTGGGGGTAAGAATAGAAAAGCTAGAGCCATCAAGAAACCAGAAACCATACTTGCTATAGAATGAAATATGTGTGATACATGTCATCATCATCATTTACATCTTTATATTTTTTTCATTATCGGCGAAATATGGCTTCTTTCGTGAGAGGCCTAACTCCTATGTGTTAATCCAGGGTGTCATCTAACTCCATACTAAATTTTATTAAAATCGCTCCAGCTGTTTTTACGTGAAAGAGTACTTATCAAACATCCATCCATCCATACTTACAAACTTTCGCGTTTATAATATTAGTCTAGTACGATTAGTAGGATACCTTAGCAGTGGCAGCCAAAGGCATCTCCTTCTCCAGCTCCATCCACGGTATCCAGGACCCGTTATTCCTCTTATCATAAACGTAGTCGAACACCGTGTCTTTATCCTGGAACATCTGGTTCTTGGTCAGTTTGAACGACTTCGGCTTGGGGTAGTTAACGTTGCTGCCTTCGAGGAGCTTGCGGTAGAACACGTCGAAACTCTTGCGGCTGTCACCTGTAAGTTTACCACATGAAGAAGGTATAAAAGAGGAGGTGGGACTATGAAGTGAGTCGTGTGGCAATCGTGAGGCCATGACGTCACGATAGGGGCGGAGCTTCACCGCCAGTGTAACGCAGTAGCTGTAACCACACGCTTGTGCTCCGAAATGTAACCGTAGCAAAATTACAAAGACACTAGCGCTTTTATCAGGGTACTTTATTACTGAAACGTAGTATAATATTGCCATATTCTAGTGATGAGTGATTGCACTAGTTATACAATCTTGAACCATATTGATAATGAGCAAGTAGTTTGACTAGTCACTACAAGTTGGTTTCTATGTAAATGGGCAGAGCTACAGTGTTCAATGCTCCCCTCGTCCCATACTTCACCCCCGCTCCGCGGCACACTATTTTTGTATGAAAATATACTTAGACGCTGCTCCTCTTTTATTTCTTCTCCATGGTTTACCATGATAAAGACAAACAACTTATTCAATGAAAATACTGTCCCTGATTCGTGTACGCACGCGAACATAAACTGGACCGAACATAATACGATTCGAGTTCGCGACCAACAATTAGAATAGAACAGAGTGTTCGATGTTCGTTAGTGGTATGTAAGTGCGAACCAGGTTTTTGCGTATTTAAAACGAACTGAGCTACAAGCTAGGACATTAACAAAAAAATCTAATATATAAAATTCTCGTGTCACGGTGTTAGAAGTTAAACTCCTCCGAAACGGCTCGACCGATTTTCATAAATCTTAGCATGCATATCGGTTCATCGATTCATCCCCCTAAATGTTAAGGGTGGTCCACCCCTAAATTTTTTATTTTATTTTTTTGACAAAATTTTTTGTTTTTATTTTTTTATGATACAGCACACAAAAATACATACAACCTTGAATTTTCACCCCTCTAGGATCAACCCCTTTTACATGGCAAAAAAACGTTTGCCGGGTCAGCTAGTAAAATATATATTTGTGCTCACCTGCACTAAATACTTAATTCTTGATTCTTTTCTAAACAAACTAAAAACTTTTTCCGCCAATTAGAGGATAACCTCTAATTCAACTACTAGATTATTGCATTATTATGTCAACACGAAGAGTTACGATTTTATAAAAGCACGTCATCTACTCTGGTGGCGACTCGTGGGCGAGAGTATAGAGTAAGTTTACCTGTAATAGTAGCGCACAATCCCCACAACAATGTAAACACGAAGGTGTTCTGAAGCCAGAGTGTGCTGAACTGTGTCTCCCCTTCTAGCAGGCAGGTGAAGAGACGCGTGAACGACTGCGAAGGAAATAAAGGTTGGATAAGGTTTTTGTATGGCAACACCAGTGGAACAAACACGAAGTTCATAAGTTCCGTAACGTTACTGTCAAATTTAAGTAATGTTTACCTTAAATAATGTTTAAATTGTTTTGTAATAACACGGTACACATACAGGATGTTTTTTCGTTGCCAAGGTTATAAATCAAACTGCTTTTATGATATCGCGTCATTCACTATAAAAACTGATTATTGTATACTAAGCAGTTTGATTTATAAGTTCAATTCAATCCCTTTCATACATGCATGGAGTTATTATTTCACAAATTACGAAGCATATCCTCTTTTCTCCCCTTACTGGAGACGATGGCACTTAAATTGTGTCATCCAGGCTCGGTAAACATATCACCGGGCCAGACAAAACTTTTTTCCCATGTGGCCCGGCGCCGGCCCGTCACGGGGCCAGACGGGATACACTCATTTGGAATGGTTGACGATCAAAAAACATCCTGTAGGTACGTTATGTATGTTGAGACATGAGCATACGCACATAGAACTGATGTATCTCGCCCACGTGCACGAAGTGCTGGCAGCGCAGCAGCAGGAACTCGAAGATGGGCGGCACGAGCCACGCGATCAGCTCCTGGATCAGCTCGAACTGCTCCGGGATCAGGCGCTTGCTGAGCGCCGTGTTGTAGGACGCCAGGAACGCGCGCCAGCCTGGAGGGGACCGGGGGGGACTCAATCGTTCTTAACATTACTTCGGCCACCTGATCACGTAAAACCAATAGCAAAGCCGAAGCCGCGTGATCGCGATAATTAAGAGTGTGTGTGTGCGCGTAACGAGCGCTCGGCTTCCTCCCGCGCCCCGCACTTCGCCCCGCGCCCCGCGCCCCACACCTCGCTCCGCGCCCCGCACCTCGCCCAAGCACATACACTCGAGATTATCGTAATCGCGCGGCTTCGGCTTTGCTATTGCTTTTACGTAATCAGGGGGCAGTTCATTCATTCAATCGTTCCTAGGTGGGGAGATGGCCGGTTACTTCGATCCATTCATTTATTCTTAAGGTGACCACTGACGGTCAATCTGGACGAAAGACTAGTATCATCCTAAATGATGCGTTCTACACATACCCAAATTTACGTCTGAACATTTAGAATGCTGCCACAGTTTTACGTCCGGAGCGACGCGCAATAGTAACCATCAATGGTCACACATGTACATAGATATTAGGGTCGATTCCGGCAGTCACACTTAAACCTAAACCTTATTTTAGTCAGATCTATCTCTCTCCGTTCTTAACATAAATGGCTGAGACAGAAAAGGACAGGTAAGGACTAATTTCACGTTTAGGTTTAAGTGTGACTGCCGGAATCGACCATATTATACGAGTAATAATCCAGTAAGTAACCCCTCAGGAATTTCGCTTAATGAAACTCTATTGCAGCGCCATGTACTGGCGATTTAAAATATCCCTTGGCTTTACCAATCACGCATAAATGCAGTACTGTAGGATCACTAAGAAGACCCGCTCATGTTATACGTATAAAATATAAGTGCATCAGAATAACATAGACATAAAGCAGACAGGGAAACTTATATTGGCTCTTATAATCGACTAATATCCAAAAAGCGAAAATATAAAAGGTACAAATCATACCCAGTTGTTCAGGCTCCATATAGATCATGCCGCAGCGGGAGACGGTAGCCGGAGACGCGAACTCCAGGTCTGCCGGCTCGAAGATCAGGTTCATCTTGTTCGTCATCTGAACACATACAATGTTATAAAATTATTAATAAAGAAATGGAAAAAATTCCTCACCCGGGTGGGAATCGAACCCACGACCTCTGCATTACCACTGAACCACCGGGACAATTACTCGGATAACGAATTTTACCATCTCTTTTTGAAATTACATTATTGGAAACGTTATTTTTTCATCCCGATAGCTATACATAAGCCAAATCTCGGCAAACAAAGCTGAATCCCTCAACACAATGTTTTAATGATGAAACGATCAACCATATCCTAACGAATTATAATATGGCAAAGCGTTTTTTAGGGTTCCGTACGTCTGAATACAAAAACGGAACCCTTATAGGATCACTCGTGTGTCTGTCCGTCCGTCGCTTACAGTCAATTATCTCCGAATCTATTAGACCGATTAAGTTGAAATTTGGTACACATATCAATTCCTGTGACCCAAACACAGAGGTGTGACGTGAGTAGATGAAATCTGTATATGGGGGGTCATTTTTGAGGGGGAAGGGGAAATAAATAAAAAAATCTGAAAACTGCATCGTGTGGCATATCAAATGAAAGGTCTTGTTGAGAAGATCTTAAATGTATTTTTTTGTAATTTTAAAATAAATAGTTTCCAAGTTATTTTTTATTATATAGAATTTTACCATCTCTTTTTGAAATTACATTATTGGTTATTAGTGCACTATGTGTATGACTACATCATCGTCAAATGTCAGTTTTAAACATTCATACATACATAGATAACCTCACGCCTATGTCCCATAGGGGTAGGTTAGTTCTAAATCAGGAATATTATTTCTTCATCATGTGTTATATTGTTTGTGCTAACCTAAATTGTATCCTAAGTAACCTGATTAGCTGGTATAGAATGCCAATGTGGGCATTTAGTTCTAGTTGACTAAATTGTGAATCTAAACCATTCTCGAACCCACTATAACAGACACAAAAAATTTCATCAAAATCGGTCCAGCCGTTTAGAAGGAGTTCAATTACAAACACACGAACAGAAGATTTATGTATAAAAAGATCTATGTTCTGTACAGACCTGTATAATCTCTCCGCTCATTAGACACAGTTTCTTATTATCATCCAGTACAGTGTTCATATTCTCGATCCACACCGCGTCAACCGGTCCGTCGAATAAGATCCACTTGCGATCGCGAGTTATCGACATCGCGTACTCGCGGAACGCTATCGCTAACACGCCGTCAGACCTGGAGATTAAATATTATTAGATAGATTAAATAAACAAAATAAATATTTACAAAGGTATTTCACAACACATTAACCTAGGAGCACAAACTAAGATCCCTGAGGTCTGGTGTCGTGGGACTAAGCAGCATTGTCGATCGTCTCATCGTAGTAACATTGCCTTTTTGATTAAGTTGTAAAGTGTGCAAAATTATTAAAATGCAAATGGAACATCCGTATTATAAAAAATTCTAAAGCCAAGTTAGTATTGAAATTCATGATAATTATTGTGAGAGTGATAATGATGATAGTAAAGGTGATGAGTGAGTGATAATGATGATAGTAAAAGTGACGATTATTATTGTCAGAGTGATGATAATGATAGTAAAGGTGATGATTATTATTGTGAGAGTGATAATGATGATAGTAAAGGTGGTTATTATTATAGTGCGAGTAATGACTGATCTATAAGGAATGACGGCGATGGTGATAGATGATTAATGAATTGTGTTTATAATGAAGATGATTATAATCCTGATGACCATAGTGGTCATGATGACAGTGATGATGACGATAGTGATGATTATTGTGATAGTCAACAGCCATTATGATCATATTGATCACGATGACAGTGATGAAGACGATAGAGATGATGATGACTAACTCACCACTCGTGCGAAGCCGGGTCGAAGCAGCCATACAGCTGGCCCATGGTGATGGCCTTCGGGTTGATGATGCGGTAGATGGCTCCGAACTCCTTGTGCCGCGGCGGAGGCTTCATCAGCTGCAGCGCTCGTAAGGAGTCGGCTAGTGACTGGTAAGCTTGCGTCTTGCCCCCCATGGGCGGCCCTACTACCATAAACCCGTGTCGTACTAGCATCATCTCGTAGATCTGTTGGACACGACATTTTGGGCCTTTTTTTACGACTAAACAAGTAAAATGTCGAGTAAACTATTCGTCAAATAAAGTGTTAAAACTATAATTATTTCCCCCTCTTTTAATCGTTTGTCACCTCTCCTCGCCGCGGACGCGCCCCCCCCCCCCCGTGTGCTTTGCCCCTCCGAGTTAGTCGCCCATCGAACGAGTTCCCAACCAAACGAGTCCCGAATCTGTCGCTCGACAAGTAAATTTTCGTGTGTGACCTACTGACCTTACTTAAAAAGTGCCTGAAACCTGTGGAAAGTGGACTCCCAGTGAAGTGAGGACCCTGCGAGAAATTCCGCGCACGGAAGAAGAAAGAAGAGAAAATACAGGTAACACTTTTCGACCTACGTACACATTTAATTTTTATGGGCCCAGTCCCCTTTCTAAACATAAAGACTCGAGTAAGTTTTATCGCTCCGACTATGGCTTAACTATACGAGTAAAATGCGGAATCTAACTATATTCGGAACTTTAATTTGGAGATGATGAACGAGGCTCTTGCATCGCGACTGTAATTTTTTGATCGCAATCATGATGAATGTAAGAAAAACTTCACCCTTTGAACTTTCTTTTTACACGCAAAGTTCACCTCGATTTAGTTATTGTAGTGTGGTTTTTACCACATGTGAAGCATGTCCTCACCTGTATGATCTTCTCGACGTACCAAGGGGTGGGCTGCAGGTTGCGCTTCTCCAGGTCCCTGAGGATGCAGCGCGTGAGCTCGGCGCGGTCCGGCTGCGGGATGTCCACACCCGGGAACAGGTCCGAGTATATCCCCGCGAACAGCGGCACGTCCTGTATACAGGATGATTTTTGGTCATCAACGTTCGCGAAAACTACGGAATCTCCTCATCGTCACGATCATTTTTCTCCATGGAAGCATACCTGGGAAGTGTCTGGTTTCAAATATATTAGGGTCCAAAGTTGAGTAAATAGACTGCGTTTTTCTGCATAAATGCACATTGACGCGTGTAGCAAGATTTTTTCACGAGAAATAATTAATATCTGTCTATGAAAAAACTTGCATAAACACTGGACACTATAAATTTCGACCAATCAAGTAATTTTAAAAAAATCCAAAAAAATTTACATCGTTTCCCAGCATTATTTTGGCATAAAGTTACTTTATTTGATATATAGAGTACGTACCCTTCGTTAAGGGTGGCAATGAAAAAACACTCTGTATACATAGATAACACAGGGTTGTGTGTCGCCAGTCCCTGATGATGCAGCGCGTCAGCTCGGCCCGGGAACTGATCCGAGTCAAAAATGGAACCGATTTCCTGGTCTTATAGAGTTCATGTTGTGCTGATGTAAGCTAAATAAACCTTTCTAACCCACATACCTGACTTAAGAATTTAGGCATATTAACGTCAATAATAGCCCTCAACACCAGCTGCGCCTCATCTTTCTCAGGATAGTTCTTCTTGAGCGCTCCGGAGGCTAGAAGGACGGACTTGACGGCACGCATGCCGTAATCATAGTGATTCTGTGACGATAGCTGCTCCGAACATAACTTGTATGCTTGGACGATTTTGCGAGCGAGACTGTAAAGGAAATTCGATGTTAACAAACATACAGACAAACTGCGGCCGATTGGTATAGTTGGCAGTGACCCTGGCTGCGACGCTTCAATTAATTTCACAATGTAAGTCTTGCCCACCCATTTTTGAAGGCTTATTGCTACCTCATTTGGAAACAAAATAAAAGTGTAATTTTACAGATAGGACGGTATGATAAAACTTAAAATCAGTCCTAGTCATCATTCCAATTCAAAAGACATAATTGGTTCAATCGTGATGACTTAAAGAGGGCGGCTGGTAATGACTGGATTGCTAAAACAGAAATCGAGTCATGTGGCGTGCTCTGAGGGAGGCCTACGTCCAGCAGTGGACTGCAATAGGCTGACGACGACGACTCAGTTTAAAAAAAACATCAGCATAAATAAAGCAGTACTCACGGCCCCGCACACACGAACCCGTTGGAGTAGAGTGTGATCTCCCCGATCATGGCGTAGTCGGGCACCATCATGGCGACCGTTCGGAACAACACCTTCAGGTTGTCCGGCAACTCCTGTACGGCCGGCGTAGCTGGGGGAACACTTGTGTTGGTTAAAATACTTACAAATACAAGATATCTAGGTATGATGAGAGAGTTATCAATATATGCATAATCAGCAGAGGTCGGAATTAGGTAGAGTCATTTATGTACTTGCACTGATTTCATACAGCGAAAGAATAAAGTGGATATGCCTCAAATTCCGGTATTAATTTTAAAGAGCAGAAATTTTATGTTAATTATCTTTGTTTTATTTGTCTATCTCTGAGGGTTTTATTATTATTTATGTGTAATATTGTTGGCCACACGGGATTGTCCATTAGAAATCCTGGGAAGGTCCACATTAATATCAACATTTCGATGCAAGTACATAAATGAATCTACCTAATTCCGACCTCTGATAATTAGTGACCGGTGGGAATTTCAGAAAATTCTTATTTCAATAACTTACATATAATATAAAACCCGATTCTTCTATGCTGCTCTGGGAGTGAAAAAAAAAGTATAATACGACAGCTGCTTCTCTTCCCGGGCATACTGTACAAGTCAGTACAGGGACAAGAGGGTCTTGGTGTTTTGTAGGCGATGGGCTGACCACCTGTCACTACGAACCGAACTTGTACATCTCAACTATACCCTCAAAATTGGTCAGAAGTGGCACCATGTGGTTCTATCGGCTCTTGGTGCTCTGCCTACCTCTTAAGGGATAAAGACGAATCTAATGATACCTTTCAAGTTCAAATGCGACAAATGGTTTAGACACTAGAGCGTGCTAAAGAAATATACATTAAT
Organism: Carposina sasakii; assembly: GCA_014607495.2. NCBI lineage: Eukaryota > Metazoa > Arthropoda > Insecta > Lepidoptera > Carposinidae > Carposina > Carposina sasakii. Next base: position 13,694,967 of record CP053157.1, on the reverse strand, counting down.
ACGAACATAAATTCATACACTGGAAAAACATAATAACATAAGCATAATGTAATGCGATAAGCCGTAGGCACTAGGCACTAGTCTAGAGCGTCCCAATAAAATAGATACACTCAAAAACATAACTCTCCTTCTGGCGCGGTCGGGTAAAAACACAATAACTCAACCATTAGTGATTTCTTATAGCGTTCCGTTAACTTGCGAAACCCATAAATAGGAAATAAAAAAAATTATTAAAATGTAATATCTCTATTTCTAACCTGAAATAGAGATGTTACATTTTTACTTATAAAAATGACTCTATTTCTATAAATTGATGATTGATGATGATGATCTCCGACCGTATTTTGGTCAAGGCCACCAATGTCTACGGAGATTGGCCAGGTACGCAGGAGATATTATAATGCACAAGTGTGTGCGCAAACACAGATGCACTCTCTATTCCGTCACTCTCATAGTCCGATCTCTCTCCGTCGTCGTCGTGTCGGCTTTCTATAAATTACACAAGGTCTAGATAGAAATAGAGATGTTACATTTTTACTTTTAAAAATGTCTCTATTTCTATTATCTTGTTCTATATTGTTTCTGTCCGTGTATGTGTAATAAAAAAAACAATTCTATCGTAACTGACCCAGGGTTCATAGTGATGAAGACGGAGCAGGTCGGGTTGAGGCTGATCTCCGTGCCCTCGAACACGAAGCGCTTCTCGCGGCGCAGGATGGCGAGCTGGATGGACAGGATCTGCTGCGCCACCACCGACAACACCTCCAGCTCGATGCGGTTGAACTCGTCGAAGCAAGCCCACGCGCCCGACTGCGCCAGACCCTGGCCATTCCATCGGAGATATGATACGTTGCTAAGGATGCGTTTAATATCCACTAGTGATTGATATGCCACGCGGTGCTGGCAGAGTAGAGTTTGTACCACCCCTGCCTGCCCGTGGATATCGTACGGGGCGATTAAGGGTTTCCGGGAGGTGGGCAGCGGCGCCTCCCGTACTGACAACATAGACCAAAAATTACACTGCGGTCACCAACCCGCCTGCCCAGCGTGGTGACTATGGGCAAAACCCCCCTGTGGCAGTAGCCTTGCGGCATGCCCTGGGGGAGGCCTACGTCCAGCAGTGGACTGCAATAGGCTGAAGAAGAAGAAGATCAAGTGATTGATAGATATCACACATATCCGTAACAATATGACATATCAGCATTAACCCACCAAAAAACATTCTGTAAAAAACTAGCCAAGTCTAGATGGAGCCGCTTGTTTATCTCTAAAAAGTAATGAAATCTAGACAAAGTCGTGCCAAGTGTAAGGTTCCTTACTGCGATTTCTTTATTATTATACATAGTTAATGTTATGTGACTTGGCCGTTTTTATGTATCATTTTTTTATGTACCAATAATAGAAGGGGGCATTACCATATCTCTAATACAGCTGAGAGCAGCTGAGGGTTCTTCATCAGATGCTTCAGACCTTCGATTTTTGACACCAAATGAAGCGGCCCACCAAGTTGAATATTTTTTGTAAAGGCGGTATGTCGATCGCTAATAGTTTGGTTAGGCTCTTGTGTTTTATAATCAGGGCCACCAGATACTCCAGATCTTCGATTATCCTAGTTTTTATAGTGTTCCCTTTATGTGGCCATTAAACCCTAACTCTGTGCCAAATTTCAGCTCTCTTAGTTTATGGGAAGTACTAGTTCTATTTTGATGATCATGAGTGAGTGAGAGAGTGTCATAAATGCGAAACTTTGCTTTCGCTTAACTTCGGAACTAAATGACCTACTGACTTGAAATTTTGGATTTTAAGTATTGCGATTATAGCTTACTGGATGACGAAACTTTCTGCGTTCTGGTCTTATCCAGAGGGATTCTCAAATAGGGGCCTGAGAATGCGGCGAAATGGTTTCAGTAAAGGATGGTGCGTCAGTGTTTACTTCGCGCTCGACTTGGCGGGGCACTGCCGTGCCCCCCGATACATGAAAGGGACCGGCCCTCCAGCGCGAAAGCGGAAAATGAGAATGTGTGCGTTGGCGCAACGAGCGCTCGGCGTCCTCCCGCGCCCCGCACCTCGCCCCAGCACACACACATTCTCAATTAACGCTGGGCTTTGCTATCGCAAATTAAGTAATCAGGGGCCGGAAATCCCATAGATTTATAAAAAACTAAGATTGCCTCCACATTGCCATAAATATAATATTAAGAAAAAAAAATTCACCCGAGTGAGACTTGAACTCACGACCTCTCGCATTCCGTGCTTCGCTCTAACCAACTGACCTACCGGGTCATTTAACTCGGATGACGAATTTGACCATCTCTTTACACTTTTAATTTTTTTTTACATTAGTGGCAACGTTATTTTTCATCCCGATAGCTATACCCTATTTATTGCCATAAATAAATAAGGGCTGGAAGATCATGATGATGATAGTGGCCGAATCCGTTAACACGTGGATGTAGTAAAGACCTAATTTAGTATGGCGGTAATATCTCGTTACCTTAAAGAACTTGCCGAGCGCCTTGTAATCCAGTCCGTCGGAGCAGTTGAAGACGACGCACTTCTTGGCCACCGCCTTGGCGAGGTCCTTGGTGGTCTCCGTCTTGCCGGTACCGGCCGGCCCTTCCGGCGCTCCGCCCAGGTTCAGCTTTAGTGCGCTCATTAATGTCCTAGTACGTAGTGTTTACGTTTTAGTGGTGGAATTAATACAATGTCCTCGTTAAAACAGAGAGCGTAGGTATCTAACGCGAAAGTAATGTAATGCGGAAGAATTTTGTCGATCTTTCTGCCGCGCTTTTACGCCAAAACTACTGAACCGATTTCAATTACATTTGGTACACAGGTAGTCTAGAACCTGAGAAAGGACACAGGCAACTTTTCACACCGGATTTTTCGACATTTTGTTATTTCTGCAGAACACGCGGACCGAGTCGCGGGAGTCCACTAGAACAAGATATTACCTGAAGCAACGGTCGGTGACGGCGCGGCGACCAGGCGAGGGTCTACCAGGTTAGGTCGTCTGCCCATCATGCGTTTGCCGATACGTGGTATCCACTGTAGAACCTTTCGGCTCCATCGGCTATCAGTTCTTCGAGCTATGTGCCCTGCCCATTGCCACTTTAGCTTGCTGGACCGTTGAGCTATGTATACTTTACCGGAAGCAGCGGTCGGTGAGCGGCGTGGCGACCAGGCGGCCCGAGTTGCCCAGGTACTCGAAGCCGTAGTCCACGTCGGTGGTGATCATGGAGCACAGCATCAGGTCCCCGCGCATGTAGTATCGCAGCTGCGAGATCCAGTTGAAGTCGGTCACGTCGCGCACGTCCTTCGCCACCATCTCTTCCAGGATCGAACGCCCTGAGGATGTAGTAAATAAAGGTGAAATAATAGTGAACCGAGAGGTTTTTTTATTTCATTTATATCGCAGGAAAGGCAAGCGAAACTATGTCGATACAGCCATTGTCTTTAGTAAAATAGTAAAATCCGCCATTTTGTTTAGGCCAAATAAGTCGCAGACTTACGTTGAGGGGCATGTTAATCAAAGCCCTAGTCAAGGTATGATAATGTAAGTTACCATTAGGACTACAGGGGCCGTATTTTCTTGGATTTTGTTGACATCAGCAATTAATTTTATGTATTTTTATGGGCTGTCAAATCAGCTAGGTTACGTAACTTGCAGTAGCAAAGCCGAAGCCTCCTAAGCCTTCCCTGGTCCCGCACATTCACACACTCACCATTTCCTTAATCACATTGCTTCGGTTTTGCCGATTACATAATACATAATAGGCCGCAGTTACGCAGTGAACCTCAGACTAACACATACATAGAGCGCGCTACTCACCATGTACATCTAACACAATGAGCGCTTCCACAGTGATCCGGTTGCCGGGATCCAGGTCCCCTTGAACAAGGTATACCAGACCCGTGATCTGGGCCGTGCTTCGTTCTACTAACGCTGGTAGGGTGTACGTTGAGATCGCTTCTATGGCCTGCAGAGATGAATTATTATATTGTTGTGTGTGCCTTCCAACGTGATCCACCTTCATGTGACTTTAATTTCTTTTTAGTATAAGCTAGCTACTAGCTGTTGCCCGTGACTTCGTCATGAACTAGAAAATGTAGTCTATGTTCTTGCAGAATACGTCGAACGCAAAACGGTTCACGCAAACGTATGCAAAATTCCCAAACATAGATATCATTATCATTATCAACTTATTGCAGTCCACTGCTGGACATAGGCCTCCCCCAGGGTACGCCACAAGACTGCCATGGGGGGTATTTGCCCATAGTCACCACGCTGGGCAGACTATGTTGTCAGCACGGGAGGCGCTGCTGCCCACCTCCCGGAAACTCTTAATCGCCTCGTACGATACCCACGGGCAGACATGGGGCGGTACGAATTCTACTCTGCCGGTCACCACGCGGCCAACAACAATAGATATATAACATCGAAATTTTACCCATATCCCTTCGTTAGTTTTGTATCTTTTTGAAAATTTTATTAGTTAGGTTTATTTTAGCTTCATTACATAGCAGCACCCACTGCGTCCGGGGCGTGCTCGGGCAGGTATACATGACGCGGACCGACCTCGGCAGTGTACATGACGCACGAGCCGGCCTGCACGATCTGCCCGGGCCACGCCAGCACCCACTGCGTCCGGGGCGTGCTCGGGTAGGCGCCGACCGCCTCCGAGCTCACGTCTCGCAGGGAGACTATCATCTGCTGCTCCAGCTGCTGCAGCCAGCGCTCCACCATGCCCTGGAAACACGACAACGTTACAATTCGTGCAAGCCCACCACCACCACCACTAGAACTCAAAAAGAAGTGATAACATTTCTCGATTTGGTAACAATACGCTATTTAGAAGAGCGGAAGACTCTCTAGACTCTCTTCAATACCCGTCATACAATAAAGTCATAAGGATACTGCAATACAAGGTAAACATAAAAACCCTGTCAAGTTTCTTTGCCGTTCTTCTAGTGCAGGAGTAACAGAGCTGGACGGATTATTATTTGCCTTTAGTATTACTTTTAGTTGTAACAATTAATTTTCTAATATTTTTTAATAAATTAAAATATTTGCATGCCACTTCTGCATGCCAATTTTGTACTGTACAAATAAATAATCATTTCATTTTATACATTGGCTACTCCTTTTGAGGACTCGTTATTCTATGTCCCAAGGATAACAGTTCCAAGCCATCCTTACCTTAGAATCAGCAGGCTGTATGGACGAGGACAGTTTAACCACTTCCCCTTCAGCAGACGCCATGCCGACGATCTCGCGCGCCGCGTTGAACTCCAGCGTGTAGATGCCCTCGAAACACTTCTTCAGATGAGGCTGCACCTTCATCGGGTCTTTGGTCTCCGAGAGGATTTCCAGCAACTCGTCGTTGGATAAAAAGAAGAATCTGGAAGGGATTTTATGTTTTTACCAGGCTGCGAGGTATACATATTTCTTTGGCACGGCTCTAGAGCCTAAACAGCTTGTCGCATCTGATCTTGAGAGATGATTATGAAGCATCAGTTAATACAATACAATTACCACACAATGCTTCCATAATATTTTCCTTTCAACATAGTTGAAATGAATTATATCGGCGGCTGGTCTTTAAATATAAGTTGTTTATCTTCAGTTTTACATAACTATCTGAAAATCCAGTTTAACAAGAACAAGACAAAACCAAACAAACCTCGGGAAGAACAGCCTCTTCTTCTCCAAATAATCATTCAGACCTCTCTGAATATCATCAAGCAACGCGTTGTTATATTTTAGCTTCTTCAGCAGATTCGGGAAGTCGGTGGCCGGTAAGACCATGGGGTCCTTCTGGGTGGCCCCCATTATGGTCCGCCATTCCTTGTCTACATCCCGGAAGTTCCGTGCCTCGGTGGGCATCTGCCGCATTATGTCCTCAGACGAGAATATCGGCTCCAAGTACATCCATGTCGCTTGGCACTGGAGGGGATTAGAAAATCTGGTAATCTTGGTAAATTTTACAGAGGAAAAGGTTAACATATACATTACAGACGGAGATGCAGCTAAGATATTCTTGTGAAGTTCCTCATCAGCACATTTAGCAACATTTATCAGCAACTTCCTTTTCCCTTATATTTTCCTACCTGCAGCCACTGGTCCAAGATGTCCTGCATAGAGATGAGTTTCTCCTCCCAGGCAACCATATCCGATTCGAAGGCTTTCACGTAAGGGGAGCCTCGCATCGTCTGTGACTTGAGGATGTGGTCGTCCAACTGTTGTTGGATGTCGTCCAACCCTGTTAGGATGCCCACACCGGTGTCTCTGGGGGAAAGAGATGACCAAATGGTAGAAGATAAAGGGAGAGATAAGGTATACCTATATGTTTTGAGGGTTCATGAACTATGTTTCTAATTTTTTGAGGCGAGGGAACAAAAAACCACGCCTTCTTTACGGTGCCAACATGTAAAACGCCTTTGAGGCCGTTGTATCTCAGCATAGCTGTCCTAGTTCTGTGCATAGAGTAAAAAACACTTTGCAAGTTACACCCGCAGCGACAGCAGTTTTTTACCTGATGCCCACCGACCCGTTAGCAAACGTTCCAGCGTATTACTAATGGTCCTTGTCATAAATATCATCCTAATAATCAACGGTCATTATAATGACACAATCACGCAATAATTGACATTTGTAGGGTAAGCATGGACCTTTTTACGCGCCGCAATGCTACAAATCGCAAAATCTATGAGACATGACAGCGTGACGGTCCTATGGTGCCGGATTTTCTCACGGTTTCGGGCGCAGTTCACAAATAAAGACTATAAGGGTGTATGTGTGAATGTTACCTGTAAGGCATGATGTCGAACTTGATCCCCACCCACTCCTCTTTCATCTTGTTAAGTGCCTTCTCGAGAGAATACTCTTTGGACGCGTACTGCTCAATCTCCTCCAGTTGAGACGAGAACACGTGGATACCTGGACGGAGATATTACTTGGGTTTAGAGCAGATGTGATCATGAGTTGTTGTTTAGGAAGGGGCTGGGCCAAGGGGAAATTTAAATTTAATTTATTTTAGGTAGGTCAAAGAGTTACCTGTGTGTTTTCTCTTCTTTCTTCTTCCGCGCGAAATTTGTCGTAGGGTTAAGGTTCATAGTTCACTTTTAGGGTAAGGGCACTCTGATGGTAGGTCAGTTTGTCACACACAAAAATTCAATTGTCGAGCGAGAGGTCAGTACCGCGATGGTTGGACAACTGTCAGATAGGGGGAACACACGCGGTCCGCATTCGCGGCGAGAAAAGAGATAGGACGATTAAAAGAGGGAGAAACAAAATTATAGTTTTAACAGTTGTCATCGTAGGGAACACCAGAATTTGAACTTTCGAACAGCAACAACGCTATGCAATTGTTCTGTGCTGATGCGGGGTTTCACTAGAACACATCACTTGCATCTCCTTCCGTGCATGTCGTAAGAGTCGACTAAGGAATTTAGAGGTGTTCTCTCAGGAGCTAGCGACTTGTCACTGATCCTAAACGTGGCTGCAGGATTGCTTTCGTGATCCTGCAGCCTACCCCAGTTTTAACTACCCCATTTTGGAAACACAGGCGTGCACGTATGTACCTATACAGGGTGTTTTTTTGTGGCCACCTTTAACGAAGGGTACGTACTCTATACATGAAATAAAGTAAGTTTATGCCAAAAAAAATGCTGGGAAAAAAAAAATTTTTTGAAAAAAAAATTTAAATTCCTTGATCGTGCGAAATTTATAGTGTCTAGTGTTTATGTTAGTTTTTTTATAGACAGATATTAATTATTTTTCGTGAAAAAATCCTGCTACGCGCGTCTATGTGCATTTATGCAGAAAAACACAGTCTATTTACTCAACTTTGGACCCTAATATTTTGGAAACTAGACACTTCCCAGGTATGCTTCCATGGAGAAAAATGATCGTGATGATGAGGAGATTCCGTAGTTTTCGGGAACGTTGACGACCAAAAATCAACCTGTATATACTCTTATAACATAGCAAAATTAGTAGTTATCTACACGGGTCTCTATTTTCCTTAGATGTCAAATTGTACAGAAACCGATATAACAGTAAAGTGTGCTGAATATGATATGTACTGACCTTGTTCCACCATGTCTGCGAGCGTAGTCTCTGGTTCATGCACCACCTCGGTGCCCACTAATTCGCTGATCTTCTTCCAGTGACGCTCCCTCATACCCTACAATTATTTTATGACGGTTATAAACATAACATAAGGGTGTAAGTGGGTATGACTAATACGTTCGGACCCGGAGTCACCTGGTTGCAGACGGCGCAGCATGTCGCTTGGCGCTTGCCTCACCTGGTTGCAGACGGCGCAGCATGTCGCTTGGCGCTTGCCTCACCTGGTTGCAGACGGCTCAGCGTGTCACTCGGCGCGTGCCTCACGTGGTTGCAGACGGCGCAGCATGTCGCTTGGCGCTTGCCTCACCTGGTTGCAGACGGCTCAGCATGTCACTCGGCGCGTGCCTCACGTGGTTGCAGACGGCGCAGCATGTCGCTTGGCGCTTGCCTCACCTGGTTGCAGACGGCGCAGCATATCGCTCGGCGCTGCGCTTGCCTCACCTGGTTGCAGACGTCGCAGTATGTCGCTTGGCGCTGCGCTTGCCTCACCTGGTTGCAGACGGCGCACAGCACAGGCAGCAGCGCCCGGAACTTGTCCAGCTTGCCGCGCACCATGTCCGCGATGCGCTTGGCGCCCGGGTACTCGTACAGCTGCTTGCCCAGCTTGTACAGCAGCTTCCACCACGCCTCCACGTCCTCGGCGATGGTCTCCGCGTCCAGCCCGAGGAACGGCCCGTGGTACCTGCCAGCGACACCAATTACACCATCCTACCTTACAATCATGGGCAGTAACCCTAAAATCGTCCTGTGCTGCATCTCCTTCCGTGCATGTTGTAAGAGTCGATTTTATGATGTTCCTTAATAAAATAAAAGAAACATTTGCAAAAGAAAAACTTCGCTAATGTAAAAACTTTCCGGGATATAACGATTTCAAAATCACAATTTTAGACTTGCCAAAAAACGCTCCATACAAACGGCTACCACAATTATGACGTCACTCTATCAGTAACTGGTATGCGCGTAAAAGTACTTTTGTTCTGCAGATAATTTAAATATTGCGTTTATAAATATGGTGACAAAGCAAAAGTTGCTGTAAATTATGCAGGTGGATATGTGATGTTCAATGATTTTCAATTAATTTCACATTTGAAAAACGGACTTGCCCACTTAACTTTGAAGGCTTATTACTACTTCATTTGGACACCTAATCAAATAGAAATTTTACAGATAGGTATGATTTTGATGATATTTTCTGATAAGCATAAAATGACATTAAAATTCAACCATAGTAAACATCCCTATTATTAATCACGTCTGCTGTCCCCGCTATACCAACCGTGTTATGCTGCGCTACGTTCCTACGGATGCATGTGATATCCACCAATCATATTAATTAGTCCATCATCATCAGCCTATTGCAGTCCACTGCTGGACGTAGGCCTCCCCCAGGGCACGCCACAAGACTGCCATAGGGGGGCCATAGTCACCACGCTGGGCAGGCGAGTTGGTGATCGCAGTTTGTATTTTGGACTATGTTGTCAACACGGGAGGCGCTGCTGCCCACCTCCCGGAAACCCTTAATCGCCTCGTACGATACCCACGGGCAGACATGGTGTGGTACGAATTCTACTCTGCCGGCACCACGCGGCCATTAGTCCATGATGTCAGATTGGTGACGCATCCGTAACAAAGTAGCATATTGGAGAGGCAGCCGAAAGCTCTTACCACTTCTCGTATCCATCGTAGAAGTCGTAGGAAGTATGCCACAGCTTGTGGAATGGTTCGACCCCCGCCAGCATACTCTGCAGGCTGTAGTATGAAGACAGGTCCTGGTCTAGGAGCTGCTCCTCATTTATTATGTCTTCCGCTTCGTGCTTGTCGTCCTGGGAGAATTAACGTTATAAACATATACAGAATGTTTTTTCGTTGCCACCCTTAACGAAGGGTACGTACTCTATATATCAAATAAACGTAAGTTTATGCCAAAAAAAAGTGCTAGGAAACGATGTAAAATTATTTTTGAAAAAAAAAAATTACTTGATCGGGCAAAATTTATAGTGTCCAGTGTTTATGCTAGTTTTTTCATATGCTCTACGCGTCAGTGTGCATTTATGCAGAAAAACGCAGTATATTTACTCATCATTGGACCCTAATATTTTGGAAACCAGACACTTCCCAGGTATATGCTTCCATGGAGAAAAATGATCGTATTGATGAGGACATCGTAGTTTTCGGGCACGTTGACGACCAAAAATCATACTGTATACAGTGTGTCCGGGATAGAGTTAGCGATATTTTAAGGGCGTATTGTACACTTAATTTTATCGATAAAAACACCCCCATGTGGGGGTCTACTCGTAACTGCCCAGATTTATCTGAGTACCTGAGTAGCGGTACCTAAGTGACAGGCTATGGGCGAGCGCAAGGGTCAATTTAAAATAACAATAAATTCAAAACTATGTAACTCAGAGCAATAAATTAGACGTTGTTTTGTAGCTATTATTACTAGGTTTCTGTGATTTACAAAAAAAATGCATATTAACAGGCTAGTTTTCATAGCATATTTCATAATAAGAAAAAAAAGACAGACATATTTGGGACAAAAATGTACATATTATTTTTTTATGTGGCATTGCTGTTAAGTACCATATTTTTTTTTTCTGATTTCAATGATAGACAATACTATTAGCTTTCAAACACATTTTTTTCTTACTTGTTAGACCTTTGAAATCCAGAGATTTTGACAAAATTTACCACAAACATGAAAAAAACTAAAACTCAAAATAGCTGTCATTTCTAAAAGAGGCCAGTTAGACCCCCACATGGGGGTGTTTTAATCGATAAAATGAAGTGTACAACGTGCCCTTAAAATATCGCTAACTCTATCCCGGACACACTGTATATCATGGCTGCGGCGACAGTCCAATGGTTAAGACTGTAGCGGAGCCACCTATCGGACGCAAGACAGGACCAATGCAAATGCTAGAAGATATTGAATTTTCACACAACGATTGGAATATATACACAATACAATAACTAATGGCCCGATGGGCCCGAAAGCGCTTCCCATTTCACCACCCCCAGAAAGACACCTTTATGAAATGCGTAGTTTCAATCCCAGGCCTGTACCACTGAATTTATTTCATGTAATTATTTTAATATACTAAATTTACAATACATTTAGCTATATCCGAGGAGGGTTGGCTTCAGGCAGGCAGCCAGCCATAAAACATGCACCAAATCGTTGGCAATATGAGTTTTATACAACAGTCAATTTCAACAATTGATATAAAGCAGAGTCAAATATATGAAACGATTAAATATCTTACCATTAAATCGTTGAAGATATCATCGACCCTTCCCACGACCTCTTTCAATAAATCCAAGTTCAACAACGGAGGATCAAACCTCCGGAACAAATCCAGGTCTTTCTCGTGCTTCTTCAGCTTCTCTTCAAAGATACACTTCCTGCTTCTAAGTTTGTCCTCCGCCATATTCTTCTTGGTCGTCAACGTTTTGAGGGTGAGGTCGATGGTGTCTTCCATGTCCAGGGGCCAGAGGAATACGCGGGTGTTCAGGTTTATATCCTCGACTGCAAGCATAGAATACAAGATTATAGGTGCAGAGAACGAACTGCGCTAAAATTTTTATAATTGAATGTAACTCAACACATAAAAAGACAAAATAGCATCCTGTCACAAATTCGACACTACCTAAGCTCACTCTGGCTGTAACCAGCCAACCTGCGTTGATCTTACGTTGCCACCAATAGTGGCGTCAAGCACTAATTTTGAGTTTGACCTTTTTTATTCGGATATATTATATAAATCAGCCAAACAACCTCTCGAAAAATATGAAAATGTGCGACAATAAGTTAAAGCGCAGAATTTACATAAAGGTGTGTAATAATTAATATGTAATGGAGATAAATCACAAATGATCAACTTACAATTGAGATGCGCGTGTTCCATAAGGAACAACACATACTCGGCGGTCGTACGCGCTTTCTCACGTAGATCAAACATGGAACAGTCACGGGATTCCTGAGACACATCATAATTAGTTATATAAACTGTAAAATTATTAATAAGGAAATGGAAAAAATTCCTCACCCGGGTGGGGATCGAACCCACGACCTCTGCATTCCGCGTGCCAGCGCTCTCACCACTGAGCCACCGGGTCAATTACTCGGATGACGAATTTTACCATCTCTTTTCTAAATTACATATTGGCAACGTTATTTTTCATCCCGATAGCTATACACTAGCCAAATCTCGGCAAACAAAGCTGAATCCCTCAGCACAATGTTTAAAGATGAAACGAAGTTATATAAACATCCATAGACCGTGGCGAAACCAGAAAGTTAATTAGATAAAGATAAAACTTATCTATTGTACTGTTAGGACCTCTTGCGTACATGACATGGGTAACTTTACAGCCGTAAAGAATGGACGCAACTACTTGTACGTACATATTTAGACTGGAGCAGGGGTAGATTTTTACGCTTGCTATGATGAGTTCGAAAAAACAACTATTAAAGACATGTTCATCAAGTGTTATCTTTATTTCTCACAAAGTAATAATCATTATAGTCGTTATAAAATAGCTGACCTGTATATAATTGATGAGCTCAACTAGTTGCGCCGTGGTTTCAGGACTCTCAGACGCTCGGGCCGCTATTTCCTCGTATACGTTACATATTCTGTAACATACGGTTAAAAATACTACTGTCTAAAATATACTTCAAAGTTAACGTGCGAGAAGACAGTTGAAAACGAGAACTAATCCGCAAAAAAATGTGAATTGAGGAAATGAGCTTTAAAGTTTTTCTGGAAAGTTTTATTGTAACTCCGTCCGCGTGGACTACAGAAAAAACAAAGTGTCGAAATTAACCGGGATAAAAAAAAATCCCGGGACAAAAGTAGCCTATACGTTAAGTGGGACCTGTCTCAATATATTACCGAAAACTGTATCGAAATCGATTCAGCCGTTTCTGAGATTAGCGTGCACAAACGCACAGACAAACAGACAAACCGACAAACAGACTAAAATTCCAAAAATCAACGTTTTGGGTTTTATTGCGTTGATAAAGGTCTCTTATAATATTTTTCGTCATATATCTTCCATGTACAGACAGCGATCCGTTACATTTTTATTATATGTATACAGGATGTAACAAAAGGGGTATGTTAAGCGAAAAGCTATGTAAATAGCCCACTATAGAGAACCTATTTCCAAAATTTCAGACTCAAATTCACATTTTTATTTTTCCAGATAGTATGAAGAATTGCGAAACAACTCAGGAATGTCTATACAATCTTGAAAAATAAAAATGTGATTTCGAGTTTCAAATTTTGGAAATAGGATCTCTATAGTGGGCTATTTAGATAGCTTTTCGTTTTTGACGGCCGATTGGTCTAGTAGGTAGTGACCCTGCCTAAGACGCCATAGGTCCTGGGTTCGAATCCCGGTAGGTGCAAACATTGATATGATGAATATTGATGTTTGTTTCCGAGTCATGGATGTTTCTATACTTATCTATGTATTTATATACCGTTACTTAGTACCCACGACACAAGACCTTAGGGATCTTAGTGTGGGACTAGGTTAATGTGTTGTATAGTGTAAAAAAAAAAAAATTATAACCTACGAGCACTACTAAATATTATTATCTATAACTAATCACATTTATTATTTTCGCTTAACATACCCTTTCTGTTACACCCTATATAGATTGCATTGGTTTTGCCGGTTATGTTAGTCTGCACATTGGAAATACTTTAACGCGTCTACAATCCAGACGCAGTTGTAATAATCACATAATCCGTATGTCCATCGGTGGACTTCTCGTGACTGAAAATTACGCGCCCGTAATGACTAATGACACCCACGAGCGGTTCCACTTGCGGTTGACGGCTACGAAGTGGTCCACGATGTGTTGTCGCAGCCCGTCGCTGATGGCCCACAGCGTGTCGTTGACGGGCGCACAGTCCAGCATGATCATGTTCAGAGGGATGTCGCGGCGGAGGAACTGGATCTCGTCCCGCTTGGCTTCGTACTCGCGGATGCGGAGTGAGAAGTCCTGGAATTGCCATATAGGTACGTCATTTAAGCCTGGAATCTTACCCTTGGATCCACCGCTGACGGGAAAATAGCCACCATCTCACCTAAAGGACCTGTAATTTGACGTGAGATGGACGGACGACCTAGTCAAGGTCGTGGGAATCGGTTGGATGCAGGCCCCTTCCGACCGGCCGGAATGGAAACTGTTGGTAGAAGCCTATGTTCAGCATGGCTGAGAATGATGATAATGATGAGTTTGATGCTATCATACCTTCAAAAACGGCGGCGGCTCCAGCGCGAAGAACTGCATGAGATCCTGCATAGCAGTACCGTCCAGCAGGTAGTGGTACTGCACGTATCGGCTGAGGAAGGACGTTGGGCCAGCGCGGTTGGCGCAGAAGTGGCGTGTGCTGGCGGCGAGCGCTGCCGTCATGGCTTCCTCGTCAGGGTATACGCAGGTCAGGTGCGGCTGCGGCCGGTGCACGCCTGGGGAATGCGGGGTTGGGTGATTAGACTTACCAATGTATGGGAAGGATCGCTACATAATAAGTACCTAGATACCCGGTCTCATACAGAATCCAGCGTAAAAAGTTATGGTACATGTTTTTGTTTTTAAGTGTCGATTTTTCCAAACGTCAGACAGCCTATCAGAGGAGTACAGTTGATGTTGTCTTCTTCTTCCTTTAAAACTTAATCATGATAGAAACAGCTTCAACTTTTTTAAATGAAATTGTATTAGGCGTTACAATTCGGAAGTTCAAACATTCACTATGGGTGCGCCCACCACCGGGCCCTACACCCTCCACTGACCCTCGGATCTGATAACTCATAATTGCGACAACAGGCACCCGCACCAACTACAATCGCCACGAGAAACCAGACCCGAGCACCTAGCATGCAAGACGATACATTGCACCATTCCGAAATCAAAAACTAGATAAATAATCTACATAATCCTGAGGATGCCACGGTTGTTGGCGAAACATATCTTCAACTTTATTCTTCTGATAGGCTATCTCACGTTTGGAAAAATCGGCCCTAAAAGAAATAGTGCAAGTTGATTATCAATTTATTCTGCAATCTTCTTTTCGGCACTATGGAACGAGACACAGTGCCATGATTACAACTGGCATTAAAACTCCATCTACCTACATGTCTTTGGGCTAACTGGTGAAAAGTGGGTGTGTAATTTGCTCACTTTTGCCCAACGTCTTTGGGGCATAATGGGCGTGACTACAGGGTGTAACAAAAAGGGTATGTTAAGCGAAAAGCTATATGAACAGCCCACTGTAGCGAACCTATCCACAAAATTTGAGACCCGAAATCACATGTTTATTTTTCCGGATAGTATGGAGAATTTTTAAATATCTCAGGAATTTTCATACAATCTTGAAAAATAAAAATGTGATTTCGAGTCTTAAATTTTGTAGATAGGTTCTCTATAGTGGGCTGTTTACATAGCTTTTCGCTTAACATACCCTTTTTGTTACACCCTGTATACACCTATGTACGAATGTATATGGCCCACTATAGAGAACACTACACGAATACGAAATGGAGTAGCCAGAATCGCAGGATCGTAAAACAAATCCCACAGCCACGTCTGGCATAGCGAGGGTAGATGTTAATGATCAAGTTGCTAACTTGACGGCCGATTGGTGTAGTTGGTAGTGGCCATAGGTCCTGGGTTCGAATCCCGGTAGGTGCAAACATTGATGTGATGAATATCGATGTTTGTTTCCGAGTCATGGATGTTTATGTACCTATCTATGTATTTATATACCGTTGCTTAGTACCCACGACACAAGACCTTAGGGATCTTAGTGTGGAACTAGGTCAATGTGTTGTGAAGTGTGTGAATATTTAGCTACCCTACTTACCAGGATACATAATGCTGTCCACACTGGGCAGCTGATGGTTGACGTTGATGATGGCGTGGAACCACTTGGTGATGGTGGCCTTCATCTGCTCCAGGCTGGGCTCGAAGGTGAGGGTGGTGGAAGGGGGGTGAGCCATCAGCTTGATGCGGAGAAGCGGCCGCTTTATGTACGTGTAGTCAAAGTACTCGGTGCCGTAGTTGTTGCCATCCTAGAGAAGGAAAAACATTATTTCCTATAGATTCCTACGAATTTTTCTAAGGGCCTTATCAATAAGAAGCCTTACACTAGGTATAAGCTATATGCAGTTTAACCTGACAGATTTACCGTATATTTTTTTAAAAGTTTCCAAAACTACTAACCCAATAATTAGCGAAGTACTCAGCAAAATGGGCGACACTTCTCTCGACCAAATCTCGCACCTGCCCCGACATCAAACCGTGAATGCATCTGCAAAAAAATGCTTTTTTTTACATGATCATAAAGTATAAAAATTATTAGTAAAGAAATGAAAAAAAATTCACCCGAGTGAGATTTGAACTCACGACCTCTCGCGAACCGTGCTTTCGCTCTAACCAACTGAGCTATCGGGTCAATTAACTTGGATGACGAATTTTACCATCTCTTTTTGCATTACATTTTTGTTAACGTTATTTTACATCCTGATAGCTATACATAAGCCAAATCTCAGTAAACAAAGCTGAATCCCTCAGCACAATGTTTTTATGATGAAACGATCAACCATATCCTAACGGATTATATACTGGAGAAATGTCTCATAAAGGCCATAATGATCATAAAGGCCTGAGGCCTGGATGCTTAGACAAATCACTATGGGTGCGCCCACCACCGGGCCCTACACCCTCCACTGACCCTCGGATCTGATAACTCATAATTGCGACAACAGGCACTTGCACTAACTACAATCGCCATGAGAAACCAGACCCTTAGACAATGTAAATTGTGAAGAGTGAAAGAAAATGTAACATCGTTTGGTTGGCATCGACGTTCTTTGTCGCCACACTCTCACCAATAGCGATTATCATCACGTGACTTGACGAACGCGCAAAAATGAAAGCTTCCTAACAAGTAATACCGTATTCATTGTATGCTGTTCTACATACATATACACACATCTATGTTCCCAAAATGCACACACTGCAAAATCACACAGGATATCCTATAGCTACGTTTAACTTCGACGGCCGATTGGTTTAGTAGGTAGTGACCCTGTCTGCGACGCCATAGGTCCCGGGTTCGAATCCCGGTAGGTGCAAACATTGATGTGATGAATATCGATGTTTGTTTCCGAGTTATGGATGTTTCTATACTTATCTATGTATTTATATACCGTTGCTTAGTAACCACGACACAAGACCTTATCTTAATGTGGGACTGAGTTAATGTGTTGTAAAGTGTGTGAATATAAAAAAAAACTTAGCGACGCAGACGTAAAAGATCAACGACAAATGCTATCTTATCACCAGAGGTCGGAATTAGGTAGAGTCATTTATGTACTTGCACTGATTTCATACAGCGAAAGAATAAAGTGGATATGCCTCAAATGATTCTAATGGGCCGTTTGAATAAGCAAAACCTCACGAGTCTAGGATAGAAGCAAAAGTATTTGCTCGTATTTATAAAAAAGTTGAAGTATGCGTATGAGAATTTCCTTAAGACTATTAATAATTTGTATTGTGAACTAATGTACCTAAATACTAATAAACATTTTATGTTAATTATCTTTGTTTTATTTGTCTATCTCTGAGGGTTTTATTATTATTTATTTGTAATATTGTTGGCCACACGGGATTGTCCATTAGAAATCCTGGGAAGGTCCACATTAATATCAACATTTCGATGCAAGTACATAAATGACTCTACCTAATTCCGACCTCTGCTTATCACCTGAGACAACGTTTTTAAGCTCCTTAATCAACTCGCACACAGAAGGGGACTTACTTGAAAAACTCTTCAACTTCAAACTGGCTTTCCTTGCGTTTTTTGGCGACATAGCCAGACCAATGGTGGCGCATCTTCACCATCGTATCGGCCACGTCTATCAACCAGTTGTCGACTAGTTCCGCTCTAGTTTCCGCACAGAGTTTGTACAGGCGATCGGAAAACTCCGCCGGGTATTGCGGGAAGGGGGTCGTTTCTTGCATCTTGTTCATGTCGCATATTAACATGTTTTGGTATCTGTGTATATGAGAGATGTTTATATTATTAAAATTGGGCTACAGCAGAATAAAGTTTGGTATTGTTGTTGGTAGGGTTGTATGGTTCATACAATCTTAGAAAACCAATATGTTATATCGATGTCTCGCTCGCACGCGCCGCCCTCTCTGTCCAGCGCGCTCACCTGTCGTGCCAGATCCTCCGCAGCTCTATGAGCACCGGGTTGCCGAGGCAGTAGCGGTAGCGCATCGCCTGTCTCGCTCGCACGCGCCGCCCTCTCTGTCCAGCGCGCTCACCTGTCGTGCCAGATCCTCCGCAGCTCTATGAGCACCGGGTTGCCGAGGCAGTAGCGGTAGCGCATCGCCTGTCTCGCTCGCACGCAGGCGGCGTGCCACGGCACGGGCGCGCGCACGTGCAGCGCGGGCCACAGCGGGGGGAGGAAGGCGATGCGCAGGCGCATGCGCTCGCTAGGATCTTCCAGGATGTACGACAGGAGGCATCTGGAAGGAGTTCGTCTTACATCAGCTGCACCGTATACAATATATCGTAAATTCTAAATTGACAATAAAATAATTTGAACATGGCCTTTCTGTATAGGTGGAGGGTTTTTCTTTACCCTGAAACTACAGCCACTCCTACCTCTTCATGGCCCACGTGAACTGGTCCCTGATCTCCTGCTCGCTCTGCCTCACGCAAGCCTGGTACGTGAGGATCATGAGCCGGCGCTTGATGCCGGCCGTCTGCTGGTCTACCACGCGCTTGGCCTTTCGGTATAAGTGGGTTGGGAAGTCGGACAGATGCTTGCCTACTAATGCCTGTGGAAATAGATAAGTAAGATCACCTATTGGCACCTTGAACAAGTTGAGAAATCACTACCTATCTCTTAGTTGCTCCTGTAATATGTTTTCACTAAATATTATAAAACAGAGTCGATTCCCGCTGTCTGTTCCTATGTATGCGTTATATGCGTATAATTTTGGGGTTTTCCTTTAGGCGATGAGCCATTTTTGTTTTTTGTCAGAGCCGTATGTATACAGGATGTTTTTTCGTTGCCACCCTTAACGAAGGGTTCTGGGAAACAATGTAATTTTTTTTTCTTTATAATTACTTGATCGGGCGAAATTTAGTGTCCAATGCTAATGCTAGTTTTTTTATAGACAGATAGTAATTATTTCTCATAAAAAAATCTTGCTACACGCGTCAATGTGCATTTATGCAGAAAAACGCAGTCTATTTACTCAACTTTGGACCCTAATATTTTGGAAACCAGACACTTCCCAGGCATGCTTCCATGGAGAAAAATGATCGTGATGATGAGGAGATTCCGTAGTTTTCGGGAACGTTGACGACCAAAAATCACCCTGTATGTATGTATGTATGTGTATATCTTACTGTGTTAAGATAATACTCGATCCGTCTCAAGTCGTCCGGGTGTATATATCGGTAATGCTCCTCCTCCGTCTCCCTTAACATCTCGAGCTTCTGTTGGTCCGGGTCGCGAGGCAACTCGGACTCTAGACGAGCTAGATGTCTGGAACCACCATTTTAACCATACATTTGTTGTTACAAGTCTACACTGAAAAAGCTTTGGGTCCTAGGGTTTTAAAGCCACACTCATTATCCTCATCGAGCCAGCGAGCGTTGACATCCAAATTTTTCTGATCTACAAATTTTTCAAGTAATTTTTGCTACATCTACGTAATTATCTCATCGGGTCTTTTTTTTATTCGATCTAGTAACACTAATTTTTAATTCGATCAGAACCGACATTAGCTAGAGCGAGAAATATAACAGAAATTCCCTACCCTAACCCCCTGCCCTAACCTTCCCTTTCTAGTAAAAGACGGGTCAAAGCTACAGAAAGGGATAGAGCGACGGAAGAAGAATTTACTTTTTTAACGCCTCCGCTGCCGCCTTTTCAGCTTCTTCTTTCTCCTGTCTCTTCTTCTGTATTCTTCTTTTTTTCGCGTCGGCTTCTGCTTGTTTCTTCCTGTCATACGCTCCGGATACTAAATCTTCTAAACGCACCAATCCTAAACATCAAACAATCATCAAACAGCACCAACCATAGTCATGATCATCATGAACAATCACAATGACCTTTCCATATTAATCATTTTATAAATTAAAAATACTGAATACAGAAGGAAATATAAACAAGAATCAAACTTCTACAACTTCAAAACACAACGTACTTTGCATGTATTGTGACCCTTTTATAATGAGATCATTAATCTAATAAAGTATCAGTGAAAATATTTAACTTGCCTTCGTCTAACCCTCAGGTTTCTAAAATAAAGTACCTTTCTGTAATTTCAGCTTGTCCCTTTCCTTCTTCTCTGCTGCCAGTATGTCTTTCTCCCTCTCGAGCAAGGACTTGATCGGCGGGAATTGAAGCTCCCCGTTGGGTCCGATAGGCCCGTACAGGGTTGGCTTTGCGCGCTTTTTGGGAGGCATGTTCACTAGACGCATAGTTTTCGTAGGGGAGGTGTAGCAGTTGCCTACAATTTAGTTAAACGTTTGAATTCGTTTTTTATAACAGAAAGTGCACTAATAGATCAGAAATCTTACAAAATACTAGCGGATCCGACAGACATTGTCCTGTCCCACGCCTTAAATGCAAACTTTCTGAAATATGCTGTAACCGTAATAAAAACATTGTGTAATTGACCTATTTGTGAATATAAACCATTTTCGAAACCACTTGAGAACACACAAAAAAATCATCAAAATCGGTTTAGCCATTTTAGAAGAACTTCAATTACAAACACACGAACAGAAGATATAAAGATAAAGGAAACATTTCCGAGATATAACAACCATCTACCGGACGT
The DNA here is from genome assembly GCA_014607495.2 of Carposina sasakii. NCBI lineage: Eukaryota > Metazoa > Arthropoda > Insecta > Lepidoptera > Carposinidae > Carposina > Carposina sasakii. Next base: position 13,673,941 of record CP053157.1, on the reverse strand, counting down.
AACTGAAACTATTATCCTTGTGAGTAATCGACACAGCGACTACAGCGCAGTCTGCCGGATCCTATATAAAAGGTTCTATAACATCAACAACAATACAAATCTTCTGTTCGTGTGTTTGTGACTGAACTCCTTCTAAACGGCTGGACCGATTTTAATGAAATTTTTCGTGTGTGTTCAATTAGGTTCGAGAATTGTTTAGATTTACAATTCGGTCAACGATATTTTGTTATCCACGCGGACGGAATTCAAAAGCATTATTCAGTTGACCGAATTGTGAATCTAAACCATCCTCGAACCTACTTGAACACACACAAAATAATTTATTAAAATCTGTCCAGCTGTTTAGAAGTAAATCCATTACAAACGCAAAAATAGAAGATTTGTTTATGTAAAAAAAAGGAAACATTTCCAACGATCTACTGGGTGTAACTGAAACCAAAGTATATTTTTTAATATTCGACACAGCGACTGCACCGCAGTCTGCCGGATCCTATGTAAAAAGTTCTAACATATACAACAATATAAATCTTCTTTTCGTGTGGTTTTAATTGAACTTCTTCTTCTAACGGCTGGACCAATTTTGATGAAATTTTGTATGTATGTTTATGTTGGTTCGAGTTCACAATTAAGTCAACTAAATAATGTTTTTGGACTCCGTCCGCGTAGACTGCAGAGAAAACAAAATGTCGTTGACCGAATCGTAAGTCTATAAATCATTCTCGAACCCTCTCGAACACACAAAATTTCATCAAAATATGTTGAGCCGTTTAGAGGGAAATCCATTACAAATACACGAACAGAAGATTTTTATATATAAAGATTAATAAGAAAATAAAAAAAAATCACCCGAGTGAGATCAACTAATATCATAATTTTGAAAGGTTGTAAGAAGGTAACCTTCACACAAAAACTACTGAACGGCTTGTGATAAAACTTGTCAGATATTGAGCTGTAAGTCATAAATAATAACTCATTACTATTAAGTTCAGTGTGGATCACTAGTTTAAAAAAAGTAGTAACTCCACGTAAAAGAAGATTAGAATAGGTTTAAATTCACTTAACACGTTCACTGCCGCCGGCTACGTGTTTGCATTTCCTGAGCTTTAGAGGCGTAGTCAACTGTGTTGGCATGCTTAGAAAATCTTCCAGCAGCGAACGTGTTAATCGGATTCCCGCTACGACGGCTAGTTTATAAGTACTGATGATAATGCTCTTGGTATGACAGATCTGAAAACCGCCCCCGATTACGTAACTTGCAGCAGCAGAGCCGTACCAATACAACAGCGAAAATTGAGAATGTGTGAGTGCGCGGGGCGCGGGAGGATGCCTCGTCCAAGTTACTATTCAGAGGGCGGATAGTATCCGGATACCCGTCTGCAGTGTTTACCAGTCGAGTCGCTCGGCTTGGTGTGGTCGAAGCTGTCCCGGTACGGCACTCCTCGCGTCCACGACTCTCGCTGCATGAGGGGAGGGAACTCGCTGCAGAGACCCTCGCCTTCGCCTGCAGTTAGCATTGTTACTGGTTACTTTTTAAATAGGTTCCACCTACACAGATAGTAAACCTTCCAATACTGCAATACACAATACCTAGTCCCAGAATAAGATCCCTTAAGGCTTGGGTACTACATACATACATACTGGGTGTAAAAAGACAACTTTGCTCTTTTAATACCTCGTATTTTTTGTAACATCACGATCATTTTTTTCTATGGAAGCACCCCTGGGAAACCACGGATTTTCAAGATATTGAGGTCCAAAGTTACATGAATATCTGCATTTTTTTTAAATAAATCCATCTTGAAACAGTTAACAAACATTTTTTTAAAAGACACCATATTAATATTTAAAAATGTTAGTTTTGTAGGTACATTTGTCAATCGAATACGTTGCTTGCAATAAGAGATTTTTTTTTTTCAAATTTTCGTTTCCCAGGATTGGTTCCATAGGAAAAAATTATCGTTACGTTACAAAGAATACGAGGTATTAAAAAAATAACGTTGTCTTTTTACACCCTGTATACACACGGCTGTGTTTCTGAGATGGAGTAGCCAGAACTGCAGGATCATAAAGGAGATCCGCAGCCACATTAGCATAGCGGGGACAAACGTAAATGATTGTGACAAGCTGCTAGCTTATCGCCTGAGAGAATGCCCTAGACCCTTAATCCGACTCTTACGACATGCACGGAAGGAGATGCAGCTGATGTATTTTAGTCACGCCCCGCATCAGCACAAGCTGATTTCCCTATCGTGATGGAACTATACCTTCAGGATAGTAGTTCCTGGCAGCCTGCAGCATGACGCTGTCCTTCTGCAGCTCGTCATCGTATCCGGCGCGCGGCAGTTCCAGCCGGGAGGGCTGGCGGCGCGCGGGGGGAAGGAAGCGCGCGGGGCAGCGGGGGGCGCCTTTACGGTCGCCGCTCGCCATTGTTCCACTATAGTACCATTATAAAAATGAGTAGGACGAATCTACCCATGAATATTTTTTAAGTTGACATTTGGCTCTCAGACCAGTTTTTCGTGGGCGAGATGTCCCATAACCCCTTCATCCAGCAGATACTCGCGATCCTGACTAGGTTGTCTGTCAATCATGCGGGTGGCCTTTCCACGCAGCAAGCTGCTTGCCAGTACATGGTACTTACTCTAGAACATTTCGGCCACATTGGTTCTTTGAGATATGCCCTGCCACTGCCACTTTAGCTTGTCGTTGGGCTATTTGCGGTGACTTTAATTCCTCTACGTCTACGTCTACCTCATTGTTGATCAACGCAGTGGACTGCACAGAATTACTACTGAAACTGAAACTTTTGAAATCACATATTCATTTTGTAAACCTAACACTATTTGGATATTTGTGGGCTCTGTATTACAAGGTAGGATCACAAGTACCTATTACGGGTTAGTATCAATGTTAGTACCCTTTCCTTTCCTAGTGGAAAGGCTAAGCTACGCCGGCAGTGGTATAGATATTGATTTTACAAAGCAATAAGGTAATCTTTCTACTTTCTATTAGGTACTAGCACTACTACGCAGGCTGCTTCCGACCGACTTATGGAGGTTGTTGGGGGAGGCCAATGTCCATGGGCGGATCCAGGGAGGTGAACATGGGGGTCACCGCCCCCTGGGGCCTTAGATTAGACCAACTTAGGTTTAATTTATGTTCAATTGTACATGTCGCTAAGTTTTAACTGTCGCTAAGTTCCCAAAGTTATCAAATTATGACCACCCCCTGACTCCAGCCTGGATCCATAACTAAACTACCTTAATAAGTGTAAAATCGTACCTTTATTCAGATATCAGGGGAACATTTCTCTATTATCAATATTATAGAAATCCACTTGCACTTTATCAAACATAAACAAACTTGTTGCCAACTGACAACCACGGGACGCGTTGTCATGGGAATTATCATTAATGTCAAAATGCAGAAAGAGTATTTTATCAACATGAAGCAGAAATAAAGAGGAGCTGTGATATTTCTATAGGCAGTTGTTTATTGAACGGAAAGCTACCTGACGCCAACAATCTTGTTGAATGCTTACGTCAACAATCATGCTTATAACCTCAGATTAAGTTTTAAAAAAACCTTTTATACATAATCTGAGTTTATAACCAGATAATATTAATTGCATTAGTATAATAGGTATATTGATCACCTCAAAAGTAGATTTATTTTAGTATGAATAAATATTAAGAGATTTATTATAAAACTAGTGGACGCCCGCGACTCCGTCCACGTGGACTTCAGAAAAACAAAATGTCGAAATTACCCGGGATAAAAACATTTTCCCGGGATAAAAAGTAGCCTATATGTTAAGTAGGACCGGTCACAATATTTTCCTGAAAACTGCATCGAAATCGGTTCAGCCGTTTCTGAGATTAGCGTGCACAAACGCACAGACAAACAGACAAACCGACAAAAAATCCAAAAATCATTGTTTTGGGTACTATTGCGTTGATAAAGGTATTCTATATTTTTTTTTTATATATATCTTCCATGTACAGACAGCGATCCGTTACATTTTTATTATATGTATAGATGAATAAAAGACAATATTGTATTAAAAGATTTATTATAAAATTTAAAAATCATTTCAATAGATAATTGACATCATAGCATTGTCTTCAATGCTCAATCTAAACATTTTTTGGCAGGATAATATAAGGAAAATATAAGTATAACTGTATAAATATTCCTATAGAAGATATGTATGCAATTATTATATATATGTCGTGGCCATATTGTTAAATTGATCATTTCATGAAATGGTCGAGCATTTCATGAAGTGGTCGCATTTCATGAAGTGGCCAATTCAATTTGACCAGATCGTTAAATCGTCTACATTTCACGATTTTGTCATCCACGTTTGGCCAAATCGTATTAACAGGGTGTCCATAAAATCCGAATGTGGTAAGAGCTTACACCATATATAAGTATACCATAAGGTATGATGGTATCATTTTTTTTGCTATTATTTATGTGATATTTTCACAATATAATATTTAAAAACATAAAAGACTTTACAAAAGCGATTCGCATCTGGCACATCGCCGGACGCTGCCTGGGCACGCTCGCTCCGCTCGCTCGGCTCGTGCGTCATTTGTCATAGTCTAACCTAACCTAACCTAACCTATCGTAATCTAAGGTTTTTGTTTAACAATATTATTATAAACCACCATTAAGTCTAATATACATTATACAATATAACACACTATCCGTGAACTTCTTCTGCATAGTCACCCTACTCTCTTTAATTTGTTTTATAACCTAAAAAGAAAAATCCGCCATCTTCACACATAAATAAAACGCGCGCAGCGCCTCTACCGGTGATTCATGTAACTATTTTACGATATGATCAATAATCTTGACCACTTCATGAAATGATCGGGCGTTTAGTTGCCCATATCGAGAAACGATTTTTAATCATCGATCTGCCCAAACCATATCATGATGTGGCCAATAGACAGTTGAACTTTTCATGAAATGCGACCATTTCATGAAATGCTCGACCATTTCATGAAATGATCAATTCTACGATATGGCCACGACATATATATTATATTAATATTTTTTAGTGCCACATTAATACTTAAGGACTAATAACGTTGCCAAAAACGTAATGAGAGAGATGGTCAAATTCGTCACCCGAGTTAATTGACCCGTTAGCTCAGTTGGTTGCACGGAATGCGAGAGGTTATGGGTTCAAGTACCACTTGGGTGATTTTTTTTTTTTCATTTCTTAAAACATATATATAACTTAAGGACTTTTTTGTTTTCCTATCATAGAAAAAAATTATTTTAGCAGAAAGACATACCCTCAACAACCCCCAATTCTGTTAACGTTTTCAGCTGAAACGGAACAGTCGTAGGTTACGGTCAAGTTAGACACATTTCAGCATACCACAGACAGCTGGTTACGATTTTGGATATTTTGATTATGATCATACTCGTACCACTGAGTGTTAAAATATACTTACTAGTCACCTAAACGTAACGTAATATTTCTTCGTATCGCGCTTCTTTAGCTATTCTATTTCGGCTGCGTTTCAGATGGAAAGTTTACCAGAATCGGAGGGCAAGTTTATTTATCACTATACCGATAAACAATACCCATTCTCTTATGATTTTATTACTTACAAAAGTATCCATAAGGGATAATAAATTTGGCAAAGTTAAATATAATAGAAAAATTGCACCCTTATACCTTAAAATTAATTATACAGGGTGTAACAAATGGGGCATTTTAAGCGAAAAGCTATGTAAATAGCCCACTACAAGGAACCTATCCACAAAATTTCAGACTCGAAATCACATGTTTATTTTTCCAGATAGTATGGTAAATTGCTACACAACTCAGGAACGTTCATACAATCTTGAAAAATAAACATGTGATTTCGAGTCTCAAATTTTGGAAATAGGTTCTCTATAGTAGGCTATTTACATAGCTTTTCGCTTAACATACCCTTTCTGTTACACCCTGTATACATAGTAAGTACCACTGTCTGGAATAAACTAGAATAGCTAAGAGATCATTTTTATAAACTGACACTGTATTGTGTAGATTATGCTAACTCGTATACTGGGAAGACAAGGTTTCACCAAGAGAGGTGACATTAAGGTCGCTTCACTCTTTTAGCAGGTTTGTTTCCACAATGTAAGTGAGCAGTGTATAGTGATGTCTCGCTTACCTAATGGAGTTTCCAAGCCCGTAGATTTAGGCACATAGTTCAAATACTTTTGGATATGTTACAAACAGTTCGTATAATACAAATAATGGAACGAGCGTAGCATGCTCTTGCGCAGGATTCGACATAGCTTTATATTAATTTACCTTAAACTGTTTTTATTTATAAGCTATTCAAATAAATAAATAATAAAAAATAATAATAATAAATAAAGTTTTGTAGTTTCTTAGAATTTGTTTAATTGCACATGTTACCCTGTTGTTGACAATTTCTCTTTACTTGCTTGGCTTGCTGGAAGAGATCTCTGGTAGAGATAAGCTTGCCATTGTACATGCATCTCTTCTTTAATGTTGTATGCCATATTTCTTTTTGTGTATGTGCAATAAAGAATAAAGAATAAATATACACATTATTATACTGGACATTACAACATGTTAGAAAATACTTCAAAATTATTCGTTGGTCGCCATTTCCATCAGATGGCACCTATTTAACTATCACGTTTGTTGTTTTCTCACTAAACACAACACTTATACAACTTTGATTATAAAAATATATGTATATTGTACTAATAGTTATTATTATTTACGGTAAAAATTGGACATAGTTATGCAAACGGGAACCAATCCATTAATGTATTAAATAAAATTTTAGGCTACATAAGCACTCAAAAATGAACTTTCTTTCAACCTTGTAAACATCAAAATAATCTGTAAATTTTGTTAGAATTCGATGTTTATGTGGGTTGGTTCCCGTTTGCATAACTAAGTCCAATTATAAGTGATAACGACAGTAGAAAGGCAAAACGCTAATAATCGAAAAGGAATTATTATGCATTTAAGCGATATATTGAGTTCATTTTTCACCAAAGTGGCGCTTTAGTGTTTTTTACCTTTCTAATGCCAACAATAAATAATTAATCGTCTTAAATATATCAAAAACGTGTATAAAATAGCCTCAAAACAAGGATAGTTTGGTCATTTATTATTATAGAACCTCTTTTTCTAACTAAAACTACACTACTGTAGTACACAGATTAAATATACTTACATTTATATTTTGACAAGAGGTCGAAAACATCTATTTTAGTGCCAGGCCGCACTACGGTTTTTTCCCGCATGCGGTTAACCGCGTAACCGCACAACCACTCGAGACGCACACACTACGGTTAAAAACCGGGAGTATATGTTCTATGGACAACAAATTTAGGCGCAGTTTTTACCCGCTAGTCATGTAACAAAACGCGGTCTTAAAATCAGTCGCGGGAAAAAACCGTCAGTGCGGCCGCTTCCATTGGTTTCCTTTAGTCACAAAGTCAGGCGGTTAAAAACCGCGGCGGTTTTGCCTTAGTGCGGCCTTATGGCGCAATTTCATTAGTCGACAGGGCCCGCATGCGGGGTGCGGGAGATTTTTGGAACGCGTGCCACAGGGCCCGCATTCGGGGACCCGCTTTCATTAGTCGATAGGGTCCGCATGCGGGATGTAGCTAGAACCTCCATGTTCGTCGATAGTTATTAACAAGAGTGCCACTGAAACAGACGTTCTTGCTATGGATCAACAATTAATGTTATGTGGAGCAATTTTGATGTCTGTGTCTTATTGAAGAATATTAGCCTAATTGAAGAAAAAGAAATTGAATTGAATAATGAAAAGTATTAGACTCGCGACCCGCAAGCTGTATACAGGGTGTAACAAAAAGGGTATGTTAAGCGAAAAGCCATGTAAATAGCCCACTATAGAGAACCTATCCACAAAATTTGTGATCCGAAATCACATGTTTATTTTTCCCGATAGTATGGAGAATTTTTAAATATCTCAGGAATTTTCATACAATCTTGAAAAATAAAAACGTGATTTCGAGTTTCAAATTTTGGAAATAGGTTCTTTATAGTGGGCTATTTATACAGCTTTTCGCTTAACATACCCTTTCTGTTACACCCTGTATATCGACCGATGAATTTCATTGGTCGATATCACGGACAGTATAAATAAAGCATGCGGGGAATCCCGAACGCGTATCGACTTGTTATCTTTGTATGCTGTGTACCGAACGAGTTAACGACCGATGAAATTGCGCCATTAGACTTAATCAAGAAGCGCGATAAACGTGTAAAAGCCTGCAAGGTTCATAGCAAACAATAATATAGTTTACAAACTTTTCTTTAACACGTTCTTTGCCGGCTGATTTTCTTAGCACACTGACATCAGCCTAGTGCCAAAACGCAAATAAGCATCATTGGCACCTATAGAAAACCAACGCAAATCGGTGGCAGTTAATATGTCAAAACCTCCTTCATGCAACATAGGAAGCATCAAAGCCACTTCTTCCCCCCCTCTATATGATGTAACCCATTATTTGAACCTTTCCAACTAAACGAGCTATCGGTATCGCCGTCGTCATTCGACCTTGACTTGTCGACATAAGAGGAATTCGGTCTGTGTTCCTTAAGGTAAGACCTCGGTCTACCTTCGAGGTAGGAGTGACTGAGACGCGAGGCATCGAAGTGGTAGCCGGCGTTGGAGGGTTTGCGGACCTCCTTGAGGTACCTAAACGTGTGGCTGTCTGGTCCTCCGTCCTGCTCCTTTGGACTGTACAGCCACTCTGTTGGGCAACCATATGATTAACCGCGTTGTCTCATTAATTTCAAATAAACATACTTACAACTAACGTTTTTAGGAAACGTTTTTTGAAGACTAAAATCTACTAAATACTGCAAACTAACTAAGACTTCTACATATAGCATTATTATATCTATGCTGGCTACGAATTATTTTGTAACATGCACATTAAATAAGATTCAGATCGAACTGCTGTGGTTTAAAGGTGGAGGCCTTTGACCACTATAGACAAGTGTGGATAAATGAATTTCACGAATGCTGCCATAATAAGCCCTAGTACTTACCTCCATTGGACACTTTAGCAATGGCGGCCAGCAAGAAGTCTTTATCCTTGGCCTGCAGCACCAACATATGTCTCAGTATCTCTACCATAGAACGCTGTGCGGAGGCTTTCGCGTGCGTGTAGTATACCAGCACACTAGGTGAGATCAAAACGAATAATGTATGTTAAACAATTTTGTATCTTCGTCAAGGGTTCGCCCAGCACCGGGCCCTACACCCTCCACTGACCCTCAAATCCGCCGACAAGACACTGCTGTCGCAACGAGAAGCCAGATCCAAGCACCTAGCATTCAACCATAAATACATAGCTGCTAATGCGAAAACCAATTAAAATTGATAATCGACATATGTTTCGCTAGGATTAGTTTTTCAAGTTAGTTCTAACTACCGCACCAAGTAACTAACAACTAAAACCAATGTATGTCAGCGGAGGGTGTAGGGCCTGGTGGTGGGCGAACCCTCGATGGAAATTTGAAGTTCCGAATAGTGACGCCTAATACAATTAAATAAATAAACAAATCGGGATGAAAAAATAACGTTGCCAAAAAGTAATTTAAGAAAGAGATGGTAAAATTCGTCATCCTAGTAAACGACCCGGTAGCTCAGTGGTAAGAGCACTGGCACGGAATGCAGAGGTCGTGGGTTCGATTCCCACTCGGGTGAGGAATTTTTGCCATTTCTTTATTAATAATTTTAAAATATTAAGAAAGTAATGGCATATATACTAAAAACATAGCAACATATCGAAATCACATTTTTATTTTTCAAGATTGTATGAAAATATATATTTTATATGTATATATATATGCATGTATATGTATATATATATGTATATATATATGTATATATATATGCATGTATATGTATATATATATGTATAGCGGGCACAGGATGCTAATGAACAGTGAGAAGTTGTCCCCTTGAGGGTTGAATTTTTTAAAATATTTCCTTAGAGTCAGACTATAATATATATAGGTAATGCATGTGGGAATTGTGAAAATGCAAACGCTTCGGGCCCCACCGGGCCACTAGTTATTTTTTGGCCCTGTTGGCCCAAATCATTGTGTGAAACTTTGATATCGCGTTCTAGGATTTGTATGGTTCTGCAAGCCTAGCATAACCTGCGAAACACGATATGATAAACCGATTTATCGACACGTAGCCTGTCAAATGTTGTATAGCCCCCATGTTGAATATTGTATACGGAGGATACGATATCGTGCGATACGATATCCACGATGCGTGGTCATGCTAGGGGGGCTGTCTTGCGTCAGATAGAGCCTAGATATCTACAGCTACATTAGAGCATGTTTCTACTTACGCCAACAGTAGCAAGAGGAACCCGACGGCGCCCGGGCGTGTGATGAAGCTCAGCACGGTCCACACAGTGGGCTGGCGAGAAAGATGTAAGGCTTCTCCCGCCACGCTGTAAACGTGCTCGAAGCCGAGGAACGGGCCACAGGCGGGGGACGATCTGACAACACAGATATATATTGTGAGTACATAGACACAGGCTATTACCTGATTTACAGTAGCAAAGCCGAAGCTATGCGACAACGAAAGTTGAGTGTGTGTGCGTGCGCGTAACGAGCGCTCGGCGTCCTCCCGCGCCCCGCACCTCGCCCCCCGCACACACACATATTCTCCATTTTTGCTACCGCATTGCTTAGGCTCTGCTACTGCAAGTTACGTGGTCAGCCTGCCGGTCTCCTATAAAATCCAGTCTAAATAGTGTCTCCACATCAATATACAGGGTATACAGGGTGTCCCAAGAAATAGTGTCAAGCGGAAGTCCAAGGACAGAATACCCCTAGGGGTACCCGAATTACCCCCATGTATGTTCCGCGACTTTTTATAGTTTTCGAGATATGATTTTTTTTCATATTTTTTTGTTAAACCTTGGCTTATTTAACATTATTGGTCACAGAGACATCAATTGTTGAGATACAAGCTTGATTTTTTTTTCTGAAATAGGTGAACAGTAGCACTTGCAAAAACAAAAGCAATTGTGAGCCGATATGCTACTATTAAGCCATTAAAAAAATGTTGAATCCTAAGTTTGTTAAAATGTTTAAATTAAAGATCTCTTTTGAAACGATTTAAAAAAAAAACTTATCCCAAAAATGTCTCCAAAATTATTTTTAAAAACTTTCCAATTTCGTCAGCTATTTGCCATGTAAATTTGATTGAGCTATCTCCACGACTTCATACTTGAAAAAATGTTTGAAACACAGTAAGTCGAAAAAACTTAATTAAAAGATTGGGCCGAATAAAACTAAAAAAATGTTATTATTGATTGTTTATTATTAAATCACAAAAAGTTTTCGAAATGTCGCCCTTCCTGCTCGATACAAATTCTACATCGCCTTAAAAAAATTTCTTTTAGTCGTAAGAACGCTACCCTGTTGCTTTTTATTGTTTTTTCTGCTTGTCTTAGTTTTGTTCGTAGTTTCGCTATGTTTCTGATATCCTTGGCGTAAACTAATTCTTTATAATACCCCCAAACGAAGAAATCGATGGGGTTTAAGTCGGGAGACCGTGGCGGCCAGGCACTTCGGAGTGCACATCAATTGGGATTTCTAAGCGCAATAAATTGGTGAGCTATGTCTTTCTCGTCAAGAGATTATGCGCTTATGCATTACTTTTATGGCTATGCAAAAGGAAATGCTTCGGAAGCGGCTAGATTGTACAGACAGCAGGTACAAAACAGTGGTGAACCTCAGCCTGAGACTTGGCCTGATCATCGTACAATTTTGCGAGTCCATAATAGTTACATGGAAGGTCGCCTACCAGGTAGAAGACCCGGGCGTCCATCACAAATGCATGACCCAGATGTGGTCGATTCAGTGGTCGAAGAAGTGGCAAGAGACCCATCAGTTAGTGTCAGAACCATAGAACGCCGCACCGGAATTCCAAAATCAGAAGCACATCGGATACTACAAAAAGAGGGATTTCACCCATATCATATTCAAAAAGTTCAGCAGCTTAAGCCCGAAGATTATCCGAGAAGGGTGGCGTTTTGTCAAGAAATGTTGCGGCGTCAAGCTGAAGACGCAAATTTTTTTAATACGATTTTGTGGACCGACGAATCTCATTTTAAACGATGTGGAATTTTCAACATTCACAATTATCATTCTTGGAGCATTGAAAATCCACACATGACGCGTGCCTCCAATTTTCAAGAACAATTTAGTGTGAACTTGTGGTCAGGCATCTTAAATGGACAGCTGATTGGCCCCTTTCAACTGCCTGACCGATTAAATGGCGAGTCCTACTTGGAATTTTTACGGCAAGATCTCGACGGTCTTTTAGAAAATGTAGACCTATTAACGCGTAGAAATATGATATTTCAAAACGACGGCGCTCCATGTCACTTCGCGAGGATTGTCAGACAACATTTAACCGAAAGGTTTGGAGACAAGTGGATCGGCCGTGGGGGGCCCATTGCCTGGCCGCCACGGTCTCCCGACTTAAACCCCATCGATTTCTTCGTTTGGGGGTATTATAAAGAATTAGTTTACGCCAAGGATATCAGAAACATAGCGGAACTACGAACAAAACTAAGACAAGCAGAAGAAACAATAAAAAGCAACAGGGTAGCGTTCTTACGACTAAAAGAATTTTTTTAAGGCGATGTAGAATTTGTATCGAGCAGGAAGGGCGACATTTCGAAAACTTTTTGTGATTTAATAATAAACAATCAATAATAACATTTTTTTAGTTTTTATTCGGCCCAATCTTTTAATTAAGTTTTTTCGACTTACTGTGTTTCAAACATTTTTTCAAGTATGAAGTCGTGGAGATAGCTCAATCAAATTTACATGGCAAATAGCTGACGAAATTGGCAAGTTTTTAAAAATAATTTTGGAGACATTTTTGGGATAAGTTTTTTTTTAAATCGTTTCAAAAGAGATCTTTAATTTAAACATTTTAACAAACTTAGGATTCAACATTTTTTTAATGGCTTAATAGTAGCATATCGGCTCACAATTGCTTTTGTTTTTGCAAGTGCTACTGTTCACCTATTTCAGAAAAAAAAATCAAGCTTGTATCTCAACAATTGATGTCTCTGTGACCAATAATGTTAAATAAGCCAAGGTTTAACAAAAAAATATGAAAAAAAATCATATCTCGAAAACTACAAAAAGTCGCGGAACATACATGGGGGTAATTCGGGTACCCCTAGGGGTATTCTGTCCTTGGACTTCCGCTTGACACTATTTCTTGGGACACCCTGTATATAAAGACAACTTTGTTCTTTTAATACCTCGTACTCTTTGTAACATCACGATCATTTTTTTTTTCTATGGAAGCACCCCTGTGAAACCACGGGTTTCCAAGATATTGAGGTCCAAATTTACATTAATATGAACATTCTTTTTACATAAATCCATCTGAATTCGGTTAACAAAAGTTTTTTCAAAGATACCATGTCAAAATGTTAGTTTTGCAGGTACATTCGTACTTTGCGCATCAAACGAATACATTGCTTGCAATAAAATGACAGTACATTCTCATAATTTTTTGTCGTTTCCCAGGGTTGGTTCCATAGAAGAAAATGATCGTAACCTTACAAAGAATACGAGGTATAAAAAAAACATTGTTGTCTTTTTACACCCTGTATAGTATGCAAAGGTGTATACGTATACGTTTTTGTTAATAATAGAAACAATACAAGAAAAGTCGATAATTTTACATAGATATAGAAACACGGCGCATAGAAAGAATACGGAAACTGTACTAACTTACTAGCAATACTAGTAGATAGGTTAACAATTTTCATGACAGATATCAAAACTTCGAGAATGGTATTCTTCAATTAATTCAGTCTATAGTGAAATAAAATAGTACATCCCTTTTTAACTGATATATACTAGGTTTAGCAAAATAAAAAGGCCAATACTTACTGCAGGAAAACCGAGCCGACAACAAACAGGGTGGTGAAGAGCGAGAGGGTCACCAACATGTACAGCACGGTCTGTGTTTGTGACGCGCGCCAGATCTAAACATACGTACATACATATACAGGGTGATTTTTGGTCGTCAACGTTCCCGAAAACTACGGAATCTCCTCATCATCACGATCATTTTTCTCCATGGAAGCATACCTGGGAAGTGTCTGGTTTCCAAAATATTAGGGTCCAAAGTTGAGTAAATAGACTGCGTTTTTCTGCATAAATGCACATAGACGCGCGTAGCAGGATTTTTTCACGAAAAATAATTAATATCTGTCTATAAAAAAACTAACATAAACACTAGACACTATAAATTTCGCACGATCAAGTAATTTTAAAAAAATTATTGAAAAAAAAAATTTTTTTTCCCAGCTTTTTTTTTGGCATAAACTTACTTTATTTGATGTATAGAGTACGTACCCTTCGTTAAAGGTGGCCACAAAAAAACATCCTGTATATACATACATATAGCCACGCCCATTATCCTCCGAAAGTTAGTCCAAACAACACATTATAAAAGGGTTAAATAAGTTTGCCTTAACGATTTTAGTAGAGGATACTTTTGATTTTTATTTACTTTGTCCGCGGAAGCCTTATAGCATGTGTTATTATGTATAAGCTACTAGCGCCCGCCCACGGCTTCGCCCGCGTGAGAGTGCATTACTCCCGTGCGAAGCCGGGGCGGGTCCCTAGTTATACAATATAAACCTTCCTCGTGAATCACTCTATCTATTAAAAAAAAACCGCATCAAAATCCGTTCCCTAGTTTGAAAGATCTAAGCATACATAGTAACAGACAGCAGAAAGCGACTTTGTTTATAATATGTAGTGATATACCTGGCAAGTTTTATCAAAATCCGTTCAGTAGTTTTTGCGTGAAAGATTAGAACAAACATACATCTATCCGCGCAAACTTTCGCATTTACAATATTAGTAGGAAGTATGATTTATATTTGTATTTACAATTGTCAAACTGCCAGAAGCACAGACATCATTCTTGGTGCATCAACTTAAAAACATAAACAAATATATTAATTTCTTTCTTACTTATCTGTCATACTAGTAGCATAGAGGAATAAGATATCATTGAGTGCTAATGTCATACTAACAGTTTCGATGCACCATTAGACTTTTCGGTGCCTCACAAGTCCAGTCCTTGACACTTTATTCTATTAGTGTAATGTATAGTAATGTACTACATTACTAATGTATTATAACGTATAGTAATGCAATCTAAGTGTCAAGGACTGGACTTGTGAGGCACCGAAAAGTCTAATGGTGCATCGAAACTGTTAGTATGACATTAGCGCTCTATGTCTACATCTTATTCCTCTATGCTAGTAGTCACACAAGTATTGCATTTTCCTATTATAATTTATTTAATTAAATTATACGAATCAAATAATTATTAATACTAACCTTAGTTGCGGGTTGGCAAGCGTGCAAAGCCACCGCACGTTTGACATAGAACAGCAACAGGAATTTAAGCGCTATAATGGACACTAATAAGGGCGAGAATAGCATCCCGAACCAGAGCAGAGCCTGATTGTAGATGATTGTCAAAGAGTTGTACGTTATGTTGAATTCTGGAGCGCTTCCGGTGGGGTTGCATCTAAAAAAATATATACATAAAGTTAATATACACACGAGTTTGTTTCCAAAAATAAGGTAGTTTATGTCGAGAATATGGGTAGTTCCTTTTGCTTTTACATCCTGAGAACAAGAACTAATTTCTTTGTGTACGTATCTACAAGTATGCCTACTTACTTACGTACTTACTTAGTACCTACAATTTTTAAAACACGTTTTAAAAGACAACGTAACATACATGCAAATAAAATGAAATACAACAAATAAAAGTAGGTGGATTAAAGGAGGGAATTATAAAAAAAAAAACGAAAAAAAATCTGCGTAAATAAAAAAAAAACAAATAAAGGCATAAAAAGGCGACTCACTTATAAACAAAGCCCCTAACGAACTCGACGGCCGGCAACAACAGCAGGCAGATGCCAGCGTCCAGCGTTACAAGCCGGAAGCATTCCTGCCCGAAACGCGTCTCCCAGCACTGCGAGTATCGGTTATTGTGTCAATGAATATGGGAAAATAAACATAAAATAACCTTAAAATAAATTTCAGAAAAAATATTTTTTTCAAGTTATGTTTTTTCTTCAAGTAAATGAGGTTATCATACTTGTAACATACCTAGTTTCAAAATCTGAGCCAAAATTGACATAATTCTCGTAAAATCGTTTTTGAGTTATGAGTAGGTTAAAAGTGGCTCTAAATGGTTCGTGTAATCAGAGGCGGCTCGTGATATTTTTTGATGGGGGTTCACATTTTTTTTAATATGAGCGCATGCAAAATTACAGTTTGGAAACGCCGCCTGTTCACTCCCTCACTGAATGAAATGATCTGACTTCACTTTTATTAAAATTCAGATGACCTAATGAAACACATTAAAGACAACCAAATCGTATTCTAACTTGGACTAAGCGACATCTAGTGGTCGCAAACGCACACTACGAATTAATGTGAGCGGCGCTCCAGATTCATTGGAGCGCGATCGCTAGCGCTCCACTCGTATTACAACTTACTTGAGACGAACGCGTAGGCACTATAGTATAAGCATAGTAGAATTGAAAGATAATTATAAATATAGACTGTCTATGTAATCTTCGTGGGTGGGAGTGCACTGCACCAGCGCTCCTTAGGACGAGCCGCCTCTGCGTGTAATATTGACACGCGACCGTGTGTCTAGATAGCTTAACTGAAAACTTACTTAGTACACAATACAATTTGAGATGATTTACTAGTATTCTACCCGTACTCACCCCGGGTCCCGCGGTGGCACAGTACATGAACACGAGCACCAGAGTCCCCACATGCAGCAGCCACGTGCGCGCGAGCGTCACGTAGAAAGACGTGCGCGGTCCGTAGAACTCCAGTCTGGAAGGTACACGACTATGTATTCCTAAATGTACGGACATGGTGAAGAAATAAAAGAGGAGTAGTGGCTAAGTATATTTTCATACAAAAATAGTGTGCCGCGGAGCGGGGGTGAAACATGGGACGAGGGGAGCATTGAACACTGTAGTCCTGCCCATTTACATAGAAACTACTTTGTAGTGACTAGTCAAACTACTTGCATAAGCGTGTGGATACAGCTATTGCGTTACACACACTGGCCCTAAAGTTCCGCCCCTATCTTGACGTCATGGCCTCACGATTGCCAGATTGAAGAAGGTATAAAAGAGGAGGTGGGACTATGAACTGAGTCGTGTCAGTTCATAGTCCCACCTCCTCTTTTATACCTTCTTCATGGTCAAAACTTACCGAGGAGGCTATAAATATAAATTTTATTGAAATGAGGGATTTTCTGACAAGTTAAAATAACCGTCAAAAATAGATGGCGTGAGAAAATCCCCTACCTAGCTCATAAACCTAGCTCCTAACCCCCCCCCCTTCACCTCCTGTACGTGTCCAATAACAAAACAGAATTTCGGGATGGAGATGCGCTCACGCCATCTATCCATCTGATTGGTACTATTTTTTTACTTTTAATTATAAGTGTCAGAAAATCCCTTATTGCCAAGCCAAAGATAATGGCTTAATAAACAAAATTTGAACCAATTGATGATTTTAAAAAAGTTGCACCCAAAAAACTTCGATTAACTGATCAACCCCAATAGAGGGTCACTAGTGATCCAAAAAACAGCAATGTATCACACAATAACCAATAAGCCCATTTAACTAGTCACAGGATCGCCCGATACAATTAACGCGAAGGCAAACTTTGCGGATAATCAAATTTAAAATGCATTCCCTGCGAGTAATATCACTGCTGTATCTGTATTTCAGTATTGGCCTGGCTGTGACACACAGCCTGTATAGTATTGGATATTTTACTAACCGGTCAAAAATATACAATCCATACTCACTTAACAACAACATAGAACAGCAACGGACAGACAGACATAGCGACGGTTATCGCAGCAGACACTAACAGCTCCCAGTAGTCCGACATAGAGTCCACTTGCAGCAGCAGCCAGAAAGCGTACTGCAGCGCCGCGATAAGCGCCAACACGAGCGTTGTAATAACTATATTCGCGATGTACTGCCCCAGTTTTGTGCAGAATGAGGGCTTGACTTTCTTCCTGTTTTGTTCGCTTAGGAGCTCCTGTGGAAATTAAATTGTAAAGGTTATCTTAGATATAATAAAAATACTCGTATTTTGTTCTAAATCTTTCACGTTCCTTATCATTTTCCGGTTAAATCATGAATTTCTGATTCGTCACGCCCCCGGTACTTATGTCATTATAATCCGGAAAATGATTAATGAGATGCAGAACAGATTCGAATTAAGTCTAAGACCGCACTACGGCAAACCGCCGCGGTTTTTAACCTGATTTTGTGAGTAAAGGAAACTAATAGAAGCGGCCGCACTGACGGCTTTGGTCAGCCATACTAAAAAAGGCAGGCGGTTAAAACCGCGACGGTTTTGCCGTAGTGCGGCCTTAGCCTTAGTTATTAGAAAACTATAAATATAAATAAAAAAAATATATAAAACGTAAGTTAGTAGAAATACATAACTATACGTACCATCTCTCCTATTATGCCCAAAGGGAGAAGCAAAAAGAAGAAAAATTAGAAATTAAATTATCAACTCGAGCTGTTTAGTATTCTCACACTCATAAATACCCCATAACCTCACCAATCGTGATTAACATTTGGGGTTTTACCAGGGTTCCATCACTTGTTCAAGGCCGCGCGATATTAGCCCACTTGCAAGTGCACTACTGCTAGCGGTGCAAATATCAGTAGGGTTGCCGCTCGTTCTCCCAGATGCACTACACCCGTATGATGAATTTGGTGAAAGCGAGATGTCTCACTTTTAAACGTCAAACTCACAGAGCCATTAATAACTAGATAAACTAAGTGTATGTACTTACATACATACATATAATCACACCTTTATCCCTTACGGGGTAGGCAGAGCACCAAGGGCCGATAGAACCACATGGTGCCTCTTCTGACCAATTTTGAGGGTATTTGAGATGTAAAAGTTCGATTAGTGTGTACTTTGCATGTAAAAAATAGACTTGAATTAGAATAGACACTCGTTCTCGAACCAGGACTGAAGGAATTAGGGCTGATAGAAGTGGTTTGCAATCCCTTTTTACACACCAAGTAGAAACACTTGCCTTGTCTAGTTATTAGTTAGCTCTGTGGATTAGACGTTTAAAAGTGAGACATCTCGTTCTCACCAAATTCATCACGTTGCCGTTATTGTATTGATAGCCTCGTCCGTTAAATAGCAAGGTGCACCACGGGCAGGTGAGGTTGACTTTGGGTCCTAAGTAGGGTTGCCAACCGTCCCGCGTGGCGCGGCACGTCCCGTTTTCAGGGCCTAAATAACGCGTCCCGTTTCAAGAGTCTGCCGGACGCCAAATGTCCTGCTTTCACGTGAATCATTCCCAGTTGATATAAAAAACTTCTTCAAATTACTATCACGGAGGATTCTTGAATATTCAATAATCTAAGTACCTACTAGTTTAATATACTTGTTACCTCACTGATTCATCGTCAAATCAATCAAAATTTATAAGTAGTATTAGGTTAAATATTATTCAAATCGTTCTCATTACTTCTCTTCACTCGCTATTACGTACTATGTGCGTGTGTCAATCACTCAACCAATCGACCAAATATTATGGATACGAGTATGTAAGGCGCCATCGCCGTTTTGACACTGGTTAATCGATGATTCATTTTGGGGATTTGTGGATTACTATTATAATATGTAGAGATATAACTAAATAATACCTATAATAATAATGTGGAAAACTTTAAAAGTTGACTAAGGATTCAAATTAAGCAAATATTTCCGCGCTCGCTTCGCTCGCGTTCAAGTTAAATTTATAAATTGGCCTGATAAACACGTTGTATTTAAAAAAATAATAATAATCTGTCATTGGAATAAAGTGAAAAAATTTCGCGCTCGCTCCGCTCTGATGCTGGCGGCGTGCAGGTGGGCGGCACAGGCACGGCGGCACAGGCACGTACCTTGAGCTCGCAGTAGATGCTGGCGGCGTGCAGGCGGGCGGCACAGGCACGGCGGCACAGGCACGTACCTTGAGCTCGCAGTAGATGCTGGCGGCGTGCAGGCGGGCGGCACAGGCACGGCGGCACAGGCACGTACCTTGAGCTCGCAGTAGATGCTGGCGGCGTGCAGGCGGGCGGCCGTGAGCGACACGACGCCGTGGTCCCACGCGCTGAACACTTTCCCCGCGAGCCCCGCACCCCCCGCGCCCCCCGCGCCCCGCACCCCGCCCGCCGTGTCGATGAAGTTGTGCCGGTACGAGTACGCCGTTCTGGAAAATTTTATATTTCAAATTTAAAAAAAGTGCATAGAAGGAATGACGTGCCGGCCCCCTGATAACGTAAAAGCAATAGCAAAGCGTACGGCGTCCTCCCGCGCCCCGCACCTCGCCCAAGCACACACACACTCGAGATTATCGCGATCGCGCGGCTTTGGCTTTGCTATTGCTTTTACGTAATCGGGGGCCGATATCCGAGGTTATCCGGGGGTGAAAGATCTTGCTTCCGATTACCTAACTTACAGTTACAGCAGAGCCAAAGCAATTCCATAACGTAAATTGAGAGTGTGTGAGTGATAGATAATTGAGGGCGTCCCCCCGCACCTCGTCCCGTCACACACACATTCACAATTTTCGCTATCACATTGCTTCTGCTCTGCTACTGCAAGTTACATAATCACAGGGCAGCCTGATTATCTAACTTGCAAAAGCTATGGTAGGCTGATTACGTAACTTGCAGAACAGTTATGGTAGATAAATGCTACGGGAGAAAATATCAATTTGCGGTAAGTATAAGAAATTAAGAATACATACATATGTTATCTTATATGTATAGATTTCTGGGTACTTTCACACAGATGATATATAAGAAATAATGGTCACTCACCTATAACACAATATAGCAAAGAACACGAGGTACAAGCACGCCATAGTGAAGAAATACGCGTACGGCATGTTGTATGTGAGGGCGTGCGGGGATATCGGTCCGTTATGGTAGTGACCGTAAAATAGCAGTGTATCGTTGAACATACTCTGAAATAGAATTCATTGCATATTTGAGCCGTTTGGAGTTGAAATGAAACCATGGGGCCATTGGGTTCAAGAACACACGTCCTTTTTAAGGATATTTCAAAAAGATTGACAAGGTATCCAAATGGCCAAAGCGATGGTTCATCCTTGGAACAGGTAAACTTTTTGAGCACACTGCCAGTGGTGGAGGACTTGCAAGCAGTGTTTTTGCAATAAGATTTTATGTAGTTGTGCCCTTGCGTTAAAGGTTCAAAGTCTAACAATAATCTTCAAATCAAATCAAATATTTATTTGCCAATAATCTTATTTTTTTCTTCATTTATTTAGAAGCTTTTATCGCACAGCGATAATGTCAGCTTCGTCTTAACCTACACTTATTCTACCTACCCACCAATACAGTATTATCCTATAAAATATACAGTATGTAATAAAATTATTGTCTATTAACACTAGAAGCGCGAGCGTCCCAAATTTGACCCATTTCGATGTTTTTCCTGCCCTATTTAATGTTTTATTATACATAGAATCCTAATTTTTTATGACTTTTTATGAAATGTGATCGTTATTGTTTATACGAGATTTCAACCATGTAACTGCAATAAATATGTTTTTTATTCAATTTTACCTCTAAGCGCGGTTGGGTCAATTTTGACCCAGTCATGAATGTCAGCTTAACTTCATCTTTCTTCTAAATTAGACAAAATATCTTGCATCAATCTAGGTACTCACGCACCACTAAATATTCGTGGCTAAAGCGGTGAGGGTGGTAGGGAGGGTGGGAGGGCGTCGGTGTGTGATTGAATCCCTGCTTTAGTAGCCGGCCGGCAGTAGAGGGAGCGTAACGTGTGTTTTGTTTCTGTCACATCCCACGTACGAAACTAAAGCATTTTGCGCACTATGGCTAAGCGTGGTCTAAAAGAAGCGGAAATTATTCAGTCTCTTCAAGATATCGCCGAAGACAACTCAGAAGGGGAGCCGCTGCATTCATCCGATGAAGAGTGGCAACAGTCACCCACAAATAGCGACTTATCGTCATCCGATGATGAAAATTCTATAAATGAAATTCAAAATCAGCCAGGTAATTATTTTTATTCATAAAAATAAACTTATACATACTATTTAGAAATCAATATAAATATTTCTGTTTGTCATGATAGGTGTTATAGTGTTGTATTTCTACTATTGATTTTTGTAATTTCTTACTTGTATTATTAGTGAGAACTATTTATTTTTAGGTGAAGAAATAACGTTAGCCACTTTTGACGATGAGAATGCGGTTAGACAACGCAGAGGTCGTGGAAGAACCAGAAATCGTGGCGGATCACGCAGTCGAGGACGAGGCCGGAGTCAGCCGTTGGTTCGTTTACACGATACATACGATTCTATAAAAGAAATTCCTTTGGGAACAAAAATTATTGCACCTGATGGAACGACTTGGAAAATTGAACCAACAAACTGTGCACTACCAGGTAGACGAGGTCAACAAAATCTGTTCAAAGATCATCCTGGACCTACTCCGTATGCAAAACGTAAAGTAGATGAAACTTGTAGTAGTGCTTGGCGACTTATGATAGACGAAAAAATTTTGAAACAAATTTTGTCTTGTACCATAGCAGAAGCCCGACGTACTCACTCTCCTGATTGGGTCCTAACAATTGAAGAGCTTGAAGCTTTTCTGGCTATTATATATGTACGTGGAGCCATAGGCGCAAAATATTTAGATCTAGATGCACTGTGGTCAGTCAAATGGGGTAACGATTTTGTGAAGGCCACCATGTCTCGGGATAGATTTCGGGAGATTATGAAGTTTTTGAGATTCGACGTGAGATCTACGAGAACACAAAGACTCACAACTGACAAGTTTGGATTGATATCTGAAGTGTGGTACAATTTTATTTCCAATGCTCAAAGTTGTTATACGCCAGGGCCCTACATAACAATTGATGAACAACTTTTCCCTTCCAAATGTCGATGCAGATTTACTCAATTTATGGCTTCAAAACCCGACAAATACGGACAAAAATTCTGGATGGCTGTAGATAAGAACTCTAAATATATAGTGAACGCATTTCCATATCTAGGCAAGGATGACGTCAGGCCAAATGACGAACGTCTTGGGGATTACGTAGTAAAAAAATTAATGCAGCCATACCTAAACAAAGGAAGAAATGTCACTTGCGATAACTTTTTCACGTCCCTGTCCCTTGCTGAAACTCTAAAATCAAACGGAACAAGTATTGTTGGTACCATAAATAAAGCTCGTTGGGAAATACCTGCTTGTGTCAAACAAGCAAAAGAAGAATTGTACTGTACGGTGTTACTGAAAAAAGACGACATCACTTTGACAGTATATCAAGGAAAGCACAAAAAAAATGTTCTTCTCCTTAGCACTATGCACCCAGATATTCAAATAGAAACTGGTACAAAAAAGAAACCGGATGTAGTATCATTTTACAATAGTTCAAAGTATGGGGTAGACGTTGTGGATCAAATGGCTCGCAAATATTCTGTAAAAGCCCCATCTAGGCGTTGGCCTATTCATACTTTTTATAATTTGCTAGACTTAGCAGCAATAAATGCTTGGATTTTGTATCGTGACCTGAATGGAAAAAAAATCAGCAGAAGAGAGTTTATTTTACAGTTAGGAGAAGAACTAGCTGAGGCATACGCAAATAGCAGGAAAACGTCTAATAGTCGTGTCAATGTACAAAACGAAATACCTGAGCGTCAAGACAAACGTACACGTTGTCAGGTGAAGTCTTCTTGTGCCGGTAACAAATCGTGTGTGAAATGCCAAGCTTGTAAAAAAACTGTTTGCAAGAAATGCACATCGAAAGAGTTTTCCATTTGCTCATTATGTGATTTGGAAGAGTGATTGCACTGCCTTTTTTATAATTTTATCTAATTTTTAACTTGAATTATTTGTCATCAATAGCCCATTCCGGCATTTCCCCTTTATATCTAAAACATAAAGGGGAAATGCCGGAATCATTTGTAATTATGATTTATTATAATTCTATTTTAAGCCAAAATACACCAAAAATATGTGTTATCTACAATAAAACATTTTATTATAATTACGAGTTTTATTTGTATACAAATCTTCACATTATTGTAGCAAAATGAAAAATTGGTCAAAATTGACCCATCCGCGCTTCTTGGGGTGTCAGGATGTTCCGCGCTTCTAGTGTTAAACCTATCATTAAAAAATTTATATATAGTATTTGGGCAGCATCTTCAGACGAGGGTGCAGCCAATACATCTTGGAATGAACCCACGTCTGGTCCTCCAAGGCCTAACTCTTGTACCAAAACTAATCTTTCAGCTTGATTCTCAGTACATTCCATGAACAAGTGATGATCATCCTCAATTACAACAATCTTACTACACATAACTGTACATGAAGCTAAGACGGTTGTCAAACAACTTACAGTAAACAGATGCTGTATCTGCAAGTTCCTCTCACTATCGACCAGCGCTTGCGGCACCACCACAAACGCGGTGACCATGATGACCAGCACCAGGTTAACGTAGAACAGCAGGCGCAGGAAGTAGAAGTACGAGCCCACGGCCGAACCGAAGTTGCCTTCGATACGGCGGATGGCTTCGTACCAGAGTTCTACTGAGAAGAATATATCGCGGATGCGGTCGTTACACTGGAGGCAGAAAAAGAGGTTTTAGTTGACTTTTCTTGTCAATCTTTTGTCTGTCCTGTGCTAATATGGGACTTCACTAGATTACATAGGCTCCATCTACTTCCGTACATGTGGTGAGAGACAACTAATGAACTCAATAAGATTCTCTCAGACAATGAGCTAGCGAGCAACTTATCACATCTGACCCCGCAATGCTTAACGTGCCTGCGGAATCTCCTTTTAGATTCTGCAGTTCTGGACTACCCCATTTCGGGTGGCAAGTCGGCAAAATGCCAAGACCCCAGGCGGAAGAGTAAAAGGAGAGTCCCAACTCCCAAAACCGGTAATTGGTGTAGTAGGTAGTGACCCTGCTTGCGACGCCATGGGTCCTGGGTTTGAATCCCGGTAGGTGCAAATATTAATGAACATCTATATTTGTTTCCGAGTCATGGATGTTTCTATACTTATCTAGGTATTTATATACCGTTGCTTAGTACCCGACATAAGACCTTAGGGATCTTAGTGTGGGACAAGGTTTAATGTGATGTGAAACGTGTGTGTGTGTGAAAATGATTTACGGACGCATTTGTTGAATTTACCCCAGGCCTGGAACGGCATAGCCAAGAGTCTGTGATAAATTTGCCACGGGCCTCGAACTGTACCTATAGTTAGTCTATTGTTTCCTTGGCTATGGTACACTCACCCGTTTGACAGCAAACCCGAGTCGATACTTGAGTCGCTTGCTCATGGATATCGGACGGTGCTTGGAGCGTAAACTAACTGATGCCGATAGCTTGGCGCGGACGTGACGCTTCATCGTCAGCCCTTGAGGGAGGTCGCGTAGGGCTTCCCTGGGCAGAAAATTGTAAGCTTTTTATGTCAGATATTTGGCCTGTGGGTATCTTAAAAGACCTGGCCGTGGGTGCCATAAGAAGCGATTAAGGGTTTTTGGGAAGTGGGCAGCAGCGACTCCCGTGTTAACAATATATTCCGAAAATCACACTTCAGTCACCAACCCGCAACGTGGTGACTAGAGATGGGCGCCGAGAATATTCCCAATCTTCTCGAAGTGGAAACTTCTGAGAAGATTGAGAAATTACCGGTAAGTTTCCGTATCTTCTCATTTTGGTGAGAAGATAAAATATTATTAAAAAATATTACTTTATTCATCAAAGATGCGTTTAAAATTGAAGTAGAATGCATTTTAGGCTACACACAAACATTGCCTACCTGGCGCACGTGCGATCAATAAAGTTTTTATCTTTAGAAATTTACCGCATGAGATCTTTTGTACGTGGGTTTCTATTGTTCTTCGTAGAATTTTGTTACAGTCTCGTATTCAAGTTTTCTGGGAAACTATTCGACCCTCATTAGTACGAAGCAGCTGTTTTATGACACTATGTGCTCAAACATGTCTTTTACTTCAGTCTGTTATTAGTCTTCTGATAGTCTACTGCTGTGCCGTATGTCTTGAAGGATACTGTTTCGATCACGCTTGTTTATTGGACTCTGATTCTCATTTATACGACGACTTGGCTTGTTAAATTGTTACTGTGACTGTTATTTGTGATTTGGACTATCAAAACCGGACACTGGTGAATACTTCTTGATTCGTAAGTACTTTTTATTTTATTATTTTAACATTTTGCAGACATTTAGAATATAACATAGAATCCTGTTGGTACCTTTGATTCTTCTTTATTTTGCAATCAATAAATGTTTTATTTTCATTATTTTTGTAAATAATCTGTACTCATTCTAATAGAGAATAGATTTTATTGTACAAAATATATAGGTATTTATTCTAACCATATTCTAATTGCTCGTAATTTTTATTTTCTATGTATTGTATGATCTTGTAAATTAATTTTTTGGGCAAATTTTTAAACATAAGAATATTAGTTACATTCATGGTTGCAAAAAAGTTGACGAAACAATCAGACCCTGGTTTCACCTCGAATTTCCCTTAATAATAAATAAATAAATAAAAAGAACTTTATTCAAAAGTAACAAATTTGCTGCTTATGTTAAGAGTAATATAATTTAGTATAGTTTTGAAATGGTCGGAGCCTCAGCATTAATGCTGTTTTTCAGTATCCGCCGGGATTTCTTACACTTAGTCTTTATAAATAAAAAACAGTTAGGCATAAAGTTAGGCATTAAATAAGTAACAAAAATTTGGAATAAGAAAAAAAGCATAAACAAAATAAAATAAACAGAATAAAATAAACGGAAGAGACCAACCGGTACCCCATGTAAGCAGTTTTTTTAGGGTCTCGTACCCAAAGGATAAGGGACCCTATTACTAAGATTGCACTGTCCGTCTGTCTGCCTGTCTGTCACTAGGCCGCATCTCATAAACCGTGACAGCTAGAAAGTTGAAACCTTCACAGATGATGTAATTCTGTTGCTGCGATAACAACAAATACTAAAAACCGAATAAAATTAATATTTAAGGGCGGGCCCCATACAACAAACGTGATTCCTTTGCCGTTCCTTGCTCGATATTAACAACGGCAACAGGAAGACGCCCGAAACATTCACAGAGTATTCAGTTGTATAGTTATTTCAAAAATAATAAAATAAAATAAAACAAATATTTAAGGGGGGCTCCCATGCAACAAACGCGATCCTTTTGCCTTTTTTTCTCGATCCCAGTGTCTAATGTTGTATAGATAATCGTACGAAACCCTCCGTGCGCGAGTCCGCCTCGCACTTGGCTGGTTTTTTATTTTTTTATTCGCCAACGTTGACGTTCGCAGCAATACTCCAGTTACTGGAAGACTTTTGTACCGATAGGAGCCATATATTACACTGTTTTTTGAATGTTACCGATATTTAATTTTCCAAATGCTTTATTTTGTAAATTTTAATACTTAGGACGAATTCAGATTATTTACAGAATAAAAAACCGTTCTTCAATCTTATTATCTAATCTAATAAAATTATTGTTCATTGATTTGATCACTTCGTATTATACTCATAAAGATACTTCAACATTATTATGTAGAGGTATATTCTTAATATTTCTAAGACATTTGGACGTTTAAAGATTCAATCTCTGAAATAGACCTTAAAAAATATGCTGTTTTTATAGTAAGTCATCTTGTTTTCAGACTTAAACATGGGGAAGCCGAAAAAAGAAGTTATTTGGAAACATTTTAGAGTGAGAGATGACAAAACCATTATGTGCTCTCACTGTGACATTAAATACACTACTGCGAATGTAGTCAGAATGGAAAAACATTTGCAGAAATGTTTGAAATGTCCTGCTAACTTCAAAGCTGAGATATTAGAAACACTGTCGAAACCCAAAAAGAATGCTGATATTGTCAAAAAACCGTCAATACCAAGAAGTTTCAGAGTTGATGAAGGACAAAAGGAAAACGTTTCACCAAATGCAGAGAGTGCTACACTTATAATGCCATCAGCAAATCCACGAGTGAATCCGTTGGCAAAAGGAGACAAGCATGACTTAGATATGGCTTTATCCAAAGCTATATTTGTCACTGGGTCACCCTTCGTAATGGTGGAACATCCACTTTGGATTGAATTCTTTGAAAAACTTCAACCATTGTATACTCTGCCCTCCCGAAAAACATTGTCAACAACATACTTAGACAAGATTCATGGTGACATGCGGAAAGAGACAATTGAAGATCTCAGCATGCAGAGCTACCTACATCTGCAATGTGATGGTTGGAGCGATGTTCGCAATGAGGGTATAATAAACTTCCTAATTTCAAAACCAGAGCCAGTATTTGTGAAAAGCTTGGATACTGCCGACAATCGCCACACCAGTGAATATCTAGCTCAGGAAATACTGAAAGTTATGAACGAATACGGAAGAGATAAATTTTTTGCATTGGTGGGTGATAATGCCAAAAATATACAAAAAGCATTCAAGCTTGTAAAAGATTCTCAACCGCACATAACCTATTTGAATTGTGCTGCACACACACTTAACTTATTATGTCATGACATTTTGCGCACAGAAAAATTGAAAATAGCTCTGGACATAGCCATTGAATGCGTTAAGTCGATAAAAAAAAAGCCAAGTTTTAACTTCGATTCTGGCATCGGCGGTAAAGCAAAAACAGGCTGGAGAGACCCTGAAACTGCCATGCAAAACACGCTGGGG
The DNA here is from genome assembly GCA_014607495.2 of Carposina sasakii. Classification (NCBI taxonomy): domain Eukaryota; kingdom Metazoa; phylum Arthropoda; class Insecta; order Lepidoptera; family Carposinidae; genus Carposina; species Carposina sasakii. The sequence continues at coordinate 13,644,997 of CP053157.1, read as the reverse complement.
TTCATATTGCATTAGCTTGCAAAGCCTAATAAAAACTAAACTTGCCCTACAAACTTTAGCAGTCCATGAAAAGGCTTCAATGTTACCAACAAACACAAAACATAACTTGCTAAACGAAGATTTTTGGGATAAAACAAAACAAATTATTGATATTATAAAACCGGTAACGCAGGTTATTTTTAAACTTGAATCAGACAAGCTAAATATGCACACTGTTTTTCTGACATTGCGAAATATGAAGTCTGAACTGGAGTTCGCTTTGCTGCAGGTGAGTATGCTGAATGAAGATGAAAATAATGACATTCTCATGGCAACATTCCATCGAATGGCAATGTGTATAAAACCAATACATCTAGCTGCCTACATGTTGGACCCAGCTACGCAAGGATCTGAACTGGATTCTGAAGAAGAGGTGGTAGCTATGGAATATATTCACACAATCGCAAATCAGCTCAATGTCTATGACATTGCAGAAAATCTTGCAAGCTTTAGAGCGAAAGATGGAAGATTGTGGGGAAAAGCATTTGTATGGAAAAGTGTGACATCTATGAGCCCAACGACCTGGTGGAAAGGCATTTGCAGCTCCACTTCACTGAGTAAAATCGCTTTGCGTATTCTTACTGCGCCCTGTACATCAGCTGTTGTTGAGCGCTCTTTCAGTACACATGGGAGGATACATAATAAATTAAGAAACCGCCTTACAGCTGAAAGAGCCGCCAAAATTGCATACGTTGCATATAACTGGAATTTATTAAACCGTAGTATCACATGTCCGGTTGAAGAAGAAGTGGAAGAAGATGAAGAATATTCCGTAAATTCTTCATACAACGAGTCATCAAATGATGAAATCTCAGTCCTTACCGAGATTCCGTCGCTAGATGCTTCATTGTCAGTGGTGGCTGGTCCAAGTGGTACACAGCCGCACATGGAGTTTTTCGAATGCGATAATTTAGATAGTGATTCTGATTGAATTTTGTTAGTTTAATGTAATTTTGTTAATATTTGATTTGTTTCTTTATTGAAATTTTAAATAAATGTTTGTAATTTAATATGATACCTCGTTTTATTTATCTTTGCACATTTATATAGTTCAGAGGTTTTAATTACTGTTTTCATAAGACTGGATTAATTTGTTTAAAACAAATTAATAATACCTTCATATAAAATTACCTAGCCAGATATTTCAAGTACTGAAAACCATAGACACACATACACCTTTTAAAAAATTCATTCCAATGAAATCTCTCCCCTATCTCTAAACTTCATCCCTGCCAAACTGCATCTTCAAATATAACGTAGTTTCTGCGATTTCGTTATGAGTGTGTTTCACTTACATAAAACTTAACCAATAATCCAGTTTAATAGTCGTAAATACGGATACAAGTACACTGAGCTTAGTAAAAAACGCACATTTCTTGCATCTTAGACCAATAATATGCAAATACTCAAATGAACAAAAAAAATTAATAGGAACATTTTATCTTCTCACCAAAATGAGAAGATACGGAAACTTACCGGGAGGATATCGGAAAGTTTCCACAAAATGGAAAGTTCTCGAGAAGTTGCCCATCTCTAGTGGTGACTATGGGCAAAAACCCCCCTGTGGCAGTAGCCTTGTAGCGGCCCTGGGGGAGGCCTACATCCAGCAGAAGATATTAATGAGCTGATGTGTCATCATCATCATCATCATCAGCCTATTGCAGTCCACTGCTGGACGTAGGCCTCCCCCGGGGCACAAGATTGCCATGGGGGGTATTTGCCCATAGTCACCACGCTGGGCAGGCGGGTTGGTGACCGCAGTTTGTATTTTGGACTATGTTGTCAACACGGGAGGCGCTGCTGCCCACCTCCCGGAAACCCTTAATCGCCTCATACGATACCCACGGGCAGACATGGGGTGATACGAATTCTACTCTGCCGATACCACGCGGCCAAGCTGCTTGCTTGCTTGCGAGCTGATGTGTAAGTAAAGGAATATCTAAAAAAAATAGGGAAGAATTGCTCGTTTAACGTGTCATCCATCAGCCCCCATTTACCCACAGCTGGCCGAAGGCTTCTTCACTACTACACCTGGGCCGGTATCTCCTACTTAAGGTCATTAAATACCCACCTCCTCATCTCTTCAGCCTCTGGGTCATCTTCCATCAGGCGGCGATGCTGCTCCATCTCGCGCACTATGATGTCGGCCTGCGCGTCGGGGTCGCCCTGCAAGTCGCCCTGCGTGTCGGCCAGGTCGGGCGAGTCCGACTCGTCCACCAGCGCGTTGTGCGAGGAACTTATGCGCTTCATGCGTATGGTGTCTGTAATTTTAATCATAATGATGTCATCATCATCTTCCTGCCCTGTTCCCATTTATTTGGGGTCGGCGCAATATGTTCTTTTCTTCCATTCATCCCTATTATCCGTCATCTCATTACTCACTCCCAGTACACGCATATCCTCCCTCACACAGTCCATCCAACACTTCTTTGGTCTACCTCTTCCTTTATATCCATCCACACTCATTCACAGCGCTCTCTGTAAAATATGCCTTTCATCCCGTCGCTTTACATGCCCCTACCAAAACAGACGGTTACTTCGTAACATGTCTGTGATCGGCGCAACTTTCAAACTTCCTCTTATATACTCATTTCTTATTTTATCTATTCTTGTAACTTCACACATCCGTCTCAACATTTAATCATAATGATGTATAGCTAATAATCGGGGAGGCCAATGTTCAGCAGTATGGGACATAGTCGTTACTCGTGAGGTTATGTAGTTAGGTTTGGCTTAATTTTATGGAAAACTATATGTTGCCCGCGGGTCCACTCGCGTGGATGTCGCTTATTGCGTGGCTTCTCATACCTACCGAATATACCGATACATATAAAATTTAACAAAAATCGGTCAAGCCGGTTTGGAGGAGTTTGGTAAATACCACAACACGTGAATTTTATATGTTAAATACATAGATGGAAAATTATGGCCGTCTATTTAAGTTACCGTGAATAAGTTCTTCCATTTCAATTTCGTCATAGGAACCCTGCAACGGCCCAAAGTTCTCCATGATCACAAAAAAAAACACTACAACAGCAACAAAATAAATAATATTCTCCCTGTATTCTCCCTTCCGACCGGCGGCGCTTGTTAAAGCCGGAATTGCACTGACACGTGAATCATCTAACATTAATAATGGAATTACTAATAAAAACCTGTCCTGCAAGCAATTGTAGGTCATATTGCAATGACATACGAGACGTGCAGTTAATTTTGCATATAGATATTAGGTAGAGAGTAATTAAAGGTCGTTAGATAGGTCAGTGGTTCTCGAAGTGGGCGATAATGGCCCATAATAGGCCGACTTATCTTAGCCCAGTGATTAAGACGTGCGCCTTCCAAGCGAAGGGCGTATAAGGGCAGGGAGATGATGATCTTACATGGTTAATTAAGGTGTTGGCTTTAAGAGGCATAACAATGCAGTAAGATTTTTGCAGTAACATGCATTAAAATTAAGAAAACGACCGGTTGGCGCAGTAGGTGCGGCCCTACCTGCAATGCCATTATAGGCCCTTGATTCGAAACCTGGTAGGTGCCAACATTGATATGATGAATATCCGAGTCTGAGATGTATCTATAATTATCCATGTATTTATACTTGTATACCATTGCTTAGTACCCATGATACAAGACCTTTGTTTGAAGTTTTTTATTGCAGCCTCTGCTGAGCAAAGGCCTCCCTAGGCTTCATCCACAACTCCCTATCCCGGGTCACGTCCGCCCTGGCAGAAACGAATCGAGGTCATCCCGCCATCTCCATCTCGGTTTACATCTACTCCAGCGGCAGGCTCAGAACTTACCTCGTGGGACTTAATAGGCTAACTGGTGAGGGTGTGTAGTTTGCACACTTATGCCTAACCTCGTTGGGGGAATAATGGGCGTGACTGTATGTAAGTATGTAATTCTTTTAACTAAGTATACACAGAGCTGTTTTGGCCCACAGTAAGTTGCTTACTATATGGCAGCTGTCTCGACGGCATGAAGTTGATAGCAACCTGTCGGGCTGCATTACTCCTGAGTGTGATTGTTCTCCCGACACTTGGACGGACATCCATATCATCCATCGTTGATGACGACTCCCCATTGTCTTCATCTCTCATTGTGCTAAAATTTGAACACTCTGAAACAATTATGTTAAGAAATAGTCATTGATTAAAAGTGTTAAGTAATAACTGGGGTATAGGAAGTAACTGGGGGGTCCATTTCATCAAAATAGAACTTCATTATACTTAACCTACCTTCACTGTTCACATACATATTAGAGTCCCTACTTTCCCATCAGAATTTCTTATTTCTTAGTCCCCCTGGCCTGGTCTCTCCACAAAACACATAGCACATGCCAAGTTAATGTGTATGTTCAGGTCAAGAGGGTCTATGTACTCTTAAAGCAGGATTATTTCCAATGTGCAAAAGAGATACCATTATATGCAGTTTAGTCTCACTTCCACACTTGAAACAGTCCTACAGAGTTCATGGTGACCTCAAAGGTGGTTTTAGTGAGGTAACTAAGTTACTAAGGAACATACCTGAATAGGAAGTTTAATGACTTGTTTAGAATTCACTATAATGACTTTATAACATTAAACATACATTAGAAAGAAAGAAAGAAAGAAATTACAATGGCACCTAACACAATAACTATATGAAAGTTGTAATTTCCAATGTATATTTTTTCATGTAAATGCTAATGACTAATCTATACTATATGACCATATTGATAAGATTAACTACATTATCTTTGATCAACATACATAGGTATTTACTATTGATTCTGATAAATAGTTTATAACTTCTGATAGTAGATTAGAATAGATTATTTATCCAAGTACACTTATGGATTGACGGTTGGAAAAGTGGTGCCTAGGGAGAAAATCAAGCATAGGAGTTATTCTATGAAACAAACTCTAATGGTAAGGACTGAAACCAACATGTATTCGAACATGGACATAGGACAGCCTCATAACCTCCCTCTAAAACCTAGGTATAGGCTAGATCAGTTTTTAATCCATTCTGACATGGCAGCTAATTATAAAAAAATAGTACCTAACTGAGTGCATGCATACATAGTAATATTATGAATAAGTTAATAGAGCAGCAGTACCATTCAATATTTGAGAAATTATTTACCCACTATGGTTGAGGATAAGATAGGTCCAGCAGATACAATTCCAAGAGATTTATTAATATACACTTATAAGATGGTGATAGACCAGAGTTTAAAGCTAAAAATCAGAACATATACATACATACTTTTAATATAAGTGTCTAGATGAAGAAAATAATTACTCCACTATTGTGTGTTAATAATGATCTCTGTGTACAACATGGATATAAAGCAATTATTATAGGTACATACTTACTCTCTGATGATTAAATTTTAATTAAAATAGTTTTAAAATCTCAGGCTCAATCAATCAATTATTTTTGTTTACATTGGTTTTTTTTTTTTTTTTTAGTTTATCCCGAAGGAAAGGCAAGGGGAACTAAGCCCATACAGCCTAATCATTGTTTAGTAAAATGTATTCTGAATTTATGATGAATGACAATGATGACGAATGGAAACGTCGGGAAAATCCTCAAGAACAAGTGTAAAGTTAGTCAAAATGAATTTACATTGGTTTATTATAATTTTTTTTTTTTTTTTTTTTTTTAGTTTATCCCGAAGGAAAGGCAAGGGGAACTAAGCCCATACAGCCTAATCATTGTTTAGTAAAATGTATTCTGAATTTATGATGAATGACAATGATGATGAATGGAAACGTCGGGAAAATCCTCAAGAACAAGTGTAAAGTTAGTCAAAATGAAAAATTATTGCAGAAACAACTTACATGCGACCATGAAGAGATCGTAATCCGGCTAAAGTTTTACTCGGCTTACCTGCGTATAAAACCATGCACACGCACTAGATTTACACCACAAGTAATCAAAATATAACTTATCTACCAGAAAACATCACCTTACGGACACATGCAAGCCATTTACAAATAATTTTTGATTTTCACAAGAAAATTACACCTGCACCCTTCCAGCTTTTCCCGCCGAATCTTTTTACATTGGTTTACATCTCTCGTTAGAGAGTAAGTATATAGGGTTGGTAAAAAAATATCGATATATCAAAATATCGATATTTTTTCAGAAAAATATCGATATAAATTAGCGATATTTTTTCCTGCGATATATCAATTTTCGATATTTATTTTCAGATATCAAAATCGATATATTTTTAAAGCTCTGCTGTCTGGCGTCTGCTCATGCGTCACATCATGTTTTTGACCAATCCGATTTCTTAAATTTAGAAAATATATTCAAATACAAACAAAAATTAAAAAATTACACTCTATGACTTGTTTGTCTATGACAATGACATTGCTTGTTGGTTTGGTTGGTATCACTGCACTGGACTGACTGCATTTTAGTTTAGAGTGTTGGTACGAACGTTGTTTTGTTGTGTTGTCACGAGTAAACTAAGCGTAGCTTATTGTTATTTTTTTGTGTGAATTGTATTTATGTTAAATGTCATGTCTGCTGTATGGAAGTTAGAGATAATTTTGGCAATTTTTATAAATAATTGCAAATTGGGCAAAAATATCGATATATCGAAATATCGATATTTCTTAGGTGATATATATCGATATATTTGAAAAATATCGATACGATAAATATCGATATTTTTTTTCCATTTGCCCATCACTATAAGTATATTCTTTGGTTTACATTTAGCATCTCTTTGTGTGTGTTTGTTTGTGTACATGCATTTGTACATATTATTATTATCATATAGTTCATTTACTAAAATACAATGGCTGTATGGACATAGTTCCCCTTTTCCCGACGTTTTCATTCGTCATCCATCATCAGGGATTTGGTATCTCCCAGGGATTTGGTATCTCCTCTCCCCAACGTGTTTTTCTTCTCTACGTGACATTGGCGGAATTATTGTGCTTGACACGATCATAAAGGCCATAAACAAAAATAGAATAGAATAGAATAGTAATTAATGTGTTGAGAAAAAGAGACGACATATTGTAGTGCGATTATTATATAAACTGATCTCCGCGTCCATTGAAAAAACATAAATAAGAAAATTTAATTTACTTACCGGTGAAATGTTATGCCATCTTTTTTGTAACTTGACGTCTTAGCGTTCTTTCCACACCATTTCAAGGAACAATAACCCATGATGACACGGTTATTTAATGAAAAGTAATAAGTTTTAAAATAAAAACAATGCAATTTACATGCACGGGTCATTAACTTGGTAACATACTGGGGCTAGCTTTCCGAGCGCGGAATTGTATACACCCCAGAAACAGTATGAGTGGCGCGCGTATCTTATCCTGTATGAGGTATCTTTAGGAGGTAATCTATGGGATTTCCCCAAGGTTTCCATTCATCATCATCAATATCATAAATTCAGAAATCATTTACTAAAGACAATGGCTGTATGGGCTTAGATCTCCTTGCCTTTCTTTCGGGATAAACTAAACAAAAAAAAGGAAGGAAGGAATCAGGAATAGGTTCTTACAATGGCTGTATGGGCTTAGTTCCCCTTGCCTTTCCTTCGGGATAAACTAAACTAAAAAAAAAAAGGAATAGGTTCTTAGTGGATTTATGTATTTATTTTCAATTTAATTTAATTTTTGCCTGCCGGATTTCACTTTTTAGTGGACTTCACCCTCAAACTTCCTGGATTTTAATGATTTTATAACTCTTCGAGCATAATAAATCTGTTTTTGTTAATTCATGATTTTCTAACATAAAATTTAGTGCCGTTTCAATCGAATGAAGACTGATTCCTAATTTGGTAAGTTTTTAACGGGCGACTAACAACTAACTAACTAACTATCAGCTTTCCTTTTGCGAAACTTTTCCCGGCCTCTTAGGACACCAATTTTTATTAGGTACCATACCTACCTTATTACCTTTTAGGTACCTATTTCCTCTGTTCTGTGCTTATGGATATAGAGATTATTCAGTTATGAAGACAAGATCCTAAAACATGAAATAAACCACTTATTTTTTACAGGTAACAAATGCATAAGCACCACTGCAATGGCATCGTCGCAAACAATATCAGTTGAGCAAATGCGTCAGATCCTGAATGAAGTCATCGACGCTCTGGAGGCTCCGAACTACTCGGTGAAACTGGATGAGGCCAAGGAAGCAGCTGGCAATGAGATGCTGAAGCTGATGCAACTGGTCTTTCCTATGGTGGTCCAGATTGAAATGGAAACTATCAAACACCACGGATTCAGTAATTCTAGAGAAGGTATATTATGGTATTTAATATTTACACTAGGCTTTGATTTGATACCAGCACACTTAGAAAGTCTGCTGGTAGCGAATGTGTTAAGGAATCAGAAAAAAATAGTCCCAGGAGGGTTTAAAATGAGCATATTGTTTTAACTGTGTTTTCAGGTATAATTCAGTTTACCCAGCTGGTGAGGGAGATGGAGAATGTGGATGGTGAGGTAGCCCGTCTTCACAGTCAGATCCGGAGCCACTACCTGCCCCCTGTCTCCATCAGCTCAACAGTGGACACCTCGCTATAGTGTGGGTATCTCCTTAATAATATCATCATCATCATTTACAGCCCCGAGAAGTCCACTGCTGGACATAGGCCTCCCCCAACAACCTCCACTCCGACTGGTCGGAAGCAGCCTGCATCCAACCGACGCCCGCGACCTTGGCCAGGTCATCCGTCCACCTCGCGGGTGGCCTTCCCACGCTGTGCTTGCCGATATGTGGTATCAACTCTAGAACTTTCCAACTCCATCGGCCATCAGTTCTTCGAGCTATGTGCCCTGCCCATTGCCACTTCAGCTTGCTGGACCGTTGAGCTATGTCAGTGATCTTTGTATGTCTGCGGATCTCCTCATTTCTGATTCGATCATGCAGTGAGATCCCAAGCATAGCTCTCTCCATCGCTCGCTGAGCGATCCTGAGCCTCTTTATGAAGCACATAGTTAGAGACCACGTCTCGGCACAGTAGGTCATCACCGGCAGCACACACTGGTTGAATACCTTTGTCTTTAAGGACTGGGGTATCCTTACTAATATACAGGGTTAATTTTAAATCATCAATAACCTCTCAAGACTAGGGAGCTACCATCATAAACAACAACATTTGTTCTACGAGTTTTGCTAATTTGTCACATTTTACTTTCATACAAAAATAAATATCAATTTAATATTACCTCTGAATGTTCTTAAGTCTGTACATAATACTGAGGCGCGCGCGCGATTGCGGGCGTTAACCTTTTACGTATACCTACGATGGAACATAGACTTACAAATGTCAAAACAGTACAATAAAAGCTTGGAAAATCATTTTTAATTAATGTATTGAGTTATGATAAAACTTGTAGAACAAATATTATTGTTTATGATTTTAGCTCTCTAGTCCTGCGCCTGCGAGGTTATTGATGTTTTAAAATTAACCCTGTATAAATGTGTAAGTAAGTGTTTGATACCTCTCCATATTTTATAGACTTGACCAATCTTCTTATAATGTGCATACATAGACATAGTTAGTGGTACAGGGAAGGATAAAGGCACTATAATAATGTAGTCCAAGCAAACATATTCATAGGCAATGGGAAGTTTATTACAATTATTTTCAAAAGTTATAAGCAGGGGCGGCTCCTGATATTTTTAGATGGGGGTTCACATTTTTAAAATATGATCGCATGCACAAAATTACAGTTTGGAAACGCCGCCGCCGCGCGTGTTCACTCCCTTAACGAATGAAATGATGAAAGTGCAACCTCACTCTTATTAACATTCAGATGACCTAATGAAACACATTAACGACAAACATATCGCGTTCTAACTCGGACTAAGCGACATCTAGTGGCCGCATACGCTTTACACTACGAATTAATTTGAGCGGCGCTCCAGATAAGGCTATTTTATACGAAATCTTCTGTTTCGCGCGCCGGCCTATCTCGGTATGTCTCTTTCGCACTTATTGAATACACTAGTACTAGGAATTGTACCAAATTTCGTTTCATTGGAGCGCGATCGCTAGCGCTCCACTCGATACATAAGATTACAACTTACTTGAAACGAACGCGTAGACACTATTGTATAATTATAAAATTATTAATAAAGAAAATGGAAAAAATTCTTCACCCGAGTGGGAATCGAACCCACGACCACTGCAAACCGTGCGAGCCGCTATAACCACTAAGCCACCGGTCACTATTGTATAAACATAGTAGAATTGAATGATAATTATAAATAGAGAGAAATATAGATTGCCTATGTAATCTTCGTGGGTGGGAGTGCATTGCACCAGCGCTCCTTAGGACGAGCCGCCAGTGGTTATAAGTCCTGCAGTTTTAGTGTTGATAGAATCACAAACATACTAGCCTTTGTTTACAAATTACCACAATCACTGATGTTTCTTTGGTCAATTTAAGTTACTCAGTAAGACTCCTATCCTCATAAATAATGTATTGGTCTCAATAATATTTTGACTGTTGCAAATATTTTTACTATGTACAATAAATGAATACAGGTACCAATAAAATATTTTGTTTCTTTTTAAAATGTAATTTGACAAACCTGACTAAAAGCTATGAAATAAAAAAAGTCCAATCACCAACCACCCCAAAAAAAAAACAAGGGATAGGGGATCCCTGGGATTGGACTAGGACCTAAAATATTCAATCCACCGTTAAGGCTGAGCAGTTTGTCCACGTTGAATAATATGAAAAACTAGTGACCGCCCACGGCATGATCCGTTTAAACTTTAGAAGTCCCTTTTTTCCTGTCCCTCTGGGAATTCGGGTTTTTTTTTTAAAAGACCTATTACATCTCGCAAAAGGAAGCCACGGTCCATATATTACGCTTAATAAACAATCCACACGAGTGCATCATGCAGTTGTTACAAGTATCTCCATTTTCTATAACTAGGTACAGTTTATTGCAACAGAAAATCTAGATTAATAGCACTTTAGTTGAAGTGTTTGCTTTACTTTGCATGCATATCCGTCGCCAGTCGCCACTCAAAGCAGTAACAGTTAGGTGCGTTGTGCTAAACTCCACAATGAGATATCGACGATGGCGGTTTTTGTAAGTAACTTGTATATACAAAGCTGCTTTTTATCAATTTGACATTCATGTACCCTCTAACTTTATAAAATACGGTATTTCCTAAAGTGGTCAATAACGCCCCCCTGTGTTCGCTGGAGGCGCGCAGGAAAAGGACCTAGAAAAAGTTTACGTTGCTAATATTTTATGGTCATTGAGATTTATATATAAATTAATAATAAGTGATTTCAAAGTGGGTCGTTAGTAGACGTCTTAAGTTTGGGAACCTCTGATTTGATATAACGAGACACTAATGATGAAAATCTTTTATCTATACATACAGGGTGTAAAAAGACAAAAATGTTTTTTTAATACCTCATATTCTTTGTAAGATTACAATCATTTTCTTCTATGGAACCAACCCTGGGAAATGACAAAAAAAATATGAAAAAATACTGTCATTTTATTGCAAGCAATGTAAGTGCAAATGTACCTACAAAACTAACATTTTGACATGGTATCTTTGAAAAAAATGTTTCTTAACCGATTTCAGATGGATAAATCTTATGTAAAGAAAATGATAATATTAATGTAACTTTGGACCTCAATATCTTGGAAACCCGTGGTTTCCCAGGGGTGCTTCCATAGAAAAAAATGATCGTGATGTTACAAAGAACACGAGATATTAAAAAACAAAGTTGTCTTTTTACACCCTGTATGTTTTCACTCGGATGCACACAAAACATAAGTACTGCTTTTATCAGACGCATTCAGCTAATATCTGCGCGGTACATAGACAAGTTTCAGTGATAGGTATTCCGTCTTCAACTTCCGATTTCAAAGTTTGTTGGTAGTGTGTCAATGTGCCCCTCGAAATTTCCCCCTATTGGTTATAATATGTCGTACAATCTCACACAGCTGCGATACATGCACACACACATGCAATTTCGCCGTCCGTGATAGTGTTGTCGGGAATCATCGGCCATTTATCCAAAAAACTACAAGTATCAAGTATCTTGGGGTTACACTCGATGAAACCCTCTCTTTCTGAGCACATATACAAGAAGTAGTTAGTAGAGTACGGAAGTTACTATATGTATTCAAAAAACTACGGCTTATTGCTGATTCAAAATTAATAAAACAAGTCTATCAGGTCCTTGGTCAATCCATAATTCAGTACTGTATCAGCTCATGGGGTGGAACACATAAAACCATCATACTATCTCTCGAGCGAGCTCAACGCGCAATACTTAAGGTGGCTACGTTTCGTCCCTTCCTATTTCCAACTTCCCTACTTTATAATTCTTGCAAGGTGCTAACCGTCCGCCAGCTTTTTATAATGCACACTGTTCTAAAACAGCACAAAGTGCTTGCTTATGATCATGACGTGACTAACAAAAGACGAAAAGATATTGTTTGTACTGTTTCCTCAACACCGTTTGCTTTTACAAATAGATTTTTTGCCTATATGGGACCCTTGTTATACAATAGAATAAATAAAGTTTATTACATATATAACCTCAATTACTTTGATTGTAAGAAACAAGTTTACAAATGTCTGCAGGAGCTGTCCTATGACGAAACCGAGAACTTGCTTACGGTAGATAAATAGTAAATATATAGTTTTAAATTATTTTTATGTTAAAAAAAAAAAAAAAAGTTATTTAGTATTTTGATATACTAACACTCTTTTTTACATGTGTTTATTTAGTTTTAATTTTTATGTAAAGAAATAGTTATATAGATCAAAATGTAAGAATCTTTTATGCATGTATTTATTAATTTACTTTTCATAATCATGAGTTTTCGCAAACCTAAAGCACAGGCTCAGCCTAGTTTAGGTAAATTTTATATACTACCTATTTAAATTTTAAGATTTTTAATGTATGTATACCAAATGTTTGATATTAAATAAATTTTATTATTTATTATTTTATTATTATTTAATGGAAAAATGAACTATTTTATAAATTTTTGCTTCTGTATGTACTTAGTATTTTTGTTTTTGTGTCGGGGTCACTAATGTAGGTGTGGTGAAAAGGGAAGCGCTTCCGGCCCCACCGGGCCACTAGTCGTTGTTTGGCCCTTGTATATATTCCAATCATCGTGAGAAACTTCGATATCGCGTTCTAGGATTTTGCATTCGATTGTGGTTCTCTCCTGCATCCGATAGCCCGCTACACTTCCAAAAAGCCGGAGTCATGTCGTGGCCGTCTCGTCTAGTGGAAAAACGCCTAATCCATCTCTATCTTGCTACGTTAGACTGAAAAATGGTATTAAAAGATTAGATAAAGTTTTATACAATTTGCACTGCTTATGTACGATAAGGTAAAAGTGCATTATAAGATTTATATTTGCGTGAGAAAGTCTACAAATATGGATAAAGTACATCACGTTTTGTTTTTCGAGATCACGATGTGTTTGACGAATCAGTTCGCATTTATTTGTATGGTTGCAGTTATATCAAAATGGTTTGAATACAATCTAATCTGTAGTAAATACATAATGAGAACGCAAATAAGGAGTGTGAGTGATTAATAGTGATCGAGAGTGCCTCATGTCTAACAATGTTATCAGTAAATGTTGTCAGTATTGATTAATTAATGTGTATGTCCGGAACAAAAATCTGACGTCTAGACGTCTTTCGAGTGGTGGTCAGAATCCTCCACTCAAATATGACCTACGTCTATCATACTTGGCCCTAGTACGAGTAGTAGGTCTATGTGTCAAATTTGAGCGATGCGAGTGCGCACTAAATGTGTCGCATGAAAAACTAGCCGTTGTCTGCGACTTTGTTCGCAAATGCAGCCATGTCCTTCTCTGTAGCCCCAACCAAATACATATGTACGAGTATGCAAAGTTTTAAGAAGATTGAATATGTAACTATAACACCGAGCTATGCGCCATGGCCGCCATGCTTAACTATAGTTCTTTGTTTCAGTTCCCCGTACCTAAACGCGCGCTCGTTCTCTCCGATGCTGCGTCACGAGCTGCGCCGGCGCAAGCTGCAGTACTTCGCCTGTGCCGTCGTGTTGGTAAGCCTGTACCAGCTCCTGGGCATAGGGGACTACGTCTACGCCAGGAGCTTCCAGGACTTCAGCTACCCTCTCAACATCGATATACAGAGCGAAGTGCGCAGCGTACTCGGAGGTCGCAAACCTACGGTTACCCCGATTAATTACTATCCATACAGATATTTAAGCAGTTCGGCGAAGTGCGGTAGTATAGAAAAACTGGATCTGTTCATAGCGGTCAAATCTGCGATGCATCATTTCGAGCAGCGGACGGCGATACGACAAACGTACGGACAGGAAGACTTCTATGCCGGACGAATTGTTAAAATAATTTTCTTTTTGGGCATCGGCGAATCTCCGGAGCTACAGCGATCGATCGACGCTGAAATAGCGCAGTACAAGGATGTGATACAAGCTGATTTTCAGGATACTTACTTCAATAATACAATAAAGACGATGATGTCTTTCCGATGGGCTTACGAGCACTGCTCGACCGCCGACTACTATTTGTTCACCGACGACGACATGTTTATTTCCGTGCACAATTTACTCGACTACGTGCACGATACTAAGTATAAGCCAAATGAGATATTGCTAGCGGGATATGTGTTCAACTCCTCTCCGAAGAGGTTTAGAGGCAGCAAATGGAGGGTGTCTTTACAGGAGTACCCGTGGGACAAGTGGCCTCCTTACGTCACAGCCGGAGCTTACGTTACAACTAATAAGGCCATGAAAACTATTTTCGTCGCCAGTTTGTTTGTAAAGCATTTCCGGTTTGATGACATTTATTTGGGTATTGTTGCGAAAAAGGTTGGTATTGAGCCTGTGCATTGTGATCGGTTCCATTTTTATAAAAAGCCGTATAGTAGGGAGGGGTATAGAGATGTGATAGCTTCGCATGGGTACCACGATTGTGACGAGTTGGTTAGGGTGTGGACTGAAGTGAATAGTTTACAGGATAGGTCAAACACTTTTTAGCAACAATGTTTTAGTTACAGTTGTCTAAAACGTCTTGAAACAGTTTTCATGACTTTTTTGACAAGCTGTACCTTTGAAAATGCAACCGCAAGCCACGTCCCTTTACCAATATTATTTTTTAAATACAGTGTGGGTATAAGAGGCGTGACTTTGCGAGATAGAGTGAGAAATAGTGTGATAAGAGAATTATACGGTGTGAAAGGGGACGTAGTGACAAGGACAAAGAAAGGTATACTTCGATAGTTTGGACATGTGGAAAGGATGGATGGAAGACGATTAACGAAAGAGATATATATGGCAGAAGAGAATGGCAATGCTGGGAGAGGTCGCCTTAGACGAACCTACATAGCATACATACATTAATTGGGGATGTGCTTAAAAAAGGGCTAGTCAAGAGCATCCGAAACCGGCGAGCATGTATGAAGAATTTAATGAATGTGGATGAGGCGAAAGATGTATGTTTGGAACGTACTAAATGGAGATTGTAGTCTCTGCCTACCCCTATGGGATATATAGACGTGAGGTTATATATGTATGTATGTTGTGGGTATAAAATAAACTGTATGCAAGATGATGGGTGAAGGAAGTGGGTGTTGAGATGAGCATTGATAGAGATTAATGAAATGGTTGACCGAACACGAGATAAATGGCTAGAGTAGCTGGAGCACTCTCGAACACTACAATTCTATTACGTTGACATAGTATCAGGTATGTATGACGCGTGCATACAGGCCTTCTCATAATGTACATGTTTAAAAATGCATGTGTGCACATTTTGCGTTAGAACCATAGATAATTATGGTCGATTCCGGCAGTCACACTTAATCCTAAATGTAAAATTAGTCCTACCTGTCCTTTTCTCTCTCAGCAATTTATGTTAAGAACGGAGAGAGATAGGCTTAGGTTTAAGTGTGACTGCCGGAATCGACCCTAATGTCAATTATTTTGAAAACTTATTTGTAAAAAAAACACGAATGTTCTTATGTAAACTACCTATCTTAATAAGTATAGGTTTCTTTTTTCTATATCCTGGTAGATTTAGATGAGATTACATTTTTAGGAATAGCAATAATTGTGATTCTGTCATGCATATTATTTTTATATTTTGTACTATTTTTGTATTTTTCGAGTACTTACTTGCTTTTTTTCTTATTATAGGTAGAATATATAGTATAGATTTAAGGAAAAATCTCATTTCTGATGCGAATATTTTTTATATTTTTTTGAAGTTCAAATATTTATATTTTGTTTTTGATAAGTTTATCACATTTATTATTTTACTAGTGGACGGCCGCGACTCCGTCCGTCTGTCACAATATATTCCTGAAAATTGCATCGAAATCGATTCAGCCGTTTCTGAGATTAGCGTGCACAAACGCACAGATAGACAAAATTTTCAAAAATCATTATTTTGGGTACTATTGCGTTGATAAGGTCTCATAATATTTTTTCTCATATTATCTTCTATGTACAGACAGCGATCCGTTACATTTTTATTATATGTTTAGATATAGATTACATGAGTGATAGCAGTAAAGTAATATGAATATATCTTTATAGAATCTCCTGATATAGCAATTGGTCGTTTCTAAATCAAGATTAGTTATTTTTTAATTAGACTCTATTTCCAAATATGTCGTAGTAAACATATTTATTTTTAAAGTTTAACTTTTTGCGTTACATACTGCATGTGGTTTATTTTTATTTTATAGATTAAGCTAAAAGTGTTTAGTTTTATATATTTAGGGCCGATTTTTCCAAACGTCAGTAGCCTATCGGAAGAATAAAGTTAATGCTGTTTTTCTCTAAAATTTGATCACGATTGAGACAGCATCAACTTTATTTGACGACTAGTGGACGCCCGCGACTCCGTCCGCGTGGACTACAGAAAAAATAAAAAGTAGCCTATATGTTAAGTGTAAAAAGTAGCCTATATGTTATCGCGGTTGTCGTAAAAAATTAATTCACGTTTGTCCCCTTCCCGTGGGAATTTCGGGAAATCCGTTCCCAGTGCTTCCTCGGGTCCCAAATAAACATATATGCTCAACTTCAGATTCACATGTTTAACCGTTTTCGTAAAAATAAATAATTCCCGTTGGTCTCCCTCTCCCCCGTGGGAATTTCGGAAATCCGTTCTAGTGTTTCCTCGCAGTCCCTAATGAACATATATGCCCAATTTCAGCTTCATATGTATAGCGGTTTTCGTAAAAACTATGAATTCCCGTTTGTCCCCTTCCCGTGGGAATTTCGGGAAATCCGTTTTTAGTCCTCCCTCGCTGTCCCCAATGAACATATATGCTCGATTTCAGCTTCATATGTATAGCGGTTTTCGTAAAAACTATGAATTCCCGTTTGTCCCCTTCCCGTGGGAATTTCGGGAAATCCGTTTTTAGTCCTCCCTCGCTGTCCCCAATGAACATATATGCCCGATTTCAGCTTCATATGTATAGCGGTTTTCGTAAAAAATATAGAATTCCCGTTGGTCGCCGTTTCTTCCCGTGGGAATATCGGGAAATTCTTATAGCCTATGTTCAGATCCAGGTCCAATAAGGATTCTAACGGTGAAAGAATTTTTGAAATCGGTCCAGTAGTTTTTGAGCCTATTCATTACAACCAAACAAACAAAGTTTTCCTCTTTATAATATTAGTGTAGAAGACGTTTAGAAAAATAACCATAAAATTATATTTTGGTTTATAATCTCCTATCATGAGTTTTGATATTCAAATTTATTTGAAACTATTGTCTTGTCACCAAGTTACAACTTTAAAAATCTTCTAATAAAACAACCACAATGAAGAGAATCATGGTACTTTTTGAAGCAATGTTTAGTTTATAATTTATGTTTATAGGAAATTTATTTTGGAAGAAAATAAATACTTTATAAATTCGTAATTAATGTCTTTTAATTCATACTTAGATAAGTGTCAATTTGAGTTCATAACTCAATAACAACAATAATAGTTGTCATTTAAACTCATCGCAAAATAAAAGGCCCGTTTTGACAGTTCACGCCCATAAAGATTTCTATTATTTACTAATCGAAATGTTCCGAATGTAATTACATTTTTCATTGATGGGTACCGCCCACTCGGCTAAGTGCTGTGCATACGATTTTTTCATATTGTCCACAGAATATTAATAATCAGTGGGGGAAAAAATATTTTTTTTTTGTAATGAGTGAGTTTTATTGTAAAAAACATTAAATTATAGGAAAATACCTACAATATCAAAGTTTAAATTTTCAAATCAGAACTTTAATCCAATGCACTTTACAATATATACTTATAAAATAATTAATAAAGAAATGGATAAAATTCTTCACCCGAGTGGGAATCGAACCCACGACCTCTGAATTCCGTGCTAGTGCTCTTACCACTGAGCTACCGGGTCAATTACTCGGATGACGAATTTTACCATCTCTTTTCTAAATTACATATTGGCAACGTTATTTTTCATCCCGATAGCTATACACTAGCCAAATCTCGGCAAACAAAGCTGAATCCCTCAGCACAATGTTAAAGATGAAACGAGAAGTGTTTTTATAAATTTATCTTAGTCAAGATATTATATGTATATTATAAAATTAATATATACTTATACAAAATCGATTTATCGTGAGTATCGAGTATTAAGTCGTATGGTTACATCACTAGTTACGTCGCGAAGACAAACGGGCCTTTTATTTTGCGATGTGTTTAAGTAGGTATAACAAAGTATTCCTAGTAATTAATTGTAATTAAAAATATTATTTATATATCTCTGGTTGCACATACAAAGCTCACTTGGTCTGGTTTTTAATCTACTTACGTCATCTAATATAGGAAGACCTTATTTTAATGACTATTTCCTTCTTCATCGAGGAAATATGCTTGCTTATCTAACATGCAAGACTACCGTCCCCCTGATTACGTAAAAGCAATAGCAAAGCCGAAGCAAAGCGATAGCGAAAATTGTACAATATTCGCCTTGAAATGTCAAAGTTGCCTTAAAATTAATTTTACGTAATACGAATTTGACAAGCAATCAGCGATTTTTGTACAATTTTCGCTATCGCTTTGCTTTTGCTAGTTAGGTAATAAGGGGGCGTTACTACCTAGAGTTTTTGGTCGCTATATATTCGAGCATACTCGTACTTAAAACAAATTAAATATGTCGTGATATTTGATTTTGTCATGTTGCAACATGTGTTTTGCGTATACATGAAATTTGTTATCCGGTGCAAAAAATGCTAGGAGAATTTTTTTTTTTTTCCCCAATTTATAAGTGGGCATATCTATAGCACAGATATTAATTATTTTTCGTGCAAAAAAAAATCCTGCTACGCGCGTCTATGTGCATTTATGCAGAAAAAACGGTTTTTTTTAATAAAAGACACTTCCCAGGTACTATAAAATGATTGATGAAGATTCCGTAAATTGAAAAAAATCACCCTATGTCGTAATATTTGATTTTGTGTTGCAACATGTGCGTATCTGACAATTTGCCGGTGAAAAGTGAGATCTTGGGTCTAACCAAGTTGGCCACCCCTGATCTATAGAGTACACTACTCAAACATAAGCTACAGTATAGTTTCGTTCTATTATTATAGTTGACAGTAACTAACACTGCCATAAGCCTGTGTCATATCTCTGTATACGGTTCGTATGTTGTAAAGCGCACTCTATATAGGGTGTGTGTGACAGCCAGGCAAATACTGAACAAGTGCTATTGTTTTGAGTTATACAACAGCGCTATGACTCGCAGGAAATGCATTTATAATTAGCTTTCCGCGCTAATTGTATCGGGCGATCCTGTGACTAGTTAAATGGGCTTATTGGTTATTGTGTGATACATTACTGTTTTTTGGATCACTTGTGACCCTCCATTGGGGTTGATCAGTTAATTGAACTTTTTTGGGCGCAACTTTTTTTTTTTGAAAATCATCAATGGGTTCAAATTTTGTTATAAAGCCATTATTTAAGCCCCACTTAAACGAACTACACATTTTTTAATGAAATTTTGAAAAAAAAAGTGGAGAAATTTTGGAATTTTCCTGCAAAAATTGTTAGTGGTTTTAGCCTCAGAATCATGGTCTGAAGTCACCATATCAATATTTGCCTGGCTGTCACTTCCACCCTGTATGTACTATATTAGATCACATAATTATGTATGTAACATTACATATTATTATATCAAAACTATGACGTCTTTGCAAGTATAGCCCTATAACATTTCTAAAACTCGCTCAAAACGTTAATCATACATCTGCGCAAGCACATTATTTTCTAAGCCTTATTCTTATTATACTTAGCGTCTAATTCCTTGAACACATATGTGATTTTCATGATAGCCGACCAAAGTAGTTCATCGTCGATCTCGCGATGCAAAACGAATCTTATTGTCTTGTGATTAAATTGAATACACTTCACTATTACACCCTCGCCGTTTGACGTTTTGCAATCACCCTGTAAAAGATTATTATAGTCTGTTGGTTGATAGAATAACTCTGGTGACTGATTTTGGAACTAACATCTTTAGTATGTAGTGATACAGATGATGTGGTCATACAGTCATACGTGTGAATACCAGACACTTCTACATCCAAGTTTTACTGTCAAGCAAAAAGTAAAGTAGAGCGGCGTTTCACCAAATAGCTCCCCTGAGTATCCTATCTTATAGTGTATCATCACCATCCTCAGCATTCAGAAGTCCACGGCTGAACATAGATAGGCCTCCTCCAACATTTGTATAAAAATATGTAACAGGTACCTTTAAAGAAAGATCACAACATCATCGTTATTTTCCTGCCCTTATCCAATTTATTTATGAGGGCCGCTCAAAATGGTTTCTTTTGTGACTCATATTGTCAAGGATTTTTTGTTTAACTGCTGCCGGCCTGATGCGAACACCCTTGGGTATATCGAAGTGACAATTCTAAAGATGGTGCGGGGCGCGGGAGGACGTCGAGCGCTCGTTGCGCACACGCACACAATTCTCGCTATCGCATTGCTTCGGCTCTGCTCCTGCAAATTAGGTAATCGGGGGGCCGTAACGCAATCGTCACGCAAGCAGAATTATCCTGTGATCCAGAACATGGTGGTATACCTGCGTCTCCTCCAGACAGACCTGCTCCAACCTCCTGACGACCGCCGCCGCGTCCAGCGCGCTGGTCTCCGAGATCCTCACCAGCACTATGTTGGTGTGCTGGTTCTCCACGTCCACTGAGAACGTCGGCAACAGGAGACCTTGGATCACTGTCGAACAATCATTTAATATTTCAATTCCAGGCATAGTCTCCAGCAAGATGCACGTATCAACGTGGTATATCACATCTATAGTGGAAAATGTAGCATGAATGTAATATTAGGAGTCCTATGGACATTTTTGGATCAGCTACGGCCCCCCTGACTACCTAATTTGCAAAAGCAAAGCCGAAGCAGCGCGATGGCGAAAATTGAGAGTGAACAACAGGGGCCCGAACTACTGCTATTGAAGTACTAGACCAGGCCTGTCCAACATACCTACGGCCCTCGGGCTACAATACGGCCCGCATAAGCCCTTCATCCGGCCCGCGACGACATCCATTAATATTCGTTCAGTAAAAATGGTCAAAAATTCGTTTATTATCTAACTAAATACTCGACTGCAAGAGCGGTCCGTGTATGTTGATCACTAGGTAACCGCTCGAGCAGTAGTGTGTATTATATTTTAATAGTGCTACTTTAAATCGTTGCTATTGGGAATTTCTTTTGGCCCGCTACGGTTACAAGAGTACTAAACTTGGCCCTTTACAAAATTATGTTGATGAAATTGTATTAGGCGTTACAATTCGGAAGTTCAAACATTCACTATGGGTGCGCCCACCACCAATAATAATCTATAATCCTGAGGATGCCACGGTTGTTGGCGAAACATGTGTAGATTATTAATCTAGTTTTTGATTTCGGAATAGTGCAATGTATTGTCTTGCATGCTAGGTGCTCGGGTCTGGTTTCTCGTGGCGATTGTAGTTAGTGCGAGTGCCAGTTGTCGCAGTTATGAGTTATCAAATCCGAGGGTCAGTGGAGGGTGTAGGGCCCGGTGGTGGGCGCACCCACAGTGAAAATTATGTTGGACACCCCTGTACTAGAGGGACAAAAGGCACTGGAGGCATGTCTGACTCACCCAGGGCGAGTCTCTGTGCCCGCTTGTATCGTACCGCAGTAGGGGCGCGACCTCCCGGACGGCCACCGTGGCGGCGGCCGCCAACACTCCCGCCTGCCGCATGCCGCCGCCCAGGATCTTGCGCATGCGACGCGCCCTAGATAACACTGCTATGCTTTGGTTTCGTGGGATAGAGATACCAACTGCCGATATATGGGGTCGGTCATTGAAAATGTGATGTTTTTAGTAATACGTTGAGGGTTAAAGCCCCGAGCACACCGGATGCGTATGTTTACATGTTAGCGTAGACGTGCATGTACCACAAGTTGTAACATCGCTAGAAAAGATACGTCAGTTGCACCTCCTTCCGTGCATGTCGTAAGAGTCGACAAAGGGCTGTTCCTTCAGGCGATGAGCTAGCAACATATCACTGATCTTTCACATCTAGCTCGCTTTACTAAACGAGGCTGTAGAATCTCTTGCGTGATCTTGCAATTCCGGCCATCCCATTTCGGGGATCCAGCCATGTGTTTAAGAAATAAACAGTAGCATAATCTATACATATAATAAAAATGTAACGGATCGCTGTCTGTACATTGAAGATATATGAGAAAAAATATTATAGGAGACCTTTATCAACGCAATAGGACCCAAAACGATGATTTTTGGAAGTTTTGTCTGTTTGTCGATTTGTCTGTGCGTTTGTGCACGCTAATGTCAGAAACGGCTGAACCGATTTCGATGCAGTTTTCAGGAATATATTGAGACAGGTCCCACTTAACATATAGGCTACTTTTTATCCCGGAAAAATGTTTTTATCCCGGATAATTTCGACATTTTGTTTTTTCTGTAGTCCACGCGGACGGAGTCGCGGGCGTCCAGTAGTTATAAGAATATAACTGACAATATCCATAAATGAGCGGTGACTCACTGCTCTATGAAGTGGTAATCCCCGACCAACGCTGACCCTGCCGGCGCCGACAGCCCCTTGCTGAAGCAGAGTGCCACGCTCGCGCAGTCTCGTGCGACCCGCGCGGGCGACTCCTGCGCAGGCACGGACGAAACATACACTCACGCGCATTTACATTACACGCAAAAAGGTTGGGTATTTATGTGCAAATTATACAGCCATATTCACTAGTGAGCAAGTTAAGCCACACGTGGTATGGGAGCCTACTGCCGCTACTCGGGCACAAACACTCAATCTAGCTACCGGTTTCCATGAATAGTTTCCGACTTATTCTAAAATATTAGAGAGCTTAGTGTGAGTTTTCACTTTGAACTCGATCAAATCAAATCAAATCATTTATTTTGCACAAAATATGAGTAATATTGTTACAGGTTGTTATAGTTTAGTTAACCTAGTGAGCGCGCGTCAGTAGCCCCAAAGACCCATAGGAATGCATGCTAAGGGTGTACTTAAGACATCGAGTTGCACGCTCAGAGTACGTGCTCTGTAATCTGTAACCTGTAACGTACCTTCAGATATTCACAGGCGTTCAGAAGCCTTGCGCCGTCCATGTGAATGGGTAAAGAGTGCTTTTTACACAACTCCGCGAGGGAATCCAGCCATTTTAAGGGGAGGACCTGGAACATGCATTTGTTACGGTGAGATAATAATAATATTCACACACTACACAACACATTGACCTAGTCCCACACTAAGATCCATAAGGTCTTGTTTCGTGAGTACTAAGCAACGGTATATAAATACATAGATAAGTATAGAAACATCCATGACTCGGAAACAAACATCGATATTCATCATATCAATGTTTGGACCTACCGGGATACGAACCCAGGACCTATGGCGTCGCAGGCCTGCAGGTGAATGCGAAACGATATGTCACATCTATCTATCTATGTATTTTGCGTATATTTTTTAACCAAAACTACCCTCATCAGTCAACCAGACAACTGACCTTGCCACCACAATAGTTCTGCGTATTCTCAACGCAGACCAGAGAGGTGATGGCCTCGTGGATATCGGAGCCTCGAATCCGGGACTCCAGCTCCTGAAGGTCGAAGGTGCCGTCAGGTTTGTTGGCGAGGGTCGAGAGGAGAACACCTGCTATGTGACTTACACCTCCTGGAATATTTCGACCACAAGATTTAGGCTGCGGCTGATGTACTATGCCACGTTGCTGCGGATGCGGTGGATCTTTGCAGCCGTGAAGTTCGTATTTTCAGAGGCAGGCGGGGTTAGGGGGAGGCAGGCTTTGCACAGTAACAAAAGACAGACACGGTAGGCTGAATACGTAACTTGCAGATGCAGGGCGATAGCAACGCGACAGCGAAAGTTGGTGCGGGCGCGGGAGGACGCCTCGCGTTTGTCCCAAGCATTCACACTCGATTTTCGCTGTCGCATTGCTTCGGCTTTGCCAATGCAATTAAGGTAATAGCCCTGCACGTAACTTCACGGCCAAAAAGATTCCACAGTATGTACACACCTTGTTCATACTTGTATATATGTGAGCAGTCACCAGTGAATGCTTCTGATCCCCTTTTATTGCAATGCACCATCACTGAAATTCAAAGTAATAACCATACTAGCTGATAACTTAAATGACAAAGCTTGCTTTTATTCTTTTTTTAATTATGACTCTTATAGAAAAGGTAACAGAGAAGTGTTACCTGCACATTCATTATTACCTAGTAAAGTACCTAAGTAGTAAAGATGAAGAAGGCCTAAGTTTATTATAGTTTTTTTTTTCTCATACACAATGTGGAAGAGGCAGGTTTAGTTAGGTATACATGAAATGTATTACAATCAGTTAGTTTTGCATAAGCAAGTTCAAATTACTTATCATTATTTGTTAGGCAAAGGTCAAGTTGAAAGATAAAAAGATACATTGATAGATCTTCCAACTAATATAGCAGTCCTGAAATTACATAACCTATAATATTCATCATCATTTACAGCCCTCCCCCAACAACCTTCACTCCGACCTGTCGGAAGCAGCCTGCATCCAACGCCTGCGACCTTGGCCAGGTTGTCCGTCCATCTCGCGGGTGGCCTTCCCACACTGTGTTTACCCATTTGTGGTATCCACTCTAGAACTTTCTGGCTCCATCAGCCATCAGTTCTTCGAGCTATGTGCCCTGCCCATTACCACTTCAGCTTGCTGGACCGTTGAGCTATATTGGTGATCTTTAATAAGGGATTTACCCAAAATTCCTACAGGTACAGGAATAATAGGAATTTTGTAATTATTTAAAATAACTATTTTATCAGTATTATTAATTAATGTAACATCTCCCATGCATCCTATACCTGCTATAAGATTAGCCATAGTTCCTGAAGGCACAAACAAGGCAGCCTGCTTCCCCAGCATGGTGGCTATTGTCTGCTCCAGAGCGTTGACAGTGGGGTCCTCTCGGAACACATCGTCGCCTAGTGCAGAGTTCACCATTGCATGCTTCATGGCATCAGTCGGCTTTGTGACTGTGTCTGACCTTAGATCCACTATTAGTGCCATCTTAATTTATCTGTAAGGAATAGATGCTATATTAGTTTTAGGCGCCGATGAAACTTAGAGAAAGGCCAAGTGAAGTTAATTTTTGTCCTAGCGCTTATTCTAAAATGATGATCCTGTATAGCAAATAAATAACTATCTTTGTAAGTAGAGTACTTTATCTTATCGGCACCAAATAAAAAAGTCTACCTATACATACAAGCAAAGTTACTTGTAAGACTTGTTGAGAACTTACAAAGAAAAGCCGAACTTTAAACCTACCTGTATTGAATAACTATACACGCCTTGATCTGAGATACACGGTAATAAAATAAATATAACAGAAAAGATTTATAGTGATTTATTCTATAGGTTATATTATTCTAAAGTAATTTTAGTGCAATTAAGTGTCTCGCGTAAGTGAATTTGTAATTCTTTGTTGAGATAATAAAATAAATATTCTTAAACCAGAGGTTATTATGTATAGATTATAAATAAAATAATCAGATAAGAGTTTGATTGACTTAGTAATAATAAAAATTATACTTTACGTTAGGTGCATTTAAGGTGTAAATTCTTTTGTAAATTCCTTCAAATACAACTTTTACTTGACGCAACTGACAGTTGATGACATATGTCATAGATGTCAGTGTGTCACTCACGTTTGGATACGTACAGACCACACCACAGTGCTTAGCACGCCAAACCTAAACTGAGCGAAGGAAGCGGAGCGGACCCGGCCCCCTTATTACCCTAACTAGTGTGAATTTTGCACAATTTTCGCATTTAAATGTCAAATTCGTATTAACTAAGAGCAATAGCAGAGCCAAAGCAATCAAGCAGAAGCAAAGCGATAAAATCGTCTTTGCCTCATACATTTGACATTTTTTCGTACTACATCAGCCAGCAAACGAACTGTCAATCTACGATTAAATATTAGGTTAGCGAAAACAAACTACCATACAGCCAATTCTGTGGTAAAATTATTTAATATTGTATTCCATTTATATCTTTTTAGCTTTTCAAGCCGAGTATGTTTTTATAATTTAGCACGAAACACATTTTTTTTATTATTTTCTAAGAAGTAGCAATGTATTTTTCTAAAAAAGTTTCAAACGATTAGTAAGTCAAACATCAGCAGTAGGCTGTGTGATAAAAAAATTCTTTGCCATTCTTTTAGAATGTTTTATAAAGTGAAATCAGCTGTTTCCTCAGTCGCCATTTTACATTGTATTAGTTTATTTTTTGCTACTCTATTGTCTTTAGCGCTAGTGTGCTAGCAAAAATTTAGCAAACGATTAGCGAACGATAGGCTTAGGTAATACTTTTTTTTTCGCGTGATCGCTAATTTTACGTAATCAGGGGCTGGTTATCGTCCCTTCGGAGAATGTGACCGATCCAGTTATATTATTTTATTATGAGTACACAACAACATGACGAAGACAGAAGTTAACTACGACGCGAGATGTCCTTGGTTACTTTCAGCTTTTCACACTCGTACAACATGTAGCAGTACCTATTAACAACTCTAGTTAAAAACTCGTACTTTTGAATAAATAAGGGTGCCAGCCAACATAGCCGTGTAGGAACTATTTTCTGAAATGCAGTCTACTCGTACATATATTTTTATAGTCATTTTGTATTTACACTTACATACTTATTCTACTCAGTAATGCTATAATATTAAAGTCACTGTGTTTTTATAAAATGTTGTTTGCTTAACAAAGCCTTTTTTTACATCCTGTACACTACATCTTAATTTGCCAAAGGATATCAATTTTGTCAAAATCATAATAGACATTTAGACATGTATCCGAACTTATCACCATAGACTCAGTAGATAACGGATGGAAGTTCAAGTGTTTTTGGATTCGGCGGGAAAAGGGAAAAAAGTATGTCCGTAAAGTGATGTTTTCTGGTAGATAAGTTATATTTTGTTTACTTGTGATTTGAATCTAGTGCGTGTGTATGGTTGGTTTTATATGCGGGTAAGCTGAGTAAAACTTTAGCCGGAATACGATCTCTGCATGGGCCCATGTAAGTTGATTCTGCAATTATTTTTCATTTTGACTAATTTTACACTTGTTCTTGAGGATTTTCCCGACGTTTCCATTCATTATTATCATTATCATCCATCATAAATCAAGAAATAATTTACTAAAAGCAATGGCTGTATGGGCTTACTACCCCTTGCCTTTCCTTCGGGATAAACTAAACAACAAAAAAAAATCCTAAAATGACCATGTAGGTGAAATAGCAAGATAAAAAGTTATAGAGGTAAAATAAAGACAACGTAATATTTTCTAATCCGTTCCACTACACAAACGTACCGCATTGAAATTGTTGCCATTGGTGTTAAGATTTACATTGTCTATATATATGAAGTTTTTTTAACAAATCATATTATAGCTATTTGGTATACTTGCCAATCATGTTATTAAGTAATCTTTAATGTTTAATATTCATCCAATGAACATTAACGTCAGAAAATAAATCGGATGCAAGTTGTGGA